>OZ023269.1:51043359-51625859 GCA_964006375.1 Tillus elongatus
TTTGTCTTGACTTAGGAGGGCCCTGTCTCCACTGGAAACTACCCTGGGCTTGTGTGTACCCTGACTGTGGCTGGGGAAGGGGATAAATATCCCGAAAGAGAGCGCGTCTACTCTCTGATGAATCCTAGACGCTGGCGCCCGATCAGGATCCCGTTGTAAAGCCGTGTTCCGGAAATCCGCCCGAAAATTCCCCATATTAGGGAAAACTAGTAGTAGTAACTCCCGGCCATCCCAAGTGGCCGTCTCAATATATATATATATATATATATATATATATATATATATATATATATATATATATATATATATATATATATATATATATATATATATATATCTGTGTGTGTGTGTGTTTGAATTAAACCTAGAAGATTAAATTTTGGTGTATAGAAAAGTCTTTACCGGGGCAAAATACCTACCTACTTTCATCAAAGTAACTTTGTTATTTGTTGAGAGTTTGTTTTCGGAAAAATCAAAATCAACATTTTTTAAGAATAATTGGTCCTATCAGGCTGGATAACGAACTCGTCTACGCACTCAATTAAATGAAGATATGTGCCTAGTTTCGTTGAAATCAGTTTAATATTTTTTGAGTTATCGCTCGGATAAGAACTAATTCCATAATGATGAATATATATATATATATATATATATATATATATATATATATATATATATATATATATATATATATATATATATATATATATATATATATATATATATATATATATATATATATATATATATATATATATATATATATATATATATATATATATATATATATATATATATATATATATATATATATAATAATAACGGGTATTTCATGGTAATGTTACTTTTCCGTTTTCCGTAGTATGGGGAATTTCTGGGATAGCTTTAGCAATACGTCTTTCCTACGGGATCATGCTCAGGCGTCAGCACCGATTGAGTTTTTTTGTGCAGGAAGTGAACCACTGAGGCTATATATATATATATATATATATATATATATATATATATATATATATATATATATATATATATATATATATATATATATTGAAACGGGTCAATTTCAGGATAACTTTATCTTTCCATAGTATGGAGAAGTTTCCACGGGGTAACCTTATCAATACGACTTTCCTAAGGGATTTTCTCAGGCGCCAGCAGCTATTGGGTTTAAAGGAAGCCGCTGCGCTCCTCAGGACTATATCTCTATGCTAGGTCGCTGTCTACAGCTACCTAGACCCGGGATAAGCTACAGTGAAAACTGGGTTTACCTAAGTCCTCAGGCGAAGTCACTCGGGACTTCTTAGTTATGGCCTGTATATTAGAGATCAGAATGTTACGTATTATGTTGGGGTGGATTCGTTAGGAAGTGCTGAATGAAACACCGTATAAAACAAATAATCTATTTACAAACGCCTTGGTGGCAAAATATTTACAAACTATATATAACACAAGGTTTTTTTTTTTGTTCCCTCAGGGCTCGTCCGCGGCCTTGCCGCCCCGATAGCACCGCAACCCTTGGTTGATTGTGCATACCCCTAGTCTTACTCCACCCATTCCAAAATCACTGTGCCTTGAACTAGTCTGCACAGCGATTGGTAGGGTGAAGTTTTATATTGCTCTGTCTCCGGTCTAGAGTGACCGTAGATCAGTTGTCTTTTCCGGTCCAGAGCTATACACTCGCACAAGATGTGCTGGGCTGATTCTTCCCCCTCGCCGCAGAGTCTGCATGCGAGGTCCCCTTCGAACCGCCCCATTTTATGTAGGTGTTTCTTGACGGCCATGTGTCCCGTCAAGAGACCTGTTGTGTTTCTGAGCTGTCCTCTGCTAAGGTTTAGCAGCTCCACAGCTCTCTTTGAACTGGGTCCGTCAATTATTGACTTCCCATGTCTGAGCCCTGGACAGTCCGCCCAGTACACCTTGTGTTGGTTTCTGACCCAGGACTTAATGGCTCCCCTGGCAGTGCTCTTTGACACGCCCAGAGCCGGTTCTGGTCCCATAAATGGTTCTGCTGACCCTCTCTTCGCGAGACTGTCAGCTTCTTCATTGCCTTTGACCCCCGAGTGACCCGGCACCCAGATGAGGGTCACCTCATTCTGCCCAGCCAGGTTGCTCGTCTCGTCTCGGCACTCACTCACCAGCCAGGAATTTACCCGTGGGCTACTTAGTGCCTTAAGGGCTGCCTGGCTGTCTGTGGCTATGAGGATCCGCTTGTTGGTGTAGCCCCTCCTCTTGTTCTCCCGCACACAGTGCAGGATGGCGTACATCTCGCCCTGAAACACCGTTGCATGGGCTCCGAGGGAAATACTGTGACTTACCCTCGGTCCTTCCGAGTAAACACCTGCCCCCGTCCCACGCTCCCCGCCAGATCCGTCCCTGAACCAGACGAGCGCGTCCCGTGGTATGCCCGGCGTCTCCTCCAGCCATGCCCCGCGATCAGGGATTTCCACTGTGAAGTTGTTTTCCCTGCACATTCGCGGGCTCGCGAAGTCTGACCTCATTTCAAACATGGGTTCCTTCACGATCTCCTGAATTTTGCAGTGGCCCCTGAAGCCTGGGTTGATCTTCAGTCTACCATTGCAGGCTAGTCTGTATAGTCCTAGCCTGGCCTCTCCCATAATAACTAAGTGTAGGGGGGGTAGATCCAGCAACACCTCCATGGCGGCTGTTGGGGTTGAAGACATGGCCCCTGTGATGCCTAGGCAAGCCATCCTTTGGATCTTGCCTAGTTTTTGTTTGGCACTGGATTGTGTCACCTTAGGCCACCAGACCAGTGCCGCATATGTTAACGATGGTCTGACCACCCTTGTGTACAGCCAGTGGGCCATACTAGGTCTTAGTCCCCACGTTTTTCCATATAGCCGCCTAGTGACGGCTAAGGTCATGACTGCCTTACGCAGTATTTTTCCAATGTGACAATTCCAGGTTAGCTTAGAGTCCAATACGACCCCAAGATATTTTACCTCCCTGGCCATTGGAACGCTCCTACCGTATAGAGTGAGAGTTCTGTGGCTTTCACACTTCCTCCTCCTCGTAAACGGCACGACGGTTGCTTTCTCGGGGCTCACCCCGAGCCCTTGATCAACCGTGCACCCTTCCACCACTTTCAGTGCAGTCTGCATACGCTCCCACACTGCCTGTGTGACCTTTCCTCGGACTATGATGACAATGTCGTCCGCATAGCCCTGTACCTCATACCCCCCTCCCGAGAGCCTCCCCAGCAGGCCGTTCACGACTAGACACCAGAGCAAGGGAGACAGAACGCTCCCCTGCGGACACCCCGCCGCGACCCCCGCCAGCAGAGTCCCTCCCGCGAGTGAGGTGAACACCGCCCTGTCCCTGAGCATGGAACCGATCCACCTGCAGCAGGTCTCCTCTATTCCACGCTCCTGGGCAGCTGCCAGAACCGATCCGAACGAGGTGTTGCTAAAGGCCCCCTCTATGTTTAGGAAGGCCCCCAGCGCCACCTCCTTGTTCTCCAGCGTATTCTCCAGTTTCAGCACCAGTTGGTGCAGTGCTGTTTCTGTTGAGAATCCTGCTCTGTATGCATATTGTCCGCAGTGTAGAGGATATGCTTCCAGTACACCGCCCCTAATGTGCCGGTCGAGCAGTTTTTCCACTGTTTTCAGCAAGAAGGACATGAGACTTATTGGCCTCAGGGACTTTGCCTGGTCTGTTGGACGCCCAGGTTTAGGAATAAATACAACCCTGGCCAGTCTCCATGCCCTCGGAATGTACCCCAGAGCCAGGCTGGCCCTCATAATGAGGGTAAGCACCGGCGCCAGTATATCTATCCCCTGTTGGAGCATGATGGGCATTATTCCATCAAATCCCGGCGATTTGTATGGCTTAAAGCTGTTAATGGCCCATCTGATTTTGCTCCAGGTAACCACCTCTTTAGCGACTGTCCAGTCTACTCTAGATGCCCGCCTATAAGGCGCCTCTATTTCTGAGTGATCCCAGTCCGGAGGTGATTGGTTTATTATGTTACAGCCGGGGAAGTGCGTCTGGAGTAAAATTTCCATAGTTTCCTCCCCCGAGCTTGTAAAGCCTCCCGTGGGTGTTCTAAGGGAGCCTATGTTAGTCTGAGGGCCCTTAGACAGGATCTTGTGTAGTCGAGCACTCTCGGACGTGTTTTCCACTTCTTCGCAGTGCCTCCTCCACGACTCCTTCTTGGCGTCCCTCAGTCTTTTGTTATAGGTCGATAGGGCCTGTCTATATGCATCCCATGCTCCCGACCTTTTGGCCACGTTAAACAGCTTACGAACCTGCGTCCTCCTTTGCCTGAGGTCCTCGTTCCACCATGGGACGTTCCTGGTGGACACCCTCATTTTCAGGGGGCAGTTGGCGTTATAGGCCGAGGTAATTGCGTCTCGCAATTGGACTGCTGCAATCTCGAGGTCTATTGAATCCCTTATGGCACTCTCAACCCCCCGCAGTTCCACAGCTAGGTCTGCCCTGTAGGCTTCCCAGTCCGCCTTGCGGGGGTCCCGGTACCATACCGTTTCTCTTTCGACTTTGGCGATTTCAAACCGGATGTATCTGTGGTCTGAGCTACTCACTTCCCCAGACACAGCCCAGCTTTTAACAAAGTCACCCAGAAACTGGGTGGAAACTGTTAGGTCTAAAACTTCCTCACGCCGTGTTGTGACGAATGTCGGTTTATTACCTCTATTCAATATGTCTAAATTAAATTTCATAAAGAATTGTAAAAGTGCCTCACCCCTAGAGTTTGTGTCCGAGCTACCCCACAACTCATGGTGCGCATTCGCATCCATGCCGATGATGGTCTGCCATCCACCTGCTCTGCTACCCACCATCAGCTGCTCCAATTCGTTGGGTGGAGGAGGGCCGGTGCTGTCCCCTGGCAGATAGGCTGACGCGACAGTAATGTCCCTCAGCCCATCCGCTCCTCCACATCGGATTTTGATCGTTGCCAGGTCCCTGGAACAGAAATTCATTAGAGGGAGAAACTCTATCCCTTCCCTGACAAAAATGCAAGCCCTCGGATTCTCGCTGGACCTGCTGTAGATGAGCTTTCCAGTAGCTCCGCCGAGTCCCTTGATCTCTCCTTTGTAGGAGTACGGTTCCTGGATGAGGGCCACATCCGTGTTCCTCAGAGCCATTAGTAGTCCGGCCGTGGCTGCCCTACTGTGTTGGAGGTTGACCTGAAGGAACCTAAGTCCCATTAACCCTTAATTGCTTCCCCAGTGGGCGGAAGCTAACCCTTCCCATGCCCCAGAATGCCTTGAAGGAGGTTCCTTCAAGGGCTCTGTAAGATGTCGGGTCGATCGAGAAGGCGAGCGTCTGTCCTTTCTCCTCTGCCTTCCTGCTTAGAACCGACCAGTGTTGCGTCCCCAGTTCAGGGTTCTGGATCTTAAGTCTGCTGATCACCGTCACCTGCGGGACGGTGTCAGGGATCCGTACGAGGACCTTGCGTCTCTTTGGGAGTTCCTTGGGCTCGACGGCTGTCAAGTCCGCCCCCTCCCAAATCTGACCGAGGCCCCCGATCGTTTTCCGCAGCCAGTCCTGCGACTGCGGGCCGGCACAGGTTGTCCAGAGGATGCCCCCCGTCAGGCGCGTCCGGTGGAACTGAGGCGGGCTCTCCCCTTCCTGAAAAGAGTCCACTGCAGCTACCACCGCAGCCTGGATCAGGTCCGCCTTCCCCTGGTCTAGCGTGACCTCAGGATGGCGTCTGTCAATCACCGCCATCCCGAGGCCCTCCGCAGCCTCCCTGTAAGAGCCAGTCTGCGCCGGTGTTCCGGCCTTGGTTCCTTTGGGAGGTCTGTCTGTAGTAGGCGTGCTAGAGCCAGAGTGCGGCGTCTTCCGACTCGCACTCTCCTCTTGCGCCTTTACAGGCACCCTGGCCCTTTTGGAACGTCTGTCTGTAGTGGGCGTGCTAGAGTTCGAGCGCGTCCTCTTCTGACCCGCACTCCCCTCTTGCGCCTTTACAGGTTTCTCGACCGTCCAGGTCCCGGCCGCCATTTTTTGCGCCCTCCGGAGCTTCTTTCTTTGCGCCCCGGAAAGACGCTTGGACTGCCGGGGCAGTCCCTCTACTCTAACAGTAGAGTTCTCACTGGTGGAGGGGCCCCCGGAGTCCGCGGAGCTCGCCGCCCTCCGGTGGGACCCAGCCTCCAGCTTGGGTGTCGGGGACAGGTCTCTGGCCGAAGCTACCCCCTGATCCCCCGTATCTACGCCGGTCGTGGGACCTCCAGAGTCCGCTGCCGCCCCCTGGCTCGTCTCCGTTTCCGGGATAGACTCAAGGCACAAGTCTGTAGCCGGAGCCACTCCTCGAGCCTCATTGGTTTTGGTTTTGTATGTGTTTATGATCTTCATGTTGTTCCCACGAGAATGGGGGAAATACTGTCCACACCATCAGAACCCCCTGTGTGGTGCAAGGCGGGTTACTCTGGAGGGTTGCCTGGTACTCCAGAGGTTCCGTTCACGACACCATCGTCCTGGTGCCATCCATCCATAGGCACGGGTCACGTGACACCGTAGATTGGGGGAGTTTAGTTCGACCTCCTTGTCTAGATCCGTCATGTTTAGTTATTAGCAGGGTCACCTCGTGCAGGATGCGGATTTTTACCCCGCATGACGGTCTTGGGGAAAGCTTCATCGGGAGTTTATGTTGTTATTTCCACTTCCTCAGCTTGCCCCCTGGAGTCCTTTGGCCCGCGACTCCTTAACCCCAACACAAGGTTTACAAAAGGGGGTTCTCGCGAAATAAAAAAAAAACACTTAAACTAACTTATTGGCAACAAAATTAGTTTATCAGAGACCAGAAACAGAGGCAGTCATAACGAATCTGACCGGAGTAAATATTCGCAAGCTATGCGGGCGGTGTCGTGAAGCGGTGTTGTGAATTCTATGTTGTCAGTTGAGCAGAAGCGATACGTGATTGCCAAGGCAAGGTATCGGGCAGGCGGTCAGTATAATCAGGCATGCAGTATGCGAACTAAAGGCAAACACTAGGTGCAATATCAGGATAAGCTAGTGGCACGTTATGATTCTTGCTATCACTAGTTACCTACGGCCCCTGAGGCAGACGCTGCACTCAAGCAGAACATTCACAACCTACAGAATCTGTCTCCCAGGGAGGCGGGAGTTTTGATCAACAACACCTGAACAACATTTCTTCGAAGTAACCAGGAGACCGGGTACCGCCAGACTGTTTCGATAGCCAGTAAGGGTGGAGACCTACCGCAGCCCAAAATATCCTAGCTGTCGCCCAGCACCAGGACCACGAGGGCTGCTTCACGGGATACCACTTTTTAAGATCAGGCCATGGCTAGACCGCCACAAGGGTTAGATCCGATCGTAGTCAGCCGCTTGGCTGTTGCCCTCATACTCTCGCGAAGACCCCTGCTCAGGAACGCAACGCATTGTATCTCCCAAAAAAAATCTCTTGCGAAGATGGAAAACGGCGAAAGCTCCAGACAATGCCCCCAGGACGGTCAGGAAATTGAGTATCGCCAGACTGTTTCGATTGCTAGTTAGGTTGGAAATCTACCACAGTCCGAAGTGTCTGCACCGTAGCCTGTCGCCAGGACCACGAGGGCTGCTCCACGGGAGAACAATTTTTAAGATCACGCCATAGCTAGACCGCCACAAGGGTCAGATTCTATTGCAGTCAGCCGCTTTGCTAGTACCCTTATGTTCTTGGGAAGACCCCAGCTCAGGAACGTAAGCCTCCGCTCTCAAACCCTATGGTGGATTCATGAAATGAAACGGGTGTTTCCGCAAGATAAGATTCCTGCACAATAAGGTCCCGAATATTATTTTCTAGCCGCGGTCTGACAATCACACAATGTACACAGATATACCCGGGGGAAATTACCCCATGCAGAAGGCATTCGTAACTCTGGGCAATCCTTCCCTACGGAGGTGGAAATGACCAAATACCCCCCATACAATGCCCCCAGGCGACCAGGAGACCGAATCCCGCCAGACAGTTTTGATTGCCAACGCTGTTGGAAATCTACCACAGCCCGATGTGCCCCCACTGCAGCCTATCACCGGGACCAAAAGGGCTGCTCCATGGGAGACCACTTTTTGAGATCAGGCCATGGCTCGACCGCCACAAGGGTTAGATCCCGTTGTAGTCAGCCGCTTTGCTAGTGCCCCTATGCTCTCGGAAAGACCACAGCTTTGAAATGCAAGCCTCGACCCCCACAGGTCGGTCCGCGGATACCGATAGAGGTGCACGGCAACGTTCCCCAGCTGCTACACCAAAGGGTGGATTTATTTACCAGAAGTTCTGCTGCTATTGCTTCTCTGAAATGCGACAACTGATAAACATTACAACACTCAAAACCTTTTCCACACCTGGACTTCCAACATCACGTATTAATAAATATTTGCAAATAATTTATAGGATATTAAATTAAATGGAAATTGCATGGATCTAGTTTCGCGTTAGTAATTAAATTATATAATGATATTCTACTCACATACTTCGTAACAATATATATATATATATATATATATATATATATATATATATATATATATATATATATATACTATATATATATATATATATATATATATATATATATATATATATATATATATATATATATATATATATATATATGTGAGACATGCTTGGTTCTCAGCTTGAACCGCGTCTAGAATTTATTGAAACTCGACGTATCGGCTCCTGTTTTGGAGCCATTTTCAAGAGGTAAAGGAAATATGTACAGACATGAACTCTAAAGCCTCAATCTTCGCACTCCTTAGAGAGGCAAACAAAGGTGGGTTGTGTTGTTGTAGCTCGACTACGGGGCCTCAATCTGCCTACTCCCCAAATCTCGCCGGATATCGTCTCTCAGGTCTCATAGTGTTCAACCCTAGGCCTAAGAGAGATCTGGCGGTTCGTTGCAAGTGTTGTATTGTATGTACCGTTTCGTCTACCTGCTTCGTTATCAGTGTAATGATTCCGGTCGCGGTCAGTTAAGTCAGGTCTTTCATCACGGTACTTAAAGGATCAAGGGGATTGCAGGTATTTGTTGAGTCATTGGCTTTCGTCACGGTACTTACGGTGGGCACTTACGATAGGGCGTAGGGGAATATCAGGCTTATGGATTTTCGGGAAACCGTATTTTCTAGGGATGCGAGATGATTTTTCGCGGGGGATTAGTTCTTTGTTGAGGTCAGGACTGAGTTGGGAGTTGTTGATGATAGTTTTGCTTTTATTTTCAAGATAAGTTGTAGGGTCGTTAGGGATTTGTTTGTAGTCTGTGCTGTTTAGTATATTGTCCATCTTTTGTATATAATCTGTCTTGTCAAGTATGACTGTAGCGTTGCATTTGTCCGCTGGTAGGATTATAATTTCTGTGTTTCGGTTTAGGTCTCTGATTGACTGTCCTTCGTGAGAAAAAAGTTTGGAAGGTGGAGGTATGGCAGATCGTAATATCCTGGCAATGTCCTGCCTCGTAATTTCAGCTACGTCAGTCCGTAGGTGTGTTATAGCATCTTCAGATTGAGGAATTATCTTTTCTATTGGGATGAATTTAGGGGTTGGTGCATAATTAAAACCTTTAGATAGAACTTTGATGGCGACGACACTTATGTTGGAATTTTAAAGGTTGTGAACTACTGTAGTAGGATTGGCATTATGTGAGTGTTGCTTGAGATTTTTGTTGTCTAGAAGATGCTGTGATTTTATTTTCTGTACGTCCGTTTTTTGTTGCGTAACATGTTCTGCTTTACTTTGTGAGAGTCTGTCTAGAGTATCCCAAAGTATAGGGTGTATTTTAAATGTGTGTATTTTTATGTACGTGTCGTAAAGCAGTGTGTTGGTAGTACTAAGGTGTCGTCTTGTCTCTAGAATGGAATTTCTAAAAAGACCAAAGCCTGTTCGTTTTAAAATGTTGAAGATGGTATGTGATTTGGTGTTGTGTTTAAGTTGAAAAGATTTTGGGACCACGTGATGATCACGGCAGGCCTTTAGAAACGCGAGAGAGGTCACAAAGAAGACTAGATTTGCGGATGAGAAATTTGTTAAAAGTGTTGGTATAAGAGAAAAGTTTCTCCCGTAGAGGCAAATTAAATGTTCGGAAAGATTTCCGCGGTCTTTAATGTGAGTTTCAATAAATTATGGACGCGGTTCAACCCGAGAACCAAGTATGTTTCACACTAAAGACCACGGAAACCTTTCCGAATATATATATATATATATATATATATATATATATATATATATATATATATATATATATATATATATATATATAGTGTATCTTACAAAAATGCGATGCGTAATTGTTTTTCTGAAAAGGGGATTAAACTCGAGAGAAAATTCAATACAGCTTTTCTATTTATAACGTTTTTCTAAACTGAGTAATAAAATAAATAACGAATAACGTCGAAACCGGCATTTGGACGGATATACACCATACCTAGCTTAACATGTAATTTATAATACTTATACTTATTTTATATATAGAGTCGATAATTTTAAAAAAATATGGTTCTTTTGTTAATTTGATTCCATAACGCACCAGATATGTCAGGACTTTTTCATTATTCCAGTGTTAAAATAAAATAGATCTAATTTGTATTGTATGTTATTCTTAGTGAGGCTGAGACGATATTTGACAAAGTGATGCCATGATGTTATTTGAAACTTCTTATTTTAATAAGAAATAGTAATGGCTTGACTATTACAGGAATATTCATAACTTGTACGTAGGAATTCATGTTATCCGAAATTAACCTGTATGCGCGTCGATATTATCCTGAAGCTACATCTCTAGACCCACTCACCCTCCAAATGCCAGTGGTCAATAATTGGCGTAATATCCTCACCCAGATGGATTGCCTTATTTTACTACAGAATCTATTCCACATTCTCTGATTCATTTCTACCTCATACATATGCATTAGGTTACGTTATAACCCCATATGGAGAATCGGATATTTCCTCTGGCCAATTGATTAAGTGGAATGCAAATGATTCCTATTTTATGTCACATTGAATTTGGATCGTTACAAAAAATACAGAAAGTAATGACGCAGCAATTTGATTAAAAATAATGTTCTTGACTAATCTTATTGAAAATTGATTCTTTCAGTTAAATAAACTTAATCAAGGTTAGTAAGAGAGTACATGTGTGCCTATGATCAAGTTTTAGAGACCTGAAAGTAAATAAAGGAAATAAGAACATACTCCTAATTGAATTTTACAAATGAAGTTTTTTCAAAGGTTATATATATATATATATATATATATATATATATATATATATATATATATATATATATATATATATATATATATATATATATATATATATATATATCTGACAAAATCCCTTTTCTTTAAAAAAAAATCACTAATGAAGAGATCGTGACCTTTAAGTTGTTTTGAAAAAATATAATATATAAGAAGCGCGAACTAGGACCCCATAAATCCATATCCGGAGTTTGAAACTGTCCCCGGTATAGGGTCATGGAGTCTTAGTTCGGGATTATTAATTTTTTTTCAACACTTAAAATTTGTATCTTTTTTTTTCCCTCAGGGCTCGTCCGCGGCCTTGCCGCCCTGATAGCACTGCAACCTTTGGTTGATTGTGCATAAAAGTTATATCTTGCAAATATTTCATTCAAATGAAGAACAATTGCTGCTGAAACAAAAATTCAGTACCTTGTTAAACAGCAATTTAATACATTTTTTTTAAAATTGAAAACTTACGATTTCTTTAGCGGACTTCTTTCAATCAAAATTCGCCAAATTGAAAGCGTCTGTAAGATAACAATCTGATTATGTAAAATGCTAAATCATCAATCTGATTATGTTTTGTGTCTTAAAATAATGTAGGTGTTTTAGAACCATTGCTGTAACCTCGCAACTTCCCAAAATATATTTATATTTTAGCACTAAGAGAAAAAATATTACTCAGTACGAAACTGCATTGTTTTGCAAAATGTCACTTAAAATGAAGATTTAACAAAACTATCTTTATACTTTGCAAACAAATCAATGATGCAGCATTTTAGTACAACGAAATTAACAATGTTTGCGCACGGAATCATAATATATGTTAGAATCTTTGGAGGGCTAACAAACAATCGGCTATTCCTTGATTTATATACAATTTTTAAATTAAAAATTATTTACCATGCAAAACAAGATTATGACATGTTTACATTTAGGGTAATCGGAAAAAATAGAAGCTTACAAAAAAAAGTAATATATAGGCTGTTCTAAAATATGGATTGAAATAAAAAATTCCCTTGTCAATCTTAGATTTTTTTCTACATAGAAAAACTAAAGCGTGAAACTGGGTTGGATCTTATGCAAAGTGCCGTGTAGGTACATAATTATTTAGCAACATAGTTTGGTATAACTTTTGACCAAAAACTTTTTGTTATTAAGTAAAGATTGAAACCTGTAAACACCGATACGTAAACTTGGAGAACCCAAATCACAAATAATTCTCAGTGAAATCATCGTCAGGTTTTTTTTAGATGTGTTGTGGTAATTTGAGTTCTCCAAGTGTACTTAACTATTTTTTTAGTTCACAAACGGATTTTATTCTTCAGTTACGTATATATTGCGATATATTATGTTATGTGCTTGCAAATAATTGCATAAACAGATGTTTTAAAGGTGTGGTTTTCCTTATATCTGCTTTAAACTGAAATATGGTTCGTTTACGTTCTACCAAAATAAAGAATATTTAGAGGGTCCACATAGAAAATTATTAAATAATTTAAAAATAGTTTAAGTCTGATGGTACAGAACAAAGCTATGATCAGCAAATTTCGTTAAATGAGTGGATCATTATTTTTTAAGTTTATAGCATTTGTTTACAAACTTGCTAATGGTTCTGCCGACTGTGGTGCTTTAGCAAACTCATTTTCATACACTGGGCTTTAAGCTTCAATCAAGCTAGAACATGACATTTCATGTAGTGTAAACAATAATTAATATTCTTATGGAAAGTCTGATTTAAACTATAGCCCTTAATTTCATTGCTGTTTATCACGTTTGCGACATAAATTTTAATAGTCTCACATAGGTGCTCAGGAATGCTGCTGGCCTGTTGCAGTTGTGTGTAAATATTTTAGTTTTATATTTTATTTTTAATTGTCATGTACAGGATATCCAATAAGAATGGAATAATATTTGTATCTTATTTCCACCGATTTTATTGAAACTTAGCTGCGGGATGTAGCAAAAAGCTAAGAATACTATACGCGACTTCATCGCTGTAATTATATACCGTGGGCTAAAAATGAGACCAAGTTTTTTATTTTGAATGGAACACTCTATATATTATTGCATTGTTGAATTCTTCATATGAATCTCGGTTCACCTGTACTAGGTTTGTATACATAACAGTTACCGTTTATGTGATATTGGCAAGATCCTAATTTACATAATTATAATAGAAAGGAAAATTGCAACCAAAATAAAATTCAATTCGGAAAAGGAAAAATAAGCAAACAACAGCCTTAAAATGAAACAATTATATTAGTAATTTCATTAAAAATGTTCAAAATGTTCTCCGTTAGCTGCGAGACTATGGTCCAACCCGTTGCAAGAATATCGAAATCTTGTATCATTTCGGGGCTAACTAATGCTGTTTCTTCTCTTACCCGTTGTTCTAATTTAGCTATGTTGTTGGGCCGGTTTTAAAAAATTGCAGCGTGTAAGTTGCGAAGATCGTGGAGGACATTCTGATACCCACTCTTGCCCAATGCCTCTACAGAAGACTTCATTTATATTTCTAAGTACATTAGATTGATAATGGACATTAATGATCATTTGTAGTTATAGAGAAACCTAGTAATTATGGATCACGATTTATATTAAAAATTCAAAAATACTAATATTTACAGATGTTTCATTTAAATATGATCTTAAGACTAGCCCACGTTGTATAATTACAGTGACGAAGGTATGCCTATCTAATGCGTCTGTTACATTCTCCAGATAAATTTTAACAAAATCTATTGAACTAACTCTGAAATATAATCATTATTCCATACTTATTTGGGCTCCCTGTAGATTTTTTATGCTGTTTTATTTAGGGCATTATCTTTTGATGCACTGTTGGGTTATAATGGTAACCAATACAAATTTCATTATTATGGACTTATCCTGAAGGACTTTCACGCTCCCTAAAAGAGGAATATTTGCCCATCCCAGGTATCTCAGATATCAAAGGGATTGAGCTCAGATAATTTCGAACCGTGAACAACGACGACGAAACGCATTATTTCCCAGAAATTTCCGCACAATTTCAGCAGGTGTGAGAATTACCGCCTTTTGCATAGCCTTATAAAGCTCTTCTTCTAGGTTAAGTCTCTTAATGTTTACTGCTCTTTAGAAGATTATTAGGAACCGCATCAGTTGACGACATAACTATTAGGATCACTCTGACTATCTGCTTTGCACTGTCTCTCAACGTATGTATTTGATAATTTTCCCGTGGCCCTTTCTCTAATTTGTTGGTGTTCGGAATTGCCACATTAAGGAACATCGATTTTTTGGATGCTTCATCCATGATTATTATATCTGGATATTATTATATCTGCATTGTTGTGCGCATTTCGTATGCCCGCAAGCACGGTCCGATTCCAATACGATTTTTAGCAGGAGTTTTGAGAAACCGGCTTGGAGATGCATAGGATATCGTTTGTCATTTAAAAGTATAGTTTTCGTTGCTAATTACAGCTGAAGTAAATTGGCGAGACACCAGTCTGGATTAAAATTAAAATAGCTTATTATTACAAGACAGTAATACTTCAGACGTTCATTTCTCGTCACCGCTTAGCCAGCGTAACTTCCTTCTACGTTTCTTGTATTAATATATCACACTTATGATGATATTATCATTTCACTATTTCGCAACTTATATTATAGCTGTTCAAGTGTATTTTGTAAAAGGCAAATAAACAGTTTTTTAACTCGCGACTGCGTCACGTTTCTCTCGATATTCTGTTGCACTAAATGTCTGGCATCCTCTAGTTACGTGGTGGAGATACTCTGACGTCTGACATCAAAATCTAAATTTGTCATCACGGATCAAGTAATTCCTGGCTTTATACTTGAAGTAGTTTTTCGTTGGAGCCTGATCTTATATGGCCATAAAAAGCCACTATGTTTCTGAAAATATCTGTCTTGACACTTACCAGTAGTTTAACGGCGATCTGTGACCATGTGCCTAGGATGCCTAGTTTATATGTCGCTCATGGAATGGCTTTTACATCCGGTATTGCAGTTAATCTTGGTAAGTCTGATCGTGATTTCATGTTTTGCTTTCTTTTAATGGCAACGATGTTGAATCATCTGCCTCGCATATAGCACGGTGTAATTAAAAAGTAAGTGCCTCTCAATTGAACTATGTACGAAGTTTGTTCACCAGCCTTCTTCTAACTTAATGTTTAGGTAGAGTTATAGGCTACATACGGTAGATTTGACACACTTTGCAATATTTTAGCGCAAGAAAGAACCACAAGGGACTTGGCGAGTCGCCTTGAACTATACCTCTTCTAAACAGAACTGTGCTGATTACAATATTATCGCCAGATAGTACCCGTAGCTGAATATTTGTTCCTTAGGTCCACATTACGTGTTCTAGGATCCTAAGCATATAGATTATTATCATTATCAGATTATTTTGGTATTGTTTAAAGGTGAGTCTTGGATTACTCACCGAAGCTTATATACTCGAATGCCCATGTAACAGCATTACTTGCATACCCGCGTCCCTCTGCCGTGAAAAGGAAGCATGGAACAGGAATTAATTCATATTTTTTGTGTTTAAAGGACATGTTTCCAAGTCAACTCTCTCCCTCTCTCTCACACATACAAAATAATTAATCAGAATGCGGAATATCCGTAAGAATCCTAAAACGACGGATTTCAGCGACGTGGCACACAGCGATTTGTTCAAGTCCTTGCAGAAGGAATTTGGTGCAGTTCCCGATAAGTCAATTATGTGTGTTATAAGTCGTACGTTATGTCCTGGATATAACCTCCTAAGCAAATTAGTAATAGTAAGATTCACATACAATGTAGTTCTTAAGTTTTTTTGCGCTTTGATAATAATAAATAAATTATGTGGCTGATGTACCTAATAGTTTAAAATATAGTGTCGAATGATTAGGTTTTTTCAAAGTATACTCAGTACTATATTTTACTATAACCTAATTCACGGATATCCTGGATATCGACGAGATTTTTACCTCATTATTATTCCTAATTTGCAAATTTCTTTGTATGACATACATGTTTTAAAGTCCAGATTAAAATACCTACTACAATTAGCTAAATTGAGTTGTAAAACCCAAGAAGTATAATGGGACGCAAAGGTGTGGTTTGCAGAGGATATATAACGATGTTATCGAACTTAGTGATTTGCTAGGGTGGAGACCCTTATTGCTTTGTTCTCACTTTTGAATCTGGGGTGGTCTACCACTGATAACTGAAAGCCGGTATTACATTTCGAATCCGCAACCCCTTTCTAACTTAATTTACATATGTCACCCTTAGGTCGTCTTATCTTTTTCACTATTCGTCACGAGTTTAAGAAAATTGCTACGTCTCTTGCAGATAGAGTAACACTAATACCTTTTAAATTGTTCTACGCTTTGTAGTTAAATCGACTTCTTTATCGGAAGTTATTTTGTTTGATTTCCGTACATGGAATAGTTGAGTTTATTTTTTATGTGTGTTTGTTGGACTTATCAGCAAACAAAAAGCAGGGAAACAGCAAGTGCGTTACGGTAGCGATTTTTCATAAAAATCGTTCAAATCTCTAAAAAATAAAAAATATATTAAGTGAGAAAAATTAGATCTCAGATAATATTGGTGTTGTCTTGATGACACTTGGTACACATGTTGCTTCTATAAGGACTTTGTTACAGACCAAAATGGAATATTTTAGGTTAATAGAAAATTATATTATTAAAAATGTTTAAGAAAATGCGGTACCATAAGACATTACCTGCGTCTGAACTTTTACTACTTGTTACATATGGTTTTCTTTTAAATTTATTATATTAAATAAAAAAATATAATACATCTAAACCACAGACCCTGTAGTTTAAACTGCTGCCAAAACATCACACAAAGGATCTATTTTAAATTAATGTTCTGCAAACAGTACAGAACAATATGTATTTAAACAGAAATTTAAGGCATTGTAACAATTTATTCTTGATTACCTACGTTTGTTTCAGAAAACTTGTGTAAAAATCACCAATTTTGTTTTTTCTTTTCTGAAAAAATTATAAAATTTTAAAAATAATTTTCTTGATGTTTCTTGGCTTCTTTGCGCTAAAGAAACGACGGTTGTCTGCAATATTTAATAGATTTCAATTATCACACATAATTGTTTGGTCTTGTCTCTTTGTTTGGCTTCCAATGAGATCGACATTTTATATCTTTAAATGCCTGCAACTTTTTTCTGCCAACAAAGTGATCTGAATTCTTGCATGTATAATATGTTATAGAAGAACAACTGGATATAAAATTAGGTTACACTGGCTTTGTCATTTCGGAAGATCCAGGAATTTTGAAGAACACATTAATATGAATGAAAATTTTCTAAAAATCGTTATGCACCGTAAAAAGTCGTTCTTAACACCCATAGAAGGCATGAATCCATGATGTTAGCAAAACACAAGTTCAAATAGAGAACAGTTTGTAGTTTGTAGAGGTCGAGTGCTAAATCTGTGCTGTAATAAGAGCCGACAAAGGGTAACTAATATGGTTTTTGCCGCCCCTACGCCACTATTCAAATAGATAAGGGTATATTCAAAGCTTCTCCTAATTATATTATATCAGAGGGGTCATATATCAAACCGAAATTAACCAAACGGTACCGCAGATTCATCTTCGACTTTCTATTCGATTTGAATTCGTAGATATGCTCATCAGGATTTCGGTGTCCGCACTTTATAATAATTATTTTAATTATCAATCTATAGCCGTTGTGATTTAAAATACTCATCTTACGTAAAACTTTAAAAAAGCAGTATTTCCACTTAAATAGAAGAAAAATATATATACTTTTATTATTTTTGAAAAAGCATCCAACAGTATGCATTTCACATAATTAAGAGAGCTGGATTGGAGGGATAGACGCATTATTTTTAATCCATACAAAAATCAAAGTATAATAATAGATAAATAGATATTAAATTAAAACTAAGATAAAGGACAGGGATGTATATTATTACCATATTTGTTCTTACTAATAAACATTTTAACTTAGATCTAATGAAGGGGCTTATCAAGTCATACGTATTGAGTGTTTTACTGTATGAAGCGAAAAGATAAATTTTGACTGTGCAGGACAAAACACAACATACACGGTGAGAAAAGTCTGAACGCAGCAAGTTTGTTATGGTAGTGAATTTTCATAGAAATGGTCTGACACGAAATTTCTTTATTACTTTTTTTCTTGTAACATAGAAATCTTAATTTGGGTGTGTGGTTTATAATAATTATTTTAATTATCAATCTATAGCCGTTGTGATTTAAAATACTCATCTTACGTAAAACTTTAAAAAAGCAGTATTTCCACTTAAATAGAAGAAAAATATATATACTTTTATTATTTTTGAAAAAGCATCCAACAGTATGCATTTCACATAATTAAGAGAGCTGGATTGGAGGGATAGACGCATTATTTTTAATCCATACAAAAATCAAAGTATAATAATAGATAAACAGATATTAAATTAAAACTAAGATAAAGGACAGGGATGTATATTATTACCATATTTGTTCTTACTAACAAACATTTTAACTTAGATCTAATGAAGGGGCTTATCAAGTCATACGTATTGAGTGTTTTACTGTATGGAGCGAAAAGATAAATTTTGACTATGCAGGACAAAACACAACATATACGGTGAGAAAAGTCTGGACGCAGCAAGTTTGTTATGGTAGTGAATTTTCATAGAAATGGTCTGACACGAAATTTCTTTATTACTTTTTTTCTTGTAACATAGAAATCTTAATTTGGGTGTGTGGTTTACTTTTTATATTATAAACCTAGTTATATTTTTTCGAAAGAACACTCAAAATTTAACCGGAAAACCTGGTCCGATTTTCCTGGTTAACGAACTTTTGCAAGCCACTTACAAAGGGACGGTACACGCCAAATTTTATCAAAATCGGCCTATTATTTTTTGAGTTACCGGTGTAACATATATATATATATATATATATATATATATATATATATATATATATATATATATATATATATACATATACGTATAAACATTTATATAAAAATTTAAACTGACCCCGGATATGGGTTCTAAAGGTCCTAGTTTGCGCTCATTTGAAAAAATCTTTCCAAAATTCAAAAATCGGGATCTCCCCATTAGTGATTTTTTTTCTACGAAAATTCACTTAAATGATCAAGACAATGTATACAGATATAAAGATTAATAAAGATGTGCTAGAATAGGTGAGAGAAGAAAGATGCTTGCTGAAAGAAATTGCGAGGGGAAAGGCAATATTTGTTTGACATATTCTGAGTTATAATAACTTTTTGCTAACATTATTTAAAGGACACACACTTGGAAAAAATAAGTGGTTTACCATAAGCAAGACTTCTGGAAAATCTACCTAGCTGGTAAAGTGAAAAGAACTGCTGGAGACAGAGGGTCATGGTTGCGATTACAAGGCAACATCGCCTTTAAACTGTGATGTTGATATGATTTTGATTATTTTAAGGTTATGTGTTGTTAACATAATTTTTATTAGTTTACATTTCTTCTTGTGACGTTTTGTGAGAAAATCAATTGCGCGATATTATTTTTATAGAAAACTGAAAGTTATAACAATATCTGTGAACATTTTGCTCTATAAAGTCAACCAATGGAACATTTGTAAAATTATCAAAACTACTGATTGTAATCTGGGGCCCTCAAAGGACAATCATCTCGAATGGAAGTTTAAAGTATGATTATAAAGTAATGTGCAAAAAAACTACACTTGAAGGTGAACCCTACAAACATTGCATCCAGCAAGTTTTGCCTTACACTTTATTTACAAAAACTTATCCAATGTATACATATCTTATATTTAAGTATTGCACGTATTGACGTTTTGAGATTTCGACTTTTTATTTGAACGTTACATTATTTTGAATTATTAATATTGATCTATTATTCAGGGTATATCGTTTTTGTTCGATTTTTTTTAAAGGTCGGTCTATTTCCACGACTATGACCAATCACCAACGCCAGTGAGCAGTTTCACCTCACTATCCTGGCGATTTTCCGAACCCCTTCATTCCTCTAAGGAGGGTAGACGTCTTAACGTTCCCAAAATCGCATAGTATCCGGGACAAACAGCTTTACACCCCCCTCCGAAGGGCGGAACGTGTAGACGTTCAACTTTCTAAAACACAATTCCACAACCTCGGTTAATGTTAATGATATATTATGTACCTACTGGAAAAGCATAATGATCTTACCACTTAACCACCAAAGCTGCTTTTCGTCCGCTAAGAATTATTAAAATTATGTTAATGTATACACAGGTATTGATTTAACAGTATTAAAAGGAAGCTCGGTGGTTCAGGGGTAAGAACGTGTGCCTCTAAACCGAAGGGTACTGGGTTCGATCCCAGGATACTCCTCTCACTTTTTCAGTACAAACTGTAACATTAACATCAACCGAGATTATGGCATTGTATTTGAGCAAGTTGAATGTCTATACGTTCCGCCCTTCGGAGGGGGCGTAAAGCCGTCGGTCCCGTGTCCATGCGATGTTGGGCACGTTAAAGATCCCTACCGTCCTTACAGAAAGACAGGGGCAAAATTTCCAGGATAGTGAGGTGAAATTGCTCCTTGGCGTCGGTGATTGGCCATAGTCGCGGAAATAGGCCGACGTTAAAGAAACAAAACACACACACACACAGTATTAAAAAAAAATGACATGCCGGGGATGTCATTCAGACAAGCATTTGGATAAGTAGTTATACATATTAAATTAAAAATATTTACAATTTAAAACGAAAAGTTGACATGTATATTAGCCATCCTAAAATATGGCTTGCAGTTTACGGCTATGACATTTTAAAAGTACCCACAGATTACGTGTGACTAAGACTATGGAAATAGCAATGTTGTACATTAATCTAAGGGACGATGTCTGAAGTGAAGATATTTAAAATCATACACAATACTATTGCCAATCGGCGACGAAAGGAAGCAGTTTACCTTACCAAACTGGAAATGTAGTCAAAGCATGATCTTGCGTAAGTATACGAGCGATTTAACACGTGCCTTACATCGCATACTATACAGGACCGATGAGCCATCTGGAAGGCAAAACGTTCATGCATTAAATTTGCTTATACACAATACTACAGCCACAGCATAAAATTCTTATGCCGTGCTACAAGCGGGTGTTGAAGTAACTGACCATTAATAATTTTTTGAAAAAACTGACGAGCTGCGGTGCCGTGCGAACCAAAACCCCCAGCACAGTCAGCCGACTTTCTGATCTGCCACTATGTCACCCAATTGTTACCGATGTTATAACGTAACTGCTGCTTCTGAATGGTCTTGGCCAGGACATGTAGCTAGGCAGATATAAAAAGGATGGCATAAAAGGCTCGTATACCGGAAACATCGTCTGCAAAAAGCTACGCCCTGTTAAACCATTAAAGAGGATCTACTAATGATGTCTACTTCGTAATTCGGATAACCTGGATCAAGCAAGTAACAGATATATTTTTTTAATTTAATCACATGGTAGCTGAAAAAAAAAGTGTATCCAGCAATGGAGAAACAACGACCAAAGAACACTCTATTTTACTGTCCATGATATATACTTCGATATGAATATTTATTACTGCAACTCTAAAGAGCCCCACCTTCATTATTGTTTTTATAGGATAGAAATAGAAAATCCGTTGACATTGTTGATAGTATCATACAAATAAAAATGGCGTCTGGGTACTATTTTAGATTTTGTTAAAGATATGGAGGTCGTACGATGCATTAATTAAGAAAGCATGTCGCGAAAAATGTTTTCAGAGCTTTGTACTTTTTTGAATATTTAAAACAATGGGGCCAACCCAGATTAGATATTTTTGAATGGATTAGCATCTATATCATTTGATATTGGAGTGATCGAAATTCCCAGTATTTTAAAAGACATGCTTACTATCCAAAAGCTGCAGTATTGAGCAGCAATATTTAAAAACTAGTTTTTGTAGAGGAAAATTAGTATTTTTATATGCTGGAAGCCACCATTTGCAAGTGATCCACATAATAGCAGAAACTGTAGAATAATTTAACATGTAGGTAATATTTTAGCATGGTACTTCTCCGCACTACTACAAAATAGTTCGGCCCTACTTATGTACCAAAGTACATTAATCGTTACATTGGCTGTCGTGGTTCCAACGAGCGCCTTCTCAGGTCTCCTGATATGATAGCAGTTGATTTTGTCCTTTGAGATACATCAAACAGCATCTTCACAAGAGGCCATCTCGATTTTTCAAGAATTGTGTCAAAAAGTACAAGAGTACAACAAGAGTCTCGTAATGTGTGTGAAGATATGTCCAATAAACTGGAAGTACAAACACCAAATTTTGAACATCTTTCAAATTTAAGAGTGACTTTACAATTTAAAATATTACTTGCTCAATTTTTAAATGTACGAAAAATATGCTAAGCCTAGCAACATATTCTCCTACAACTACCTTTCGAATAATGTGTCACGTGACCCCTCTTTACACTAAAAATCGCGCACATACACCTTTTTTTTCTATGAGAACGACAGCAGCAATGCAAAACTATTTGCTTTTTGGTTTGTTAAACTTGCAAAGTTACAATAAAAAAAGTATGGGGGTGGCAGGAATTATATGTGTATAAAGCTAAAATGGATTTTTACTTGAAAAAATATTACACAATACCAAAGAAATGCTAATCTTTGAAATATAACACCCATAGCATTTTTTGGAGGATTATATTATTAGAGCTGCAAAACAAAATCATGTATGCATATATGAAATCCGTGCATTCAAATATAATATTATTCATTAATGAATTAATACATCTATATTCTGTACAGCAAGATGCATATTAATAACAGAATATAATAAGATGATCTGAATGGAGTTTGTAATTCATGGTGGTAATTCCAGCGTCTTTCTTTGTGTGCATCTTCATAGTACGCAGTTTCTCAACATTCTCTGAAGGGATACTAGAGTTCCGTTAACATTTATACCCCAAATTTAATTAGGCAAATTGTTGGAATTCCTCGGACCACGGTCATTTATATACTCGAATGAATACGTAATATGTCACAATTCAGCTATCACTCACAACAAATTGTCTCTTTTAACATTTGTTACTGTATTGTGGTTTGCTTTTTAATATGCAAATATTTAATTAGTGCTAAATTTCTTACATTTTGCTGGGATAGTATTTTATTTTTTAAGTTTTTTTAATAAATTAACGAACGTTTAAACGTTTGTTAGTTTATGCAAACGTTCAAAAAGGTACACTAGTTGTTACATATTAATGCATTTATATTTATTTTGTTCGTTAAAAGTTTTAAGAGTGAAGTTTTTCATCGCAGAACTGCATTATTTTGTCTCAAAAATCTTTAAAACTATTAGAATGATATTAGAACTTTACAAATAATTATATTAAAAGGTTACGACTGAACAAAAATTTCGAGTTTTAAAAATTGAAAACTTACTAAGCAAAAATATTGGATCAAAGCACATACAGATAATCACACATCACTTTAATTTATTTGTTGGTTTTTATGACGTTGTTTGAGATCTCAAAAGGCAATAAAAAAAATAAACTTAAATTCTGTGTTTGTTATTATGGTCTTCTTAGTATTTGAAGTGTTCCTCGTTGTAGCTGTTAAATTATGTGTGTTAGATGATTTGATTATGTCAAAATTTCAATACATATAAAGTAGTATTTATACATATTTCTAAGTACAAAAAAAACAGAGCGTTGGTATTTTTTTGAAATCTTTTTTAGAATTATTGAGGAGAAATCCATTTTAAAATGTTATGTGTGTACATAGAATGATATTTCGACACAGTAAGTTAATGGCTTCGTTTTTGTTACATGTAATCCATGTAACTGTAAAATAAAATTAGAAAAGGAGCCCGACCGGGACACAACTAATTGCTTTTTTATTTTATTTTACTTTTCGTTTCTCTACGCACATGTATGTTTTTGGAATAACAATCCCACAGTATGCACCAACTTAATCACTGAAACTATCCCATTAAATATAGAAACCTATATTTCTCATCCATCGAAACGTCAGTCCCAAATCAAAACTCTGCTTCGATAAAGCTTGCCGAAAAGCAGCAACTATTAAAAATTTTGCCTAAAATTTGTAACGCAAAAACTCTAGCAGCGAAACACCGCCTTTCTATCGGTCAGGAACAGGTGCAAGCATCTTAACGATCAGGCCAAAAATAACTTTCACCAATCCATAAGGGACAAAATCATCTTATGGCCAAACAATACACGACGTTTCTGGTCTATTGCAAAAATTATAGGTTCGAAATTTAGCATCAGCTCTTCTTCTTTCATGGCTTCAAATGATATTCGTTGTATTGTCCGTTGTATTGTCTCAAAAAAGTTAATATATTTACCAGTATATCTATCTCAAATTCTACGCTTGATTCGCAGTGAAGGGTCCCACTTACCATTCCAGCTGTAAAGTCAAATGTATTGTAGTTTAGTATAGTAGTTTATTTCTTCATAATTTTATATTGTGCCTTACAATAAGCTTACGGATTGTGCTTGCAAAAACAAAATTTGCAATCATGATTTGCTTCACTTCTGTCATTTTGTTAATATGTTGCTAGTTCTTCAATGTTTTTTATAACTTCATATCTGCCACCACATTAAAAGCTCTTTCCTCTTTACCCATTTCCTTTCTTGAGAACTCATCTACATTTTTTAGAGACAGCAAAAATCAAATAATAAACTAATATTTTATTCTTAGTAACAGCCCTCATATCTCCTTTTGGGTCTGTAAACGAAAATAAAAAGTCTGAACGCAGCAAGTGCGTTATGCTTGTGAATTTTCATAAAAATGTTTTTAATAACAAATATGTATTTTACACAAAGCAGGCTTGAAATTTTGTTACCAATATAAACTATATAGTAGAAACAATGTACCATATTTCATAAAAATAATTTTATTGTTTGAAAATGTAAAAAAGGTTTCGAAAATAAACTCGAAAAAACTGGTTCCTAGCCAACGAACGTTAAGTTAATACCAAATTGAGCAACTGAAATTTGAAGCATATAATGAAAACTTGCTACCATAACGCATTTGCTGCGTCCTGAGTTTCTTTTCCTACAAACATGGATTATATTTCTATGGAAAATGGAAAAATGTAATAAGGTAAGTGGTGTTCGATTAAAAAAATGTAGAAAATGTCAATCACCAACAACTTATGGGCCACCTATGATTGTAAAACTAATTTTATAGGATCCAGCTCAAGACAGCCTATAATTAACATATACAATTTTTTCTAGTATCCTGTATAATAACACATATATTGAGCTTTACCGTAGAAATGCGTCACCCCGTATATATGAAAACAGATAAAAACTGAAACTAACCCCGGATATGGGTTCTAAGGAGCCTAATTCGCGCTCATTTGAATAAATCTGTTCAAAATTCAAAAGTGGTGGTCTCTTCATTAACGAATCTTTTCTACAAACATTCGCTAAAAATTATAGATAATTAAACGATAAACTCTAGATCTAAAGCTACGGCCACAGCATCAGAAAAATGGTTAAAATAAAATGAATTTTCTGCAAATATTTTAGTAAAAAGGACAATTACGGTTGAAGCTGAAAGGGTTTGCAAAACACTCTTCTTGCTACATTTTCTCTACATAACCCGTATTCGTTTCATGTTCTTTGCCCAAATGTTACCAATTTTGACGTTTCAAATCGCGACTTCCACGTTTTAAGAGGAAAATCCAATTTTTTTTAAATGCCCAAAAAATATTTTTGTCTTTAAACCTACATTTCTAAATATTGGTACGCGATCTACCTGTTATGACGCAAACCCGTGTACTGAATGTGGTTGCGATAACTTTGGTATTTCCGGAGATATAAGAAATTGTCGAAAGAAAACACAAAATTTTCGAGGAAAAACTAGCTGATTTCCTTGGCTAACAAACCTATCCAAGCCACTTGCAAAAGGAAGGTACTGACCAAATTTGATCAAAATCGGCCAATTATTTTTTAAGTTATCAGTATATATATATATATATATATATATATATATATATATATATATATATATATATATATATATATATATATATATATATACAGTGAGTCCCAAACTGGATGGGAATGTATTGCTATCTCCGTTTTTATTAGAAATCGGGAGATGGTTAAATTAGCAATGTTTTGTAGAATTTCATGCTCGTTCCAAATATGACTTCTATTTTGCCCTGCCGCTTTTCGTTTTTGAGTTATTTTGAAAAAAACAAAATTTGTCGATTTTTTTTCTTTAACATCTAAGTAGACGTTGATTTGACATGTCTAAGACTTGCACATTATTAGGAAACGTTTTACAGAGTAATCTTTTTGTGCTATTCTCAACTTTGGATTGTGATTTGTTTTTGAGCTGCAGGTATCAACATTTGTTTTTATTATGCCAGCCATATTGGATTTTTTACTCATGTGATAGCCTGTAAAACGAGCTTTCCAATGATATACAACATGCTTGACAAATCTTGTAATTGCACTGAAAATTTTAAGAAAAACCGTTTTGAGGATAGTAGGCTATGAAATCCAATACCAGAAGACAAATGACAAAAAAAAGTGCTCAAAAAGCAGTAGGTCATGGAGTCTAACAATAGACTTCTACTTTTAACATAATTTTCCGTCATGACTTACGATAAAAAAATATTGTGATTTAATTTACAATACTCAATTAGGTAATACTGCTAGGTAATATTATATGAAACAGTTTAATAACCAAACCCGGCAATAACATATAGAAACTTAATCTCCACAAACAACACAATTTGAAACAAAACTCAATCAGTAATAAAATAGAAACTTAAAAATACACTAAATAGAAAATTGTTCAATATGGCCACCGTTTTGTTCAATGCACTTTACACACCTTTTTAAAACATGGCTGCAAACTCTGGTGAGGGTGTTTCGGTTAATATGATTTATAGCTTCCGTGATTCTGTTCCGTAATTCATTGATATTTTGTGGTGGATAGAATAATTGGTAGGTTGTTCTTAGAGCTAATCAAATTGGGAAATTACTTACAAATAGGGGTCTCGATTGGTGCAATGCATCTGTCAGGTTTGTTATGTATCTAACTGTCATTACATCAAACAAGAGCGACACCTATATGTTATCAGCCACCAACGACATCTATATGCATGTGTCATGTTTGTTTGATAGGTCATTTTAAACAACAACGACACCTTTATGTATATGTCATAAACATCTGTCATGTATATGTCAATCTTAGCTTCAATCAAAGGTTTCGGTTTGCGCGTGGTGTGCGTGTTTAAATCACAAAAGCAAACCAATCATATCATTATATTATCATTATTAGTAATATATTTTTGAGCACCCCTCGTATATAACGTATTTACTTAATCATTAGAATTTTTGAGTACTCTTTACATATATGTTTATTTCGTTATTTATTAAACCAACGTTTATATTATTATAAAATACCCCTCGTACACAGGCCGGAGAGCCGCCTGGTGTGAAATATAACAACTTCCTACATTAGATAAGGATTATCAATTATGACTAACATTAAATAAGCTTATTTAACATAAACGACAATAATTCGCTCTAATGATTTTCTTTAAATATTAACGCGTGTTCAATTACACATATAATGCTGTTTACAATGTTATAAAATATTCACATGGTACCATATATTGATGATTGGGATGTTATTTATCAGTCTCACGTTGTTGTTGTGGTATACTCATTAGCTTTCAGAGCGAGGGGTGAGAGGTTTGATTCTAGCTTGTGGTGCCCTTTTCTTTAAAATATGTCTCTCTCCCCCTCCCTCTCTCATATCACAGGCTATATAGATGTGTGTGTGTGTGTGTGTGTGGACTACGTCAGCTGTAGATGGGAACATTCGTCATATAAAAATAATTAGAACGAATGTACCTATGTCCAGCTGACGTACTCTGCACACACATAGAGATGCAAATTTTCATAAAAAATTAAATTTCCCGCCACATCTCTCCAAAAAGCGTGACGCATGACAAACCTGACAACAACAAACAAACACGTGGACCATGTCATCAAACTAACAAAATAGCGCCATAACCTAACAAACACGTGGGGCTTGTCATTCAAATGTATCAAACAAACAGCATGGCAACCAAAGACTAGACGCATGACAATGACAAACACAGCAAACACCATAACCTAACAAGTAGCATGTGGGGCTAGAGACTTAACCTCACAATTTTATTAACACATGGGGCAAGCTGGAACGTCAAACCGATTGACCATAACCTAACAAACACATGGAACTTAGACCTAACCTATATGCGTCAGACCTAACCACACGTGGGTCATGTCATCAAACTAACAAAATAGCGCTATACACCATAACTTAACAAACACGTGGGTTTATATGTCAAGTGTCACTGATAGACTTAACCTAACAATCGGCGCGCGGGAACTGGCACGTGGAGGCTTGAAATGTCAACAATAGACTTAACCTTACAATTAACACGTGGGGACCTAACCACGTGTAGGATTATATATGCATACAAGTGCCAACTGTCAACACACACTAACATCACAAACAAACCGGCTGGTGGGAACCTGACGGATGTGTCAAGTGCAAATAGCGCCATACACCATGTGTGTCAGACCTAACCTACCAAAGGACACGCGGGCAAGAGGCGGGAACGGCCCGCCATCTTTTGACATATATCGTCCGTCATCCAGTGGCGGGAAGCCACCCTGTGACATCTCTCACCTGTCAGCTGACAGCTGTCACCTGTCAACTGTCACGCATGTGCACATCAAAAGGGGCGGAGTCCACCCCCCACTGCTCTGATGTCATGGCCAATCAGAACGCTGGGATGGATACACCCAAGTGAGGCCCTATCTCTACCAAAGGATTGTGTGTGCTTAACAAAATCTATTAAATGTTACAGGCAAATTATATTTTTTCTTGGCGCATATGTAATTCTCGTAAAAAAAATTCGTGGATTATTTCTATGAATATTCACTACTATAACGCACTTGTTGCGTCCAGACTATTACTTTTTAGCGCACCACTGATGAAGTAAAATTAAATCGTTTACATTTTTCAGTACATTTTTTATACAACGGGAACTTTTGCTAATGCTCACATAGAAGGGCATACTCCACGTGCATAAATATTATTATAAAAGGTATAATTCATAGCACTTAGGTTTAATCAGTTTAGGCACACGCCAAATAGCACGGTCTCTTTCTTCTGTCACTTTTATGACCTCCACAACAAGAAACAGACCCTCATCAAGGCTAATGGTGCTTATTAGCTATTTTAGCTGGCTTTGACTCTGCTAACTTACAAAACACTGCACTGTCAATGATTAGATATAACACCTTATTTATGAGCATTTTATAATTAATAATCGAGTGTTGGAAAGAAATATCTTATTTTAAAGTGTTGTCAGTATAACCTGATATAAAAAAAAATATGAGTATTTTAGTAATATCCGTATTATATACTAACATTTCCGAGAATATGTAAAGCTAAACAAACCTTTTAATTAACCTAATTATTAGTGAATTTTCGTAGAAAAAATTCACTAATGGGGAGATCCCGACTTTTGAATTTTGAAAAAATTTTTGCAAATGAGCGCGAACTAGGACCTCTAGAACCCATATCCGGGGTCTGTTTCAATTTTTATATGTTTATATATATATATATATATATATATATATATATATATATATATATATATATATATATATATATATATATATATATATATATATATATATATATATATATATATATATATATATATATATATATATATAGGTATCAGACCGATAACTCAAAAAATAATGGGCCGAATTTGATAAAATTTGGCATGTACCTTTCTTTTGTAAATGGCTTGGATAAGTTCGTTAGTCAGAAAAATCGGACGAGGTTTTCCGGGAAAATTTTGAGTTTTCATTCGAAAAAATTCTTATCTCAAAAAGTAATAAGCCGATTTTAATAAAATTTGGCATGTACCTGCCTTTTGTAAATGGCTTTGACAAGTTTGTTAGTCAGGAAAATCGGACGAGGTTTTCTGGGAAAATTTTGAGTTTTCATTCGAAAAAAAATTTTATCTCAAAGAATAATGGGCCGATTTTGATAAAATTTGGCATGTACCTTCCTTTTGTAAATGGCTTTGATAAGTTCGTTAATCAGAAAAATCGGACGAGGTTTTCTAAAAAATTTTTGAGTTTTCATTTGAAAAAAATTTTTATCTTAAAAAATAAAAAAATCTATGATAACCAAATTTGGTAGGTAGGTTTACGATATAAAAAGTAAACTATACACTAAAATTTAGATTTCTATGTTACAAGAAAAAAAAGTTATAATAAAATATTTTGTGCCAGATCATTTCTATGAAAATTCACTACCATAACGCACTTGCTGCATCCCGAGATTTTTTTTATTAGTCTAATGCTTCTGATTACAACATTCATGCTATTTTGACTGAAACGCCCTTTATTGTTCTTTACAGTTTTAAAACTGTCATTCATTTTGCAACAAATTTCTGACACTTTCTCCACATCTAAGTTTCGCAGTTTTAGAAAGTTTTAATACTTTACACAAAAAAGATAATAGCACAAAATAAGCCGTTTTTGGTGGCTTAGACTGATATGTCATTATATTGTTTATTTACACAACATTAAAATCTATCAATTCTGTTTAATAGTGTTCTTTTACTTCCAGATCATCACAACGTGTGAAAGTATCGCATCGGCGACAAAAATTTCAAAAAAAAAATTGTTCGCTTAAACATCGTAAAAAGTATCAAAACAGAAAACACGATTTGGGAACGAATGTTTTTTTTATCTGTCGGTCTGTATGTCTGCCTGTTTGTAGCCACGATAAGTTTAGAACGAACTGAGATATCGTCTTCAAAGTTGGTATACAGTTTGCACTCGACAAACGAACGGTTCGGATTTTTTTTGGGTAAAATCGCTTTAGCGGGTAGGGGATGAATGGGAGGTCATTCGGTGAAAATTGACATTTATTCATTAAAACTCGAGTAATATAACGTTTTAGGGTTTATTTATTAGAAAACTTTTAATTTCATCAAACATCTGGTATTCTGTGCTCAAATTAAATTAGGGATTGAATGTGCGGGGGTGGAATATTGTTGACAAAAATTTAAAATATTTTTGCTAAAACGGCGTAGAAAGTCTCAAAACATATAGAAAACTTGATTCTGGAACGAAAATTTTGTTTGTCGGCATGTACGGCTGTCTGTTAATAGGCACAATAAGGTTTTAAAAGTTTATGGGTACAGTAATACAAATAATTTTTTGTGGTCAAGTCATGGGCTCTAAATTCATTCCATGAGAATGTCTTTCTGCAGAGAATAAATTATCACAGCTATGTGGAAGCTATGATTCAATTTGCAGCACTATTTTTAGACGCCTTTCGCTTCCTTAATTATAAATGTGATTGGAATGTATGGGAAAATAAACATTGTGATATTTAAGCATACTTGGAGAACCCAAATCACCACAACACAAAAAAAACAATCGTTTCACTAACCACGTTAATGTCATCAGAGGATGAAAAGTTCTAACTATCTTATATCCACAACTCTATTTATTTATATTCTTTTACAGGTAGTCGGTCACTAACAATTTAGGGAGGTTCAACGACACAAAAATTAACATATTTCGTTTGGCGGAAATATCTGCATTCTTTTATTATATATCGGACGTGCTTCTGCCGGTATTTATTTCGTAAAGTAATCTATTAGTCGGCGGAGCGAGATTCGTACACTTTGTTATTACTATATTTAGCTATATATATATATATATATATATATATATATATATATATATATATATATATATATATATATATATATATATATATATATATATATACTTTCCAAGGCGTTTGGCTGTCCTGGTTGTCTAATTTTTTTTATGAATTTTAGATTCTCCTCGTGAACGTGGTGATTATTATCCCAAATATATCGGACGACGGAAGATCTATCTACAGTACCGTATCTTAATTGTGCTAAATGTGCTTTGATTCTTATTCCAATATATCTTTTTGTTTGTCCGACCTATTTAAGATCACAATCTTTAAAACTTATTTCATAAATTCCCGACATTTTGGCCGTACTATCCTTGTTTTTGGGTTACCTAGCAAGTTTTTTAAACTATTTTTTTTACAAAAAAATTTTGTTGTGAATTGGCTTTTTTAAAAATGCTATCTAGACCCGTCCTGATTCGAGGTTCAAATGGTAAGCAAACAAAGTTTTTTAGGCTTTCTCGCTTCTAAAAGTCGTTGATTCCGCTAACTTTTTCTTTCTTTTCTGTTTGTTAATTCATTTCTCACCACGGGGCAAGCAGTGTATCAGTTATATTCCGCCACGTTGTTAATATACTTTGATTCTTTGGTATATCTACTTTTACTTAAAGGAAAATTCATAAACCTGTTTACACAAAAACTCAGACTTGCCATTTTTTGTGGGTACGTATGATGTGAGTCATTCGAAATGTAGCTTAGAGTGGCGGTTTTCTTTGTATGGAAATCGAATTCTAAAGTGTTATTATTTTTGATAACTAGTAGACTTAGAAATGGTAATTTATTATAAATTTATAATTCGTAGGTAAATTTTATAGAATCAAATTTTATTGTCTAATTTGCGAAATAGAAGATTTTATAGTCAAATTAAACAATAAATTGGATCCTATAAAATTTATCCACAAATTAGAAATAAATATTAAATTAGTCTTTCTAGATGTACTAGTTATCAAAAATAAAAACACTTTAGAATTCGATGTCCATAGAAAGGAAACCACCATTCTCAGCTACATTCCGAATGACTCACATCATAAGTACGCACAAAAAATGGCCAGTCTGAATTTTTTAGTAAACAGGTTAATTAATCTTCCCTCAAGTGATATACTAAAGAATTAAAGTAAAAAGAAATGGCCAGTCTGAATTTTTTAGTAAACAGGTTAATTAATCTTCTTTTAAGTGATATACTAAAGAATTAAAGTAGATTAAAAAGGTGGCCGAATATAATGGATACACTGCTTGCCTAGTGGATAAACTAATTAACAAACAGAAAACAAAGAAAATGTTAGCGGAATCAACGACTTTTAGAAGAGAGAAAGCCGAAAAAAACTTTGTTTGCTTACCATTTGAACCTCGGATAACGAGGGGTCTAGATAGAATTTTAAAAAATCTCGGGACGCAGCAAGTGCGTTATGGTAGTGAATTTTCATAAAAATGTTTTTATTGCAAATATGTGTGTTTTCTTTTTAAGAAAGCAGGCATCAATTTTGGTTACCAGTATAACCTATGTAAAAATAATGTGCCATGTTTCATAAAAATAACTTTGTGTGAAAATGTACAAAAATTTCCAAAACAAAACTTAAAGTGTTCCCGGAAAAACTCGTTTCTTGGTCAACCTTATAGGTTAATAGCAAATTGGGCTATTCAAATATGAAGCATTTGATCAAAATTCGCTACCATAACGCACTTGCTGGATCCAGAATTTCTTTTCTTATAAACATGCATTATATTTCGATGGAAAATGCAAAAATGCAATAACATAAGGCGTGTTTGATTTAAAAAAAAAGAAAATTTGTATCACCAACGACTTATGGACCACCCTGTGATTGTAGAAATATTTTTTTAAGATGTAGCTCAACACACCCTATAATTAATATATACAATTTTTTTCATATCTTGTATAATAATGGATATATTGAGCTTTATTGATTTTTTACGAAAATTCGACAAAAATTATATACCATTAAACGATAAACTCTATAGCTAAGACTACTGCCAAGCATCAGAGAAAGGGTCTATTTGAAATGAATTTTCTGGAAACATTTTAGTAAAATGAAGGACAATGACGGTTGAAACTAAGACTTCATGGTTTGTAAAACATCCTTCTTGAGACATTTGATTTCCATAGCCCGTATTAGATTCAAGTTATTTGCCTAAATGTTGCCGATTTTGACGTTTTAGATCGCAACTTTGACGTTTTGAGGAAAACCCCAATTTATTTTTCTTTAAATGCCTACAACTTTTTTGTCTTTCGACCTATATAGCTAAATTTTGGTAGGTACCTTACCTATAAGGATATAAACCCGCGTACCAAATTTGGTTGCCCTTGCTTTGTTAATTCCGGAGATATATATTTTTTTTTTCGAAAGGAAACAAAATTTTCCGGGAAAACCTGGGCAGATTTTTCTGGCTAACGAACTTATCCAAGCCATTCGCAAAAGGAATTTATTCACCAAATTTAGTCAAAATCGGCCCATTATTTTTTAAGTTATCGGTGTGATATATATATATATATATATATATATATATATATATATATATATATATATATATATATATATATATATATATATATATATAAACATATAAAAATTAAAACTGACCCCGGATATGTGTTCTGCGGGGCCTAATTAGCGCTCATTTGAAGAAATTTTTTTAAAGAAAATTCACTAAAAGCCAATTTGCATAACATTTTCGACAAAAATACTTTAAAAGACTTGCTAGGTAACCCAAAAGCAAGGATAGTACGGCCAAAATGTCGAAAAGTTATGGAATAAGTTGTAAAGATTGTGATTTTAAATACATCGGACAAATAAAAAGGTCTATTAGAATAAGATTCAAATAATATTTAGCAAAATTAAGATACGGTACTATAGATAGATCTTCCGTCGCCCAACATATTTGGGATAATAATCACCACGTTAATGAGGAAAATCTAAAATTGATCAAAAATGTTAGGCAACCAACACAGCTAAACAACGCCTTTTAATATATATATATATATATATATATATATATATATATATATATATATATATATATATATATATATATATATTGCTAAATATAGTAATAATAAAAGGTGTATGAATCTCGCTCCGCCGCCAATGCGTAGTCTCCTGATAGATTACTTTATAAAAGAATACAGACATTGCCGCCAAACGAAATATCTTAATTTTGGGTGTCGTTGAACCTCCCCAAATCGTTAGTGAACGACTACCTGCAGAAGTTGATAAATAGAGTTGTGCATATAAGATATTTAGAATTATTCATCCTCTGATGACGCCAACTTGGTTAATGAAACGATCGTCAGGTTTTTTAAATGTATTGTGGTGATTTGCGTTCTTCAAGTGTGCTTACCAGTGCTCATCACAGGTTCCAATCTTCACTTAGTGATTGTGATATTTATTACAGAGAACTGTGTTTTTTGTGGAATTTTCTAGTATAAGTTGTTAAATTATTGGAATTAAAAGTAACATATATTTTATGATTGATTATTATATTATCAAAATCATTCTGTATGTAATAAAATCATATACAAAAGCTTGCGAATATTGTATGTTTTTGAATTTTGGTAAATCCTTTTTAGTAATGGCTATTTCGCTAAATGCTTAATTTATTTCTGGCTAATTTAATTAAATCGGTGACATTTAACAGGAACTAAATCCCAAAATTAAAAAACTTGAGGTTATCATGTAGTGGTATGTTTTATGAAAGGAACTAATTGCCATTAGTAAGAACGTCGGAATGAGCACTTGATTAAATTTGTTTTATGGAAAGGAGAAGCGTTGGAGTTAGTCCTTTTTAATACCAACAACGCGACTGAGTAGTTGGTATTAAAAGGTTTGAAGTTTATTTCAATTTCACAGAATTAGATCAGATAAATTTGTTGGGCAAATTTCTTGATTTTGATTCTAAAAATGAACAAGATCTGCACCTGCAACGTTTAGTTGAATGTTTTTAAATTAAAGGCCGACCAGAAGCCATCCAAAAGCGAAAATTAAGTTATCGGTTTTTTTATTCTACTCGAAAAGAAACTTCCCAGGTATGCCTAAAAGCTTTAGTAAACCTGCGTAATAACGCGTAGATAGAATTTGTACTCTACGAAAAGCGAAATAGCACTATACGGAATAAGAGGGAGTATAATGTTAAATTTCGTGATTATTACCTACTAAATCCACTCATTATGGACCCACCTAGATGGAGTGTTTGGATGCCAAACCTAATATTTGAGTAATGCATAATTTGTTCAAAATAAAATACCTGGAAACCAACTTAAATGTTCTATTTATATTAAATACTTCAATGAAATTATCAGGTTAAAATTTTGTCGACCTCTGCTCTACATGCAAAGAACCAGAGACTAAGCTTAAGAATCTGCACTTTACAGAAAATGCAAAGTTTGCTTTGCAAGCTGTACTTGAGGTTCAGAAAAAGAGAATCAAAAGATTACATAACCTGCAAGTCTGATGAAATGATCTGTGGTCTTGTGTTTGGCTATATAGAAAACCTTTCTTTACCGCATATCCATATGCAGGAGATCTTTAACATGCGATAACGTTGGGTATGCATTTTGTAAGACAAATCTAAGGGACAATTCTTCCAAAATTTACTTCCTGAAGGAACGGCGAGAAAGATGAAAAAAAAGTTAAGTGGAGTTGTGTTTGAGTAAGTGAGTCTAAACACTCAAACACTCGGGATAGCACGAACAGGTCGTTCATTCACCACAGATTTTTGCATTGCAGTTGAAAGTTATTTATGTTTTTAAGGTTAGTACCTATTAGTAATAATTAACCCCGTTACATTATTGACCTATCTGACTACACCTATAAAACACACACGCGCGCGCACACACTCACACGCACACACAGATAGATCCACACTCGCGCATTCACACATATATACAGGGTGAATCAGACCACCCGTACCAGTCGTTCATTGGCCTACTGGATGCTCTAAGGAAAACATAAGATATGTTTGTGTACCCAAATCGGGTACGCTCTATCGATTGGTGATGGCGTTAACTTCCGAAACAAACGGGAAATAGGTCGTCCTGACCCAAATATTGGATTTTTAAATGGAACATGGTAGTTTTTATTACAGATTTAGGTTACATGTAAAAAAGTAAGAAACTTTCATCTGAACCACTTTCCCGATAGATGTCACCACTAACCTTGAAATTTAATGTTAACTGCTCTTGACACAAATCAGACCCAACGATAAGGACGTGACTGTTCACTGTGGAGAGAATGGATGGCAGAAAATGTAAGCGTTCGTAAAAGTTCAAGGTGTATGCCACTTTGATTTACACATTCCTGGATCCGTGTTCGAACGTTGTCGGTAGTTCGCAAGATCTCTACGTCGCTCAACGACTGGTAGACTTCCCGGATGGGCATCTTCACATAATCTTTTGTTGTGGGTTGATGTCCGTAAACAATATCTTTGACTCGGCACCAAAGAAAAAAAATCCAAGAGTGTCAAGTCAGGGGATCGAGGCGGCCACGCTACAGACCCTTCTCTTACGATTCACCGTCCAGGGTACAAGCTATCAATGACATTACGTGCTTCCAGCGAAAAATGACTTAGAAAACCATCCTGCTGCATCCACATCGACTTTAGTGTATTGTGCGAGACGTCTACCAGATGTTGACAGGTGACTTTGTCGACGAAGTCAGCGTACACACGGCCAGTTGGGCCTGGTTAACCAATAGGTCTTTCCGTCCTCAATTTTGGATTCTTAAATGGAACATAGTATTTTCTATTACAGATTTAGGTTACATGTAAAAAAATAAGAAACTTTTATCCGAACCGCTTTCGCGATGGATGTCGCCGTTAACCTTGAAAATAAATTTTAACTGCTCCTAACACAAACCAGACACAACGACAAGGACATGTTGTGTGTAGGGCGACTGGGTGGCAGAAAATGTAAGCGTTCATAAATGTTTAAAGTGTCTGCTACCTTGATTTCCAAATTACTGGTTTTTCCAAAAAGAAAACAAGTATCTACCAAACAAACACCAGATGTAAGCATGGAAAATAGACATTGCTGTCAAACATTATCAATCATCTAATTAATGCTTAGTGAAATCATTTAAGTGTCATTTTTGACAAGGCAAATATGCTTTCCAACGAGGAAGGTTTTGATATGCTCATGGTGTTAGGCGAATGTCTTCAAAATTACAAACAAGCCGAACGAATGTATGCAGGGAGGTGCCCGTCCACAATCTCAAAACTTTTTTAGGTGCCTGGCGATTCGAATTCGAACAACTGGTCAAATTCAACCCCCACACAGTAAGAATCGGCAGATTAGGCAGCCGGTAAGAGACGAAATGGCACCTGACATTTTGGCTGCTGTTGCTATGAACCCCCATGTTTCAACCAGGATTGCGATTGATTCCGGTGTGAGTCAAATGTCAATATGGCAGTTTGAACAAATGCGCCATTTTTCTTATTTTCAAAAAATCCCAAAAACCAAAAAAGTTAGAGGAGTCGGATAAGCAGCTTGGATTGGTAATAAAATTGCCTACAATTTTCCCATTCAACCGTTTCTCTATCTCTTATAGTTTCTGAGATCCCTATACATGCATCACCAATTTGAGGCACACTGTATACACGTATACTACTTATCATTACAAACTCACAAGTATACTTAAATATATACAATCATTTAAAATATCCCCATAACAGTATAAATACTTTTTTATTCTTAAAACTAAGTAAATAATTTAGGTTGAGAGGAAATTGTATTTATACTGTTTTATCAAAGGATTCATAAATGTCTTGTGTTGATTTACATACAAGATGCATGCACATATAATGTGTTCTAAATCACATATCGAGTCTCTGTTACAGTTACATTAGGGAGTTGATTCTATTCCAAGCATATCTAAGTGTGATCGAAATCTGCCATGATAAACCTTCATTCTAATTGTGTTTCTTAATAGGTTTCTTCATTTTTTTGTAAATAATTTAGTTCATATTTTTCTGCTAATTTTGGATATAATAATTTATACCTGTTATTCGATTTTTCTGTGTATTTTACCCATTCTATGTAAATAAGTGAAGATTGCAACCTGTGATGAGCACTGATAAACACACTTAGAGAACCCCAATCACCACATGACGATCGTTTCACTAACCAAGTTAGCGACATCAGAGGATGAATAATTTTAAATATATTATATCCACAACTCAATCTATTATCTTCCGCGGGTAGTCGGTCACTAACGATTTGGGGAGGTTCAACGACACCAAAATTAACATATTTCGTTTGGCGGGAATATTTGTATTCTTTTATAATCCATCGGACGTGCTTTTGCCGGTATTTATTTTAAAAAGTAGTCTATCAGGAGATTGCCCATGGGAGGCGGAGCGAGATTCATACATTTTTATTATTACTTTATTTAGCAACATATACTTTCGAAGGCGTTTAGCTGTCCTGGGTGACTAACATTTTTATTAATTTTAGATTATCTCATTAACGTGGTGATTATTATCACAAATATGTCGGGCGACGGAAGATCTATCTATAGTACCGTATCTTAATTGTGCTAAATGTTCTTCGGCTCCAATTCCAATAGATCTTTTTGTTCGTCCGACGTATTTAAGATCACAATCTTCACAACTTACATCATAAATTCCCGACATTTTGGCCGTACTATCCTTGTATTTTGGGTTACCTAGCAAGTTTTTAAAACTATTTTTTACCAAAAAATGTTATTTGTGAATTGGCTTTTAAAAAAATGATATCTAGACCCGTCTTAATTCGAGGTTCAAATGGTAAGCAAACAAGGTTTTTCTCAGCTTTCTCGCTTCTAAAAGTCGGTGATTCCGCTAACATTTTCTTTGTTTTCTGTTTGTTAATTAATTGCTCTACCAGACAAGCAGTGTATCTGTTATATTCGGCCACGTTCTTATTATACTTTAATTCTTTGGTATATCTACTTTTACTTAAAGGAAAATTAATTAACCTGTTAACTAAAAAATTCCGACTGGCGATTTTTTGTGCGAACGTATAATGTAAGTCATTCGGAATGTAGCTTAGAGTGGTGTGGTTTCCTTTCTATGGACATCGAATTCTAAAATGTCTTTATTTTTGATAACTAGTACATCTAGAAATAATCACTACGTTAATGAGGAGAATCTAAAATTAATAAAAAATATTAGACAACCAGGACAGCTAAACGCTTTCGAAAGTATTTATATATATATATATATATATATATATATATATATATATATATATATATATATATATATATATATATATATATATATATATATATATTGCTAAATATAGTAATAATAAAAATGTATGTATCTCGCTCCGCCGCCTATGGGCAGTCTCCTGATAGATTACTTTATAGAATAAATACCGGTAGAAGGACGTCCGATAGATAATAAAAGAACACAGATATTTCCGCCAAACGAAATATGTTAATTTTGGTGTCGTTGAACCTCCCTATATCGTTACCTGCAGAAGAATATAACTTGACTTGTGGATATAAGATATTTAGAATTATTCGTCCTCTGATGACGCTAACTTGGTTAGTCGATCGTCAGGTGTTTTAAAATGTGTTGTGGTGATTTGGGTTTTCCAGCTGTGGTTACCCATTCGCTTTTCCAAAGTGTTTTCTTTTTAGTTTTGCTATGTTTAACAAAGTCTGTAGATGGAACCTTTATGCATTCTATTTGTGTTTGATCTCTGGTTTCTTTTGCTAACATATCTACTGTTCCATTGCCTTCGATTGTACCGTGACCTTCCACCCAGAGAAATTTAACTGTAAGTTTATCTTTACTATTGTAGCACATTTATTCTTTTACTATCTCGTTTACTTTATTGTCAGAGTGGATGCTTTTTATTGAACCTAATGCCGACTGGGAATCATTTATAATTATGGCATTTTTTATTTCTTTGTTATATGCCCAATCCACAGCTTTCTCAATGGCTAACAATTCTGCTGTAAATATTGAACTTTTAATGTGCAGTCTGATTTTTAAAGACAAAAACGACTGAAATAAGTGGTGGCCCGTTTATTTAAAAACAACGTCTAACAATAGAATCTATTTGGTAGAACTGTCTTGAGAAAATAATGTTTTTCTCTTTCGGTCTATTTCCGTGACTATCACCAATCCCCGACGCCAGGGAGCAGTTTCATCTCAATATCCTGGAAATTTTGCCGAACCCCTGCCTTTCTGTAAGGAGAGTGGGGACTTTAACGTGCCCAACATCGCATGTACACGGGGCCGAACGGCTCCCCCCCGCCCCCCCCCCCGAAGAACGAAACGTTCAGACATTCAACTTGATCAAATACAATGCCACAACCTCAGTTGATGTTAATATTACCGTATGTACTTAAAAAGTGGAAGGAGGACCCTGGGAACGAACCCAGTACCCTTCGGTTGAGAGGCACAGGTTCTTACCACTGAACCATCGAGGCCCTAGAGAAAACGTAAACAGCGTTTTACAGTAGCATCCTTTATGGAATATACTTATCTTGCTGAGGGTATAGACACCAGTGGGCATTGGAACATTTTAAACCGGTACTTTTAACCTAAATCAGCCTGGACCAAGACTTCAAGCATAAGATATTTTCAATTCGTTAATTCCTGCATACCTTGAAAGAAAATGGCCCATCAACCAGCCTATAGTAAATGCCGCAAGAAATTTGCTGAAGTATATTCCGGAAGAAAACGGTCCAAGTCGTGAGTTTTATAGAGATACCTCACATGGCCCACCACTACTCAGCCATTTATTTTTAATTTGCGAAGTTTATGTGGTCGCAATCAAAGACTTGTTTGTAAGATATAACCTATTTCTGTTATAAATGACAACAGTGCAAATAAATTTTGCTTTTTTAGTAGATTTTCCTAGAAAAGGTTAACCAATGAGGAGATTTTCAAATGAGCGCGAACTAGCCCTTTTAGAATACATATCCGGGGCCAATTTCAATTTTTATATTTTGGTGAGTACCTTTCTTTTGCAAGTAGCTTGGATACGTTCGTTAGCTAGTAAAATCGGACCAGTTTTCCGGTAAAATTTAGGTGTCCTTTCAAAAAAATATCTTCGTAAATAACACAGCTATGGAAACCAAATTTGGAACGCAGGTTTATATTATAAAAAGTAAACCATATATCAAAATTTAGATCTCTAAATGAAAAGCAAAAAGTTAGAGGCATTAAAAGAAAAAAAAATTGGGTGTCACTGGTGATCAGAAATATATTTTTTATGGATAACAAAATCTATTGTGTATTACAAACTCAGATTAAGTTTTTTTGAGCAAGAGGTCAAAAAATACCAGAAAAATTACTTTAAACATTATACAGTTTTTCCTCGAGTTTTTCTTTTTAAAACGTCAAAGTGGCTATTTGAAACAACAAAATTGGGAACATTTAGGCAAAGAACGTGAAACGAATATAGATTATGTAGAGAAGATGACGCCAGAAGTGTGTTTTACAGAGCCTCAAGTTTCAGCTTCAACCGTCATTGTCCTCCATTCTACTGAAATATTTGCAGAAAATTAATTTCAAATGAAGCCCTTCTCTGATGCTTTGGCAGCAGTTTCAGTTATAGAGTTTGCGGTTTAATAGTTTATTCATTTTAGCGAATTTTCGTTAAAAAAAACATTTATGAGGAGGCCACGACTTTTGAATTTTAAAAAGATTTCTTTAAATGAGCGCAAACTAATGCCTGCTAGAATCCATATCCGCGGCCAGTTTTGGGTTTTATATTTGCATATACACAGGTGGGGAATTTTTACAGTAAAGCTCAATATATCCGTTTTTATACAAGATATGAAGAAAAATGATATACGTGCATTTTTGTATCTTTAATTGAATTATAACGCATGCTTGTACACAAAAATTGATATCGTTGATGGCATTCCGAGTTATTTCAATTTCTTTTTTTACTTTAAACGTTGGCCTATATCCGCGACTATGGCCAATCACCGACGCCAGGGAGAATTTTCACCTCACTATCCTGGAAATTTGGCCGAACCCCTGCCTTTCTGTAAGGAGAGTAGGGATATTTAACGTGCCCAACATTGCATGTACACGGGACCCTCCGAAGGGCGGAACGTGAAGACATTCAGCTTGTAAGGCTAGATGTATTCTCACCACAATTAGAACCGTAGACCGGTTTCGCTCTAGTTAGAGCTCGTCAGTACGGAATATTAATTGCAGCGAAAATACACCTATAAAGTAATACGGCTTTGGTAGTCAGCCTCTCAAAACTAAGTTAGATGGAACACACGCTTTTTACATGTTTAGCCATCTCGTTGCGGGACCAAGTAAACCTGCAATTAGTATGCCGTACTGACGAGCTCTAATTAGAGCGAAACCAGTCTACGGTTCTAATTGTGGTGAGAATACATCTAGCCTTACATACTTTGTCTCTATATTGGGAAAGAAGTGGACCAGGGCTGACAATTCGATAAATTGTTAGTTGGTTGTATACAGTCTCTATTTTTTAAAATTCTGTGTTATTTGGAGCTACCGTGACAGCATACTACTTGGTTCCGCAACAAGATGACGACACGTGTAAAAAGCGTGTGTTACATCTCACTTAGTATTCAGTTTGCTCAAATACAAGGCCAGAACCTCGGTTGAGGTTAATTTATTACAGCTTGTACTGAAAAAGTGAAAGGGAAACCATGGGAATCGAACCCGGTACCCTCCGATTCAGAGGCACACGTTCTTACCCCTAGACCACCGAGGCTCTGAGTTATTTCAATTGTTTTGCAACTTATCACGTTTTTGCCACAGGTCAAAAAGTCTGATAAGGCGTTGTTGCCTAACCTGCCATAACTCATTTTTTTAATATAATAGCATGTATTTTATGTTTCAGAAATGAAGCACATGCCATCTGCTTTCACTTTTGTATAAGTCTTCCTATACGTAAAGACTTTAATTTTAAAAATATTCACATTTATAATCGCATACCATTATTCATGTAGGGATCAATTAACTTTTTTCAGTTCTTTATTCAATTATAATAATAACTGGTCAGATTATGGAATTATTTAGCGAAGTTATTAAAATACTTAAATGAAGTTGGTATAAAATAGTTAGAAATAATTATTTTAGTAAGATTATCTGTTAACATTTTTATGATATAGGTAAGTAGTTGATAAATTGTTTTCACAAATGTCAAATTAAACTTCAATGTGACAGACTTATATTTTTCTTATTTGCGACATGAAACTCTCAGTATTTTCTGCTTTTATATTTCTTTGCTTCTCTGGTTCAAATTCTCGTGAAAAGCTAAGAAAACTTTTTAAAATTTTCTTTTCTTTTTAGTGAATTTTCTTTAAAAAATCACTACTGAGGAGAACGCGACTTTTGAAATTTTGAAAAAATTTCTTCAAATGAGGGCTAACTAGGCGCCCTAGAACCCACACCCTGTGTCAGTTTCAATGCACACATATATATATATATATATATATATATATATATATATATATATATATATATATATATATATATATATATATATATATATATATATTGTGAGGGGTCAAATCGGAAGAAGGTTATCTTTCCCTAGCATGGGAAGGTTTCCACGGGATAACCTTATCAATACGGCTTTCCTACGGGATTTGCTCAGGCGCCAGCAGCGAGGCTATTTACAGCTACCCGGACCCAGGGTAAACTACAGTGAAGACAGGGTTCACCTACGTCGCTCAGGACTCCTTAATTATGACCTGTGTATTAGAGATTAGAATGTTGCGTATTATGTTGGGGTGGATTGGTTGGGAAGCGTAGAATGAAAGACCGTATAAAACAAATAATCAATTTACAAAAGTATGGGTGGCAAAATATTTACAAATCAAAACTTACACAAGGGGTTCTCGCGAAATATCACACAGAGGCAGAAACAGTCATAACGGGTCTGACTGGAGCAAATATTAGCGAGCTATACAAGCGGAGTCATGAATAGGGCTTGTGAATTCTAAGCCGGTAGCGGGCAGAAGCGTCCCGGGATCGCCAAAGCAACGTATCGGGCAGGTGGCCGATTTAAGCAGGCATGCAATATGAAAATTTAAAGCCAACACTATGTGCAATATCAAGATAATCTAACGGCTTGTTCTAATTCCTACTATCATTAATTAATTCCGGACCCTCCCGTATATGTTGCAGTCATACAGAACCTCTACAACCGCAGGAAGTGTCTCCCAAGGGAGGTGGGAGTTTCCCCTTAACAATATAAAGAAAGGCTTTCCTACGAAGATTGAAAACGGCAAAACCTCCAATTTCGGAACACCGGGTATCGCGAAGGCTGTTTCGATCTCCAGTAAGGGTGGATACCTACTGCAGCCCGAAATATCCCAGCTGTCGTCCAGCATCAGGACCACGGGGGCTGCGCCACGGGAGACCGCTTTGGGTGATCTGGCCCTGACTAGACCACCACGGGGTTCATATCAACTCGCAGTCAGCCGCTTTACTAGTGCCCTCCTGCTCTCAGGGAGACTCCAGCTCAGGAACGCAACCCTTTGTGTCTCCCGAAGAAAATAAAGAAAAGCTCTTCTATGAAGATTGAAAACGACAAAACCACGAAACAATGCCGCAAGGACGATCGGGACACTGGGTATCGCCAGACTGTTTCGATCGCCAGTAAGGGTGGAGACCTACTGCAGCCCGAAATACCCAGCTGTCGTCCAGCACCAGGACCACGGGGGCTGCGCCACGGGAATCCGCTTTGCGTGATCTGGCCCTGACTAGACCGCCACGGGGTTCAGATCAACTCTCACTCAGCCGCTTTGCTAGTGCTCTCGGGAAGACTCCAGCTCAGGAACGCAACCCCAGCTCCCCCCAACTCTCGGTGAATTCCGCGGCGCTAAACATTTGTTCCCGCGAGACAAGGTTCCTGCACACTACTGCCCTGAAGGTTACCTCCTATCCGCGGTCTGACAGTCACACTATGCACACATGCATTCTCGGGGAAACTACCTTATACAGAAGGCACTCAAATCTCTGGACAAACCTTGCCTACGGAGACGGAAAATTACCAAGCGCCCCGTTCCCCCGCACAGTGCCCCCAGAACGACCAGGGGACCGAGTATCGCCGGACTGTTTCGATTACCAACACTGTTGGAAATCTACCGCAGACCGAAGTACCCTTACTGCAGCCGGTCGTCTAGACCGCAGGGGCTGCTCCACGGGAGACCGCTTTGGGTGCTCTGGCCCTGACTAGACCGCCACGGGGTTCAGAGCAACTCGCAGACAGCCGCTTCGCTAGTGCCCCCACGCTCCCGGGGAGACCGCAGCTTTGGAATGCGAGCCCCGGTTCCCCAGGTTATCCCGCTGACACCGACAGAGGTGGATGTTAGCGTTGCCCAGCCGCTATTTCGAAAGATGGACTTATTTATGCGAAGCTCCATTGCTGTCGTCTCTCTGAAATAAAACCACTAATAAACACAACAACATTCAAAACCTTTTCCACAACTGGACTTTTAACATTACCTCTGGCGAAGGCCACCAAGCGGGCCAAGGTGTCCGCCGACAGAGAGAGACGCCGATCCGTGGAGAACCTCTTTCATACAGGCCCTGGGCTACTGTACTGCTATAGAGACGGAGACCTACCTAAACGAATCGGAATAGAGTGGCCCGCTGAAGACCGCGCTCTCCACTCGCCACAGCTCCTAACTCCCCTAAGCTGGCGCACCTAACAAATGGCTGCTTCCGATTCTCCTACAGCCGGCCTTCTGGATTCGCTACTAAATCACACAAGGCAAAATACCAAGACTCGAGACCCGGACGGTGGCTGCTTCTTCTCCATGACTGTCTCTGCGATCGCTGAAAAAGAACTAAACTGTTCAGCGGGCCACGGTCGGTCGGCCGTCTCTCGCTGCAAACACCGGTGCCGTCTGCAATCTTGCGCTGCGTGGTGCGCGTAGGTCGATGTAGTCGGTCAGCACATCTGACCTCGCTTTCGTCGCTGTGCATATCGACGGCCCCGCTTGGGCGAACATATTCCGGTACAACGCCTGTCCCTTCACCGGCTGCCGCGGCGCGCTCTCGAAACTATATATTATTAAATGTTTTAATAGAAAAATGAAATTAAATTAAATGCGGGTGGAATGGATCTATTCCCCTGCTAATTAATTAGATTATCTAATGATTCAGTCACTTCGTGACAATATATATATATATATATATATATATATATATATATATATATATATATATATATATATATATATATATATATATACAATATACAATATATATATATATATATATATATATATATATATATATATATATATATATATATATATATATATATATATATATATATATATATATGTATGTATGTATCACACCGATAACTCAACAAAATAATAGGCCAATTCTGATCAAATTTGGTGAGTGCCTTTCTATTGCAAGTGGCTTAAATAATTACGTTCGCCAGGAAAATCGGATCAGTTTTTCCTGGAAAATTGTGGGTTTTCTTTCAAACATTTTTTATATCTCCGAAAAAAACACAGTTAGAGCAAGCAAATTGGGTACGCAGGTTTACATCGTAAAGAGTAAACTATGTACCAAAATTAAGATCTGTAACTTTAAAGACAAAAAGTTATAGGCAATTGAAAAAAATCGGGGTTTCCTCTTAAAAGGTCAAATTCGCGATTTGAAACGTCAAAATTGGCAATATTTAGGCAAAGAACTTGAAACAAGTACGGGTTCTATAGAAAAAATGTCGCAAGAAGAGTGTTCTGCAAACCCCTAAGTTTCAGCTTCAATCGTCATTGTCCTTCATTTTACTAAAATGTTTCCAGAAAATTGATTTCAAATATACCCTTTCTCTGATGCCTTGGCAGTAGTGTTAGTTATAGAGTTTTTAGTAGAAAAAAATCGCTCTTGGGGAGACCGCCACTTTCAAATTTTTAAAAGATTTCTCCAAATGAGCAAGAACTAGGCTCCCTAGAACCCATATCCAGGGTTAGCTTCAGTTTTTATCTGTTTTCATATATACAAGATGACGAATTTCTACGGTAAAGCTCAATATATCCGTTATTATACAAGATACGAGAAAAATTGTATAAGTTAATTATCGGGTGTCTTGAGCTGCATCTTATAAAACTATTTTAACAAGCAAAGGTGGTCCATAAGTCATTGGTGATACATTTTTTTTTTTATAATCGAACACGCCTTATATTATTGCATTTTCCATCGTAATATAATGCATGTTTCTAAAAAAGAAATTCGGGAAGCAGCAAGTGAATTATGGTTGCGAACTTTCACTAAATGCTTTAAATTTCAATAGCTTAATTTGCCACTTACCTTAGGTTCGTTGTCCGGGAAACAATTTTTTTTTCGGGAATATTTTAGGTTTATTTTCGTCAAATTGTTGTACATTTTTAAACAATATTGTTTTTGATGAAATATGGTACTTTGTTTCTACTATATAGGTTATACTGGTAATTAATTCGTTGCCTGCTTTCTTTTAAAAAAGACATATTTGCTATTAAAAATATTTTTATGAAAATGCACTACGATAACGCACTTGCTGAGTCCAGACTTTTTATTTAAATTATAGATTAGGTATATAATTTGCATTTGATGTTTTGGAAATTTTCTGGCAATTTTTTATGAAAGGTAATTAATTCATAATTTATTAAGTTATTGTAAGAAGTCTGGACGCAGCAAGTACGTTATGGTTGTGAATATTCATAAAAACTTTTTTTAATTATAAGCTTATAACTTTTTTGTCTTACAACACAGAGATCAACATTTTGGTACGTAGTTTATTCTTTATACGTATACGTTAACCTAGGTACCAAATTTAGTTACTATAGCTTTGTTGTTTTCGGAGATAAATCCAAATTTTTTTTCGAAAGAAAAACCAAAATCTTCTTAGAAAACCTGGTCCGATTTTCCTAGCTAACCAACTAATCCAAGCCACTCAAAAAGGAAGATACCTGCCAAATTTCATTAAAAGCGGCCCATTTTTTTGAGTTATCGGTGTGATATATATATATATATATATATATATATATATATATATATATATATATATATATATATATATATATATATATATATATATAAACAGAAACTAAGCAGTGCTATCGGGGGGCCAAGGCCGCGGACGAGGCCTGAGGGAACAAAAAAAAACAGAAACTGACTTTGGATATGGCTTTTGGGGTTTTAGTTTGCGCCCATTTGAAGAAATTTTGTAAAAATTCAAAATTCGACGAAAATGAACGAAAAAGCATGCAGCCTAATTCACGTGCAAAAATTGTTTTCGAATTTTCGTAAAAATATTTTTATATAATTTTCGTATAAGATTACTTAGCCAATCTTTGTAAAGAATGACGAATTTTTGTAAAACAAATTGTTTGCAAATTTTCATATAACAGCTTTTTGTTTTCTGTCAAAAAGCTTTGTGTGAATAATTATATCTTAGCAGGTGTAGTCTTTTGTGTAAATTACTTGGATAGAATCGTTGGTCAGGAAAGTCTAACCAGCTTTTTCGGGAAAATTTTAAGTTTATGTTTGGGAAATTTTTGTACTTTTTCAAAGTTTTTTTGATGACATAATTTGGTACATGGTCTCTACTATAAAGTTTATATTTTCTCCAAAATTTAATGATTTTCTTTAAAAAAATTAACATTAAAAACGTTTCTATGAAAATTCGATACTATAACGCTCTTGCTGCGTCCAGATTTTTAATTTTTTTAGCGTCGATCTATTTGATTTAATGTTTTTCCTTAAAAAAAAATTAACATTAAAAACATTTCGACACTATAACGTTCTTGCTGCGTCTAGACTTTTTTTTAACGTCGATCTATTTCTGCGACTATGGCCAATCACCGACTCCAATGAGCAGTTTCATTTCACTCTCCTGAAGATTTTGCCGCTACCCTGCCTTTCCGTAAGGAGGGTAAGGATCTTTGCACACGGAACCGGCGGATTTACACCCCCTCTGGATGACGGAACATGCAGACCTTATACTTGCTCAAACACAACCGGGATTGACGTGAATTTTACAGTATGTGCTGAAAAAGTTAAATGATCCTCAATTTGGAGATGAATCCTTGACTTCAAATTTGCTTTTTTGGAATTGGTTCTTTTCAATTGTCACCGATTTAATTGTACCAGCTTTATGCAGACTAAAAATAAAAACGTGACATAGTAACGTTAACAATTCACTGAACACAACACATCTTCATTTGTGACAACAACAAAAAAGCAAAAATTGAATAATAAATAAAAAATAAGAATGGTAGAAGTGTCACCCGTTATAATTGTTTAGGCACTTATTCAAAACTGAATAGTGGAACTTATAAGCCCAGGAAAAATTCATGGTGCTAACTGAATGAACTGAGTTAACCGAACTAACTGAAGTAACTGAACTACTTTTTTTTTGATGCAGGAGGGGGAAACGCTCATGCAGACCCCATTCACGGCCCCGTAGGTTCCGTGGGATATCGAGGTACTGTGAGACTGTACTCACTAAAACCCCCTCCCTGGGAGTACCGGACCTTAGTCCATACCTCCGTCGGAAAGAATTACACACAATGACTTTTTTGGGTATGAATGTTTCCATTCTGTTTTTGCCGCTGGGGCGTTAGCGGGTAAGTATAAGCTTTGGACGCTTCTGCTTGTGTGGAAGTTGCTCGTCGTAGTCGGTGGCACTACGGAGAAGAGCATTTGGGTGAGAAGCGGCTTTTGCGAACTGGGTTGTGGATAGTTGAGTTATAAACTCAAGTATCGAAGGCATTTCCAGATCAGAGTGAATCTGACTGTTTCGGAGAAACCATGGCGCTCCGGTAACCATTCTCAGAATTTTGTTCTGGATGATTTGAAGGGTCTTGATGTGTGTTGCGGCCGCGGTGGCCCATGCAGGTGATGCATAGGTCAAGGCTGGCCGGATAATGACTTTGTACATGAGCAACTTATTGTTCATGGACAATTTGAAATTTCTATTTAGAAGTGGAAACAGCTTCGAGATGAACATCGAGGCTTTTTTTCGAGCGTGATCGACATGGGGGCGCCATGTTAAGTGTTTGTCGAGGAGAACCCCGAGGTATTTGGCGGAATCTTGCCAGGGAATTAGACGGTTGTCTAATGAAACGTGTTCGTGAGGTATGTGTCTCCTCTTGCAAAATAGGATAGCTGAACATTTATCGGGGTTTATGGCTAGAAGGGATTTCCTATACCATGATTGCAGCTCGACTACGGCGGTCTGAAGTCCTTCGGTTATTATCCTCGGCTGAGTGGAGCTGCTGAGGATGGTAGTGTCGTCTGCGTACAGTGCGTATGTTACGTTTAGGGGGGCGGTCGGAATGTCTGCGACAAATATATTGTACAGCAGAGGGGAGTTAGCAGAACCCTGCGGGAGACCAGCCGTGACTGGGTACGTTCTAGATCTGGCTCCAAGATGTTTAACCTGGTACTTCCTTTGTTGCAGATATGACCTGATTAGAAGAATCAAAGGGAGGGGATAATTAAATGATAGAAGTTTGTTTAGGAGGCCCGCATGCCAAACCCTATCGAAGGCTTGAGCAATGTCAAGAAATATTACACCAGTTGACTTGTTAATGTTAAATCCTTTGGTGATGTTTTCCACCACACAAAGGACTTGATCAGTGGTGAAGTGCTGGTGTCTGAAGCCAAATTGCTCATCCGGGAGGATATGATTTTCTGAGGTGAAAGAAGCTAGCCTTTTCTGAATCAGTTTTTCCGCGATTTTGCCGATGACTGGTAGCAGGCTAATGGGTCTGTAGTTCTGAGGGAACAGCGGATCTTTGCTGGGTTTCGGGATGTTGATAATGTCGGCAAGTTTCCACATGGAAGGAAAATGTTGATATCGCAGCATGGCATTCATAATCGTAACTAAGAATACCACGGCTTTGCGGGGGAGGTTTGTCAGGGCTACGTTGGAGATTCCATCGTATCCCGGAGCTTACCTATTTTTTAATGCTTTGATTATTTGGGAAACTTCTTCGAAAGTTGTGGGCTCGATAGTTGTGTCTGGGGTGGCGCGAAGAGCATTCCTGACGTAGCGGTGCGTTCTTGCTACGTGCGACAGATCAACGTTGTTATAATTCGGGCTGGATTGCATCTCTAGATGATCTTCGAATGCAGTAGCTTTCTCCACATCCGTGTATACGACACCGTTACGGCCGTGAAGCGGGGATATCAGAAGTTTTTGGGAGCGAAGGGCTTTTGCCATTTGCCAGACGGAATTGTCTTGGGTAGACAGGGTTTGCAGGCGCTCCTCCAACGATTGTTGCGGAGTTCTTGTAGGGCGGATCGTGCTTGTTTGATAAGTCTGTTTGCGTCTCGTTTGTCGGTGGGGTTTCCGGTGCGTTGAGCTAGCCTACGCACGCGGTTCTTTTTGAGGGTCATTTCCCTGATACTGGACGGAAAAGTAACTGAACTACGGTACCAGGTCATCTATATAAGTAAAAAGGTGGAGGCGATTCCATTGCATTACAGGTAATTGCGTTATAGGTAATTCTACGTAGAATTTAAATACTTAACTTTACGTAACGTTACGTTACGTAAGAAATCGGCAGTGTTGAAAAGAATGGTAAAAGCGTGTATAATGCGATTATTGACGTATCTAATTTTATCAGCCCATTTAACCTTTCCTACAACTACCTCAGGTAATTAGCGTTATGGCAGTTTCTGCCTGCTACCATTCTTTTGTCAAAATATGTGTGTGTGTGTGTGTGTGCGTGCGTGCGCGCGCGCGCTTGTGTGTATGTGTGTAAACTATGCCTTAGATACTTTTCTGTATACTTCGATTTAAAAACTGCAGTGAAGTTGAAGGAAGTGTCCAAATGAAACAACATGAAATTTCGATCCTGAATTTACAACAATTAGGCTTAGTTAACACAACTTTGTTAAATTAGCTTCACGTTTTATTTGCATGTATTTACAAAATATAAATAAATCTGTTTCTGTAAGATTTGCGAAAAACCAACTATAAAACTAAAAACGTATTTTTGCTTTTTCAGCGTTGTTATATAAAAGTTTGCAGCGCAACGTACTGTAGTCAGTTATAAAATTGAATTAGATTTCCAACGTTATCAAGTACACAGGATAACTTTCAATCTAAAACGAATTTTCCGTTACGAGTGATGAATACGACATGAAACCCCTACAGCTAAAGGTGGCATTACACTACACGAATTGAAAATAAAAATTAAATATTTTTGTGCATAAATGTTTCTAAAAAACTTTAATGGTCTTTTCCCGTTAAATAGTTAACCTCCTGAACATAATAAAGTACGTAAAAAGTCATCGCTTAAGACTGTAAAAAGAGCGGAAGACATATTTCTGGAGAAATGTTACAGAGAATGTGTAACAAGCCCTTTAAATTTGTCATTCGTCTTTTCACATATATGAAATTGCATTCAAAAATTTTCACATGTGTAACTCGTGCACTGAATATCGAATAAGCACCTAACCGTATAAGCCCCAGTAAAGATAGAGCACTCTATTCAATGAACCGAAAAGAAATGTAATGTAGTTTGTTAGCTGTATACGTCACAAAATCGACTGCTCGATATAAGCCGATCAGGGAATATCTTGAATCTCAAAGTATGTTGATCCATGAACAAATAAAGATCATGGGCAACAATCAAACTGTTTAGTGTAATTTAACCCATTTTAAATTAAACTTTACAATATAATACAACACAGACAGAAAAGATGGTCAAACCTTAACTTACTACCTTGTTGATTTCATCATTCGAGTGTTAAAACTTTATATATGTACAGGCTGTCCCAGATAAAAGCAACTACATGGGGATTTCGGAAACGCTAATTTTGGTTAATTGGGAAAAAAGTTGCTCTATTCCGAGCCCAATCAGATACTGTATCAAAATTAAAAATATCTACAGGGGTTTTCAAAATATTGAATAAACTAAAAATAGTGTTTTTCTAAAAATTGAAATATCTTCGCCATCTTGTAAACAAATTAAATAAAAGTTGGTAGTTTTTTTTGGGAATTTTGTATTGTGTATATATTTTGAATCACGTTGGTCAAATATATTATTATTATTATTATTATTTTATTATTATTATTATTATTATTATTATTATTATTATTATTATTATTATTATTATTATTATTATTATTATTATTATTATTATTATTATTATTATTATTATTATTATTATTATTATTATTATTATTATTAGCGGCTACGGCCAATCGAATGACATTAACGAATTTTTTCTAGGCCTTCTAGTTTTTTGCAACCATAGCCAACTTTGATTTCTTATGCTCGTCGTATTGGATTTATACGTTGTTAAATAGAGCATAAATAGAGCCAGCTTATGACGGAAAATGTAAATTTATTTAAAAAAACCAGTTTTTCACTTGGCTGTGAAACAAATGTCGTAATTGTGTTTGTTGTCATAGCCAGGGAACTCTCTGTCAGAACTTTTTCATTTACGTAGATTTTATCTCTTAAGAGTTTTAAAGTTTGTCAAATAATTGTGATATTTTTTGAGTTACACTACCAATTGAATTTATAATGGAAAGGTTTTCAAATTGGGAAGAAGTGGACATGTATGAGTGTTTCATTTTGTGCTATAGGAATGCTGAATGAGCTCAAGATATGTACTTCAGCGATACCCAGAAAGACGGTAACCAGGTTTATCAACCTTCAAAATGCTTAGAAATAATTTAAATACCTATGGTTCCTTTAAAAAACACAATTGATATAGAGTGCCTAATGAAAATATTGAAAATCTTGTTTCGCAAAGTGTCATCGACAATCCTCGTACCTTCATCAAGTGCCTAAATCAACTGCTCAGAGAATATAAAAAAAGTATCGTTTATATAAAACATATATTAGTCAAGGACTCCGAGATGGTGGCTTAGAAAGGAGAGCATTGTTGTGCAATCAGTTCGTAGGGAGATGCCAAGAAAATCCTCAATTTCCGGTTATGTGGTCTGATCAATGCATATTTACAAACTGCGGGATATTTAACAGACAAAACAACGTGTATTGGGTCAAACAAAATCCGTTCTTAAATCGTGAGGTGCACCATAAAGTTAAGTGGGGTTTTAATGTATGTCTAGTAATCATAAACGGACACGTACCATTTAACATTTTTCATAATAATTTGACTGCACCTCGATATCTTGAAATATTACAAAATTACGTCGACCAAACTTTATAAAATTTGTCTCTTCAAGAAATAACGAACATGTGGTTCAAGCAAGATGAAGCACCTCCACATAATGGAAGTATTATAACTGACTATTTGTATCAGCAACATGGAAATAATTGGATCAGAAATCGAGGTCCGGTTGCCTGGGCCTGCACGCTTGCCGGACCTTACGCCTCTTCATTTTTGCATTTGGGGATACTTAAAGGACAAAGTTTATTCTACTCCTCATAATACGGTAGAAGAACTTGAGGTAGCCGTTGTTCAAGCCATAGAAGAAATGCCTGGACAAATGGTTAAAGAAGCATATATGTCTCTAATTCATCGATGCAGGACGTGCAGTAATAACAACGGTGGAATTTTCGAACATTTACGTTAATTTACTTTAATTCAATGCTTTATCATAGGTTTTTTAGTTATTTGTATTTTTTCTGGTTTAATCATATATAATGTTTCAGTTGTTAACTTTAGTATCATAAATAAAAGATAATTTTTAAGAAATTGCATTATTTTTTGGCCAAAGATTTGGTTTGGTTTCACAGCCAAGTAAGTCGAAAACTGCTTTTTTTAATAAATGTACATTTTCCGTCAGCCAAAGATTATAGATGGTTGAAAAGTTCTATATATGCTCTATTTAATCACGTATAAATCCAATATGACGGCTCTAAGAAATAATAAAGTTGTCTATAGTTGCAAAAAACTAAAAGGTATAGAAAAAATTTGTTAAGGTTATTCGATTGACCATAGCCGCTAATATACAACTAACAAATTTTATTATATTTGTTTACAAGATGGCGAAGATATTTAAATTTTTCGAAAAACACAATTTTTAGTTTTTGCTGGATATTTTTAAAACCCCTGTAGATATTTTTAATTTCGATACAGCGTCTGATTAGGCTCGGAATAACGCAATTTTTTTCCGATTTAACCAAAATTGTATCTCTGACCATTTCCGAAATCCCCATGTAGTTACTTTTATGTGGGACGCCTGTATATATATATATATATATATATATATATATATATATATATATATATATATATATATATATATATATATATATATATATATATTTGTGTGTGTGTGTGTGTGTTATTATGATTATGATTATTATTATTATTATTATTATTATTTATTGTTACAGTAGGCTACATACATCGTAAACCGTGCATATGTATAAAAACTGAGTTACAAAATCAATTATTAAGAAAACATAACTTAGCAGGTAAGAAAAAAATATATAATTATGTAATAAATAAACAAATATATAATAAATTAAATACGATAAAATAAAATCAAATAAATAAATAATCACATCATAAACATAGAGTTTTACATAGAACCTAAAGTTGATTGAGCCACTGTCATCAAGGGACACGAGCACATTATTACAACACCAGTTTTCTTCAAAAGTGGTCCCATCGTTGTTACCCAGGTACCAAGCATACTCTTTGGTTATTCTTGGTTTTAGTCTGCTGAGAAAACCGTCCTGATATTTTCTGCACATAACATTGTTGTTCATTTTATTGGACGTGACAGTGTCATATATACTGGATTTTGCTAAGTTGCACAAGTAGTTACATAATCTTGTCTTCCGGTTAAGTGGCACTGAAAAACTCATATATATATATATATATATATATATATATATATATATATATATATATATATATATATATATATATATATATATATATATATATATATCGACAATTCGTGGTCTTGAACTGAGCAAATTTTCCTTTACTGAGCTTATGAAATCCCATAATTTTTGTGTTTTTACACAGGAAACTATAATGTGCCATGCTGTACCTTGAACATTGCAGTGGGGACAATTCGCTGTTGTAGATTTTCCCCATTAGAGGTCGATTTTGCAGTTATTTTAACAAATGCTAAGAGTAGCATAAATCTAGAACATTCTAATACACATGCTATGCAATATTCTCCATTGTTAAACGCAATAGTTATACTAATTTTCTCGTTTCAAATCTCCAGTTTGACATTTACCGGATGAAAATTATAAAATTATCAAAGTAATCTTTCTGCTAGTTCTTTAACTTTTTGCGTCATGAAAAGATAGACGTTGTCTGTAATATTTAATAGATTTTGTTTAACACATACAATATTTTGGTATTGCGTCTTTTCTGACTTTTAGTGGTACTATGTTGCTTCATTAAGTGCCTATAACTTTTTTTCCTTTCAACATAGAGACCTGGTCCGATTTTCCTTGCTAACGAACGTATCCAAGCCACTTGCAAAAAGAAATTACTCACCAAATTTTATCAAAATCGGCCCTTTATTTTTTGAGTTATCGGTGTGATACACACACACACACACACACACACACACACACACACATATATATATATATATATATATATATATATATATATATATATATATATATATATATATATATATATATATATATATATATAAATTGAAACTGACCCCGGATATGTGTTCTAGGGGGCCTAGTTCGCGCTCATTTGAACAAATTTTTTCAAAATTCTACAGTTGAGATCTCCTCATTAGTGAATGTTTTAAAGAAAATTCATTAAAAAGTATTCCTGAGCGAGGACATCCCTGTAGTATTCCTCCCGTAACAGTTATAGGCGAAGTTAGGTATTGCGAAGCTCGAAATATACTTTGAACGTTGGTATATAACAGCTATATGTACCCTGTTATTTCTGGACTTATATTGTAAACCTTCAAAAAATAAAACAGATAAGCAAGCGTTTCTCTAATCAAGGGCAACGATAAACGCTTCATTATTTGCTTTATTTATGTGACTTATTATATCCCTATATAGGTGGAGGCTGTCAAATATAGATCTTCCTGGAATCGAACAGCTTTGAACAGTATGAACCAAAATATTAATTACTCGTGATAATCTATGGGAGAGACTTTTTGCAATGATTTTGTAGTCCGTTGTCATAACTGAACCGGATCGCCAGTTATTTAACTTAGTTGGATCGCCTTTTTTAAACAGTAACGCAACTAGTGCCTGTTCTTAACTGCTAACACCTACTTAAAAATATTATATATAATAAAAGATAATATATAATAATATAATATAATAAAATTATATTAATTTTAGAGTAGGTATATTTGGTATAATAATTTCACAATATTTTAAAATATTAATTATTATTATTATTATTGCTATTATAAATATTATTATTATTTCACTTGTAAACGTCAAACATTATGGAATAGACATAATTAAACATTCAATAAAAAGGCCTCTCTTCCTGACAATAAAATGTATTATTTTCCTACGCGTTTCGGCTACCTAAGTAGCCATCCTCAGCGGTAAATCTAGAATCACAATTAGAATGTCTGTCAGAAAATGTTGTTTTCTGGTAGGCAATTGTGCTGAATGAAGAGCAATGGTATCAAAACAATCAACACAGAAAACACAAAGCTAACATCTAAAGTCAAACATTAAAATAAGCTAAAAGCTACAGTAAAAGTTAAAACCGAAAGAACAGCGCCAGAACAAACTATTACACAGCAAATAGCAACAAAACGTAAAAAATATATTTTAAATGACTTACTTTTCAATTATCAGAAATTGAAGTTGAAAACTATACAAAGGTTATCTAAGCTGAAGCTTCATCTATTGTAACAGAGGTCCAACAGCATCTTATCTGAATGTACCAAAAATCAATTCACAATTCACGGCTAACGCAACTAAGATAAAATAGCGATACAATCCATAAAACAACAAAAAAAGTCAGCCATGTCAAGCAGACACTATGAAATATGAAATAAGGGAACTGCCAAACAGATGATATGTCATAGTCAGACAAATCAATGCGATATGACGGGTGGGGGGTACAAACCATCCAGCTTCATGCCTTATAGTAACTTATAACATTCGTTACAAATTTCATAGAGTTCAGCAGCACTAGTCCACTAGATGATTGTACACTAAGATAAAGTTCGCTATGTCTGTGTTGCATAAGTTCAAAACCGCACCACTGGAGCAGTTGACATGTTTGAAAATTTTTATCTCTTCTAGGACAAACCGTTCTACACCGACATTTGGGGGATGTAAAAGCTTGGCATCGGTCTCTTTCTTAAAACCGTTACCACTCTCCCTTAAATGACAACCAAAGACTGACGTGTCATTACCCATTTGATTTATACTTCTCAGGTACACTGACGCCCTGGTACTTAATGATCTTCAGGTTTTTCCGATATATACAGCATTACAACCGGGGGCACCACATCTTAAACGGTAGGCGCCTGACTGCTTCAGGTCTGGAATTATTGTGAATGAACATGTTGTCAATTGTCTTAGTAGACTCGAAAGAACATTTCACATTTCAGTTTTCAGAACTCTGATTATTTTAATGGAATCAGATTGTAGGTTTGAGTGGATTTTCTATAAATGTCAAAATGGATGGAACTGCCACTCCTCTTCAACTTCAGCTCCAGGAAACTGATCCCTGAATCCACTTCTAACTCCATAGTGAAATTGATATTAATTCAAGTTATTCAGCCAACTCGGGAACAGGTGGAGTTGCTTTGGTTAACCCGACCGAACCACCAGAATGCCATCGACATAACGTGACGAGGATGAAATATATCTCGAATGAAGGTTATAGTCCCTGACAACCAGCTCATTTTCTAAGAAACCCATTATGGTATCTACGCAGAGGGGTGACAAACGGTTACCCATAGGGATACCATATTTCTGTACAAAAATCTTATCATCGAACGAGAATAAGTTCTGAGCCCGGTAATATTTCAATAAGGCATGAAGAGCTTCCATGACTCGCTATTGAACGAAGAGGAAGTAAGTAAACTCTTCAAGAGCAACAGTGTCTGATTGACGGGGAGACTGATAAAGAAGTTGAAGACATCGAATGACACGAGAAGTGAATCGTCTCCGAATGTTATATCGCTGAGTTTATTCACCAGCTCTGTATAATTCTACACAAAGTAAAGTGACTGATAAGCTGCCACAGACATGGGAACAGTGGAGAAAATTCTTGACAACTTGTAAGGAACGCAACCTACGAAAGAGACTACTGGTCGAATAGGGCAACCCTCTTTTGTATCTCAAACTGGCCATAAAGGGATGAAATTATATGATTTATTGGATACCACTGCTATTAATTCTCAGAAACCAACGGAGCGTACTTATCAAAAACCTTCTTAAACCTGGACCTAAAGGAAGGAAGTGATTGTAATTGATTGTTGAAATCCTAATATCTCTCAAGAAAGTGAGAACCTTGGAAATGTAATCCGTCCTATCCAGGACAACCACGCAATGACCCTTGTCTGCCTTCGAAAGGAAAATATCGTTGTTATATATCGTCTCTCTTAAAGAAGCAACAATTATATTAAATGGACAAAACACCGAAGTGGTGGTTTTAAACTTAGAAATAATTTTAGAGACAATTCCTCGCAAACAATCAGCATTTTCAATTCTAAACCTTCTCGAAAAGATATCTGTGTCCTTTACCGTGTCAAATATCCAAGACTGTAACTTTGGAGAAACGGCACATTTTTTGACTTGGATAAGCAATGCTAACTGAAGGTCACAAAACTGTTAAAAAAGAGATATTTTTAAGGGAACAATATTCTAAGGGGCGATAAGACTGAGCTACTTGACAATCTCATGTTAGACTTTAAGACGTTGACCAGCCTCGCCAAAATGATTTCACTTCCAAACGTCAAGCAAAGGCTCAATGAAGAGGCTTAGCTTCCAGACAATAAAATTTATTATTTCTCTACCCGTTTCGGCGATCTAAGTAAGCATCCTTAGGGGTAAATCTAGGATCACAATAAAAAGGTCGGTCAGAAAACGTTGTTTTCCTGTAGGGAATTGTGCGAAATGAAGCACAATGATATCAAAACAATCAATACAGAGAACGTCAAAGCTAACATATAACATCAAATAGTAAAATGAGCTAAAAGCTACAATAAAAGTTAAAACATGCAGTTAAAAGCGTAACAACAGCACCTCAGCAAATGGTATAAAGCAAATAACAACAAAACATAAAAAATGTATTTCAAATGAGAAGCTAAGGAGTCAACTGACTGCGAACAAGTTATTCAGGAGTCCACATAGTTAAGCAGATGTTTTTAAGAACCCTACAGGGTGCTAATTTGTGAAATAAATCCAAAAACCAAATGGCCCCCATACTTACTTTTAAATTCTCGAAAACTGAAGTTAAAAACTATACAAAAGTTATCTAAGATGAATAGTGGGACCCTGAATAGTCTGTCAATTGGGAATCTAATTTAAGCCATTTTATGAGCCATGTGATGGCAGGATTTGAATGGAGTCAGGTGGTCGGTTTGAGTGGATTTTCTATAAAGGTCATGCCCCCCTCTTCCTTTTCCATTGGTTTGTCTGTCTATGGCATATCATCTGTCACTCCTGTCATGTCATTTTATGTTCGTTGGTTTGCCATTTTTGCCAGTTCACTCATTTGATATTTCATAGTGTCCGCTTGACATGTCTCACTTCTTTTTTCTGATTTATGGATTGTATCGCTATTTGATATTAGTTACGTTAACCGTGAATTGTGAATTTATTTCTGGTATATTCGGATGCGATGCTGTTGGATCTTTGGTACAATAGATGAAGCTTCAGCTTAGATAACTTTTGTATAGTTATAAACTTCAATTTTAGAGAATTGAAAAGCATGGGAGCCATTTTGTTTTTGGTTTTATTTTGCAAATTAGCACCCCCTAATGTTCTTATGAAGTTCTGCTTAACCGTGTGGCCTCCTGTTGAACTTAGTCTCAGTCAGTTGACTTCTTAGTTTTTCATTTGAAATAGATTTTTTATGTTTTGTTGTTATTTGCTCTGTAATAGTTTGCTCGAGTTCTGTTACTCCGCTTTTTACTGCATGTTTTAACTTTACTGTAGCTTTTAGTTTATCTTACTGTTTGATTGAAAATGTTAGCTTTGACGTTTTCTGCATTGATTGTTTTGATATCATTGTGCTTCATTCAGCACAATTGCCTACAAGAAAACAATGTTTTCTGGCATACCTTTTTATTGTGATTCTAGATTTACCCTTAAGGATGGCTACTTAGATAGCCGAAACGCATAAGGAAATAATAAATTTAATTATCTGGAAAGGAAGCCTTTTCCATGAGTGTTTAATTATTATTATTATGTCACTTTAGACGAAAATCAAAACTAAAAATTTCACGTTATAATAATTGTCAACGACAATAACTTATATTTAGCTCCAGAAATTAATTTTTTAGAGCTTATCGGTCTATAAATTTATCACTTTGTACAGTGCAGTTCTCTGTATTTGGGTATCGAGGAGTATGTAATTTTGCACACTCAATAAAGTCACTTATATGAATCTTGTAGGGTGGTAGCAACCCTTCCAATTGTAGAACTCATGTCTTTCAGTATTTATTACTGCAGATAGGTTCTCGATGAGTATGAGCTATTATCTGAAGCCCGTCGCGGGGATAGGCTGATAGGGCTGATAAGGCCGATAGGGCGAGCTACCATTCAATCAGCGTCTCTCCCAGAGGGATCGACCAAATTAAGTAACCTTGGTTGCCCACATCTAATTACAGCATCACCCGGTACAAATACCACCTCTCGGGATCAGCAGAGTCCACCCCAAGATACCCCACCCTGACATTCGATGCTACGTTACACTGCTTACTCCTGACATCCTAACAAGTTCAGATAAATCGCCTCAATGTATTATGTGGTTTAGATGAGTGTCATTATTATTGAAGCAGTCTATGCTGATAAACTTGTGCTCACAATAAATATCATGATTGACAAAGAAACATAACTTACATTGAACTATAAAATACTTTGTTATAATTTTTACTAATATAGTAAAATATCAGGAGACTTCTTCTACACTTTAATGGATTTGTGTTCAGTAAATTGGTTATCATGAGATCAAACTTCCAAAAAATGTCTTCGAATGAGCGCAAACTAGAGGCCTATATTCACTATAATTTATATTATATTATAACTGGTATGTCACAATGACGAGCTCTAATAAGAGCGAAAGCGGTATGTGTTTCCAATGGTCGTCAGTGAGAATTTGTAACTTGGGATAAAGTTCGTTAATCAAATACAGCTTTTAAAAAAATGCTTAGTCGATTAGTATTTCAAGTTATGGTCTTATTTTAAAATATTATACAGTCTGTCCCAAATTTAAGATATGATGTCATCGATATATTTTTTTAAAGGCAACAATAGTTTTTTGCTGACTATTTTTAAAATGAATGTCAATTTATACAAAACCACCACACATCAAATTTTAATTACTTGCTATTAACAGAATATAATAAAATATGTTTTATTATTTTAAAAACAAAAATAAAATATAATTAATCTTAATTATCTGAATTTTTCTGTAACAAATGCTCAAAGTGTTGTCCATTCTCTATTTGGCAGCATCCTAAACGCAATGGAAACTCGTCTTCAAAATTTATCATTTTTTTCAATTACTTCTGGGGAAACTAGTCTACACTAATTTTTATTCGTGCTTTCAACTATTCAACATTAGCCGGTTTCGTCTTGAATACTGTGCTTTTCAAGTATCCCCATAAAAAGCAGCTGAAAGGAGTGATGTCTGGTAAACTAGGAGGCCACTCAGTGGTGTAACTTCTACTAATCCATTTGTCTTGAAATGCTGTATGCAAATACTCGCGGACAGGTTTTCTAAAATAAGGAGACGCACCATAGTGTTGCAACCAGATATTTATATTCGAAAAAGACTACCTAAATTTGGAACTAGTTCTTCCTGCAAGAATTCCAAATATTGTTATCTGGAAAGATCGCCGTAGAGCAAATTCATTGTATTAACATCTTTATTTTACAGGTCACAGATCATTTGTTCGCGACCAGCCAATAATTGTATTTATTTTTATAGTGAGTTGACCTGACCTGATCTGGCATATGTTGGTTTAGAGGAGCAGGCCCTGGAGTCACAAGTTTCAACAGACCGTGGGGGAACTCACGGCCAAACGAGACACAACACCGCTGGAAGGAGAGACTTTATTTGTTTTAATTGTAGGAAGCCAGGACACAGAGCAGTTTATTGCAGAGAGAGAAGCAGGCTGACTTGTTACAAATGCAAGAGGGAAGGGCATATTGCTCGTAATTGTCATGTAGCTACTTTGGGAAATGGAGAGCAGCGTCCTTGGGGAGTGGAGCTGATAACGCTGCCTTATAGTACTCGACTACTCTCACACCTGTTTTGGATTTCATCATCGACGACGCACATAATGGAGAGAGACCCATCTTAGAGTAGACATTTTGGGAACCGCTTTGCTGGGACTGTTGGATTCTGGAGCTTCGAGAACAATTGTAGGTTTACCAGGGTGGAACCGTTTAAATAACCTGCGTATACGCCTGAATGAGTCGAAGAAGTCGTCATGTACTGTAGCTAATGGAGATAAGTGCAATAGCCTTGGAGTTTGTCAACTACCAATGAAAGTTCGAGAACGTTTGAAGTTGATAGATGTGATGGTTGTCCCTGTGCTGTCACATGTACTGATCTTGGGAGCAGACTTTTGGATAAGGATGGGTATCGTTCCGGATCTGAGACATAATAAGTGGCCATTTTCTAGTTGTCCTGAGGTTAGCACGGTAGCTGTATATGATCAGTCACTCCTTAATATGGTACAAAGGGAACAGTTGGAAAGGTTGATTAATAGAAACAAGGCTTTGTTTGGTAATTGTTTGGAATGTACCAACATGACAGAACATGTTATCAAGGCAACTGCATAGCCGATTACGCAGAGATACTATAGGGTATCCCCAGTGCTTCAAAAGTACATCGATGACGAACTGGAAGAAATGTTGAAGAACGATACCATAGAGCCTAGTAGTAGTCCGAGGGCAAGAAGAAGGATGGTAGCTACCGTTTGTGTGTTGACTTGAGAAAGATTAATGCAGGAACCGAATCCTTTGCCAATGGTTACAGATTCGTTGGATCAACTGCGAGATTCGAAATATCTTTCTAGTCTGGACCTAAATAGTGCATTTTTTTCAAGTCCCTGTTGCCAAGTTTTTAAGAGTTTATACTGCCTTTACCGTACCCAATACAGGGTTATAGCAGTTAAAGACGATGCCAATCGATCTGTGCAATTCTCCTGCGACGGGGCAGCGTCTAATCGACAATGTACTGGGATCTGATCTAAAACCGTACGTGTTTGTGCACTTAAATGATGTGATCACGACTCCAAGTTTTGAGAAACACCCTGAAGTGTTGTGGGAAGTTTTTCAACGTTTGAGAAGAGCTACCTAACTGTTAATTTGGATCAGTTTATTGGGTACGTTATCATGGTATAGAATATATTGTCCTCATTTTCCTACTTTCGCACCGATTACAGCGTTACTGAAGAAGAATGTAAAGTTTTGTTGGACCCCGGAATGTGATGAGTCGTGTAGGAGGGTTAAAGAGTTGCTGATATCTGGACCTGTCCTAAGTTGTCCAGATTACTCCTTACCGTTTATCGTACACACTGATGCATCAGGTTATGGTTCAGATATCGTAGAGCTTAAGAGTGAATCTTGTAGGGTGGTAGCAACCCTTCCAATTGTAGAACTCATGTCTTTCAGTATTTATTACTGCAGATAGGTTCTCGATGAGTATGAGCTATTATCTGAAGCCCGTCGCGGGGATAGGCTGATAGGGCTGATAAGGCCGATAGGGCGAGCTACCATTCAATCAGCGTCTCTCCCAGAGGGATCGACCAAATTAAGTAACCTTGGTTGCCCACATCTAATTACAGCATCACCCGGTACAAATACCACCTCTCGGGATCAGCAGAGTCCACCCCAAGATACCCCACCCTGACATTCGATGCTACGTTACACTGCTTACTCCTGACATCCTAACAAGTTCAGATAAATCGCCTCAATGTATTATGTGGTTTAGATGAGTGTCATTATTATTGAAGCAGTCTATGCTGATAAACTTGTGCTCACAATAAATATCATGATTGACAAAGAAACATAACTTACATTGAACTATAAAATACTTTGTTATAATTTTTACTAATATAGTAAAATATCAGGAGACTTCTTCTACACTTTAATGGATTTGTGTTCAGTAAATTGGTTATCATGAGATCAAACTTCCAAAAAATGTCTTCGAATGAGCGCAAACTAGAGGCCTATATTCACTATAATTTATATTATATTATAACTGGTATGTCACAATGACGAGCTCTAATAAGAGCGAAAGCGGTATGTGTTTCCAATGGTCGTCAGTGAGAATTTGTAACTTGGGATAAAGTTCGTTAATCAAATACAGCTTTTAAAAAAATGCTTAGTCGATTAGTATTTCAAGTTATGGTCTTATTTTAAAATATTATACAGTCTGTCCCAAATTTAAGATATGATGTCATCGATATATTTTTTTAAAGGCAACAATAGTTTTTTGCTGACTATTTTTAAAATGAATGTCAATTTATACAAAACCACCACACATCAAATTTTAATTACTTGCTATTAACAGAATATAATAAAATATGTTTTATTATTTTAAAAACAAAAATAAAATATAATTAATCTTAATTATCTGAATTTTTCTGTAACAAATGCTCAAAGTGTTGTCCATTCTCTATTTGGCAGCATCCTAAACGCAATGGAAACTCGTCTTCAAAATTTATCATTTTTTTCAATTACTTCTGGGGAAACTAGTCTACACTAATTTTTATTCGTGCTTTCAACTATTCAACATTAGCCGGTTTCGTCTTGAATACTGTGCTTTTCAAGTATCCCCATAAAAAGCAGCTGAAAGGAGTGATGTCTGGTAAACTAGGAGGCCACTCAGTGGTGTAACTTCTACTAATCCATTTGTCTTGAAATGCTGTATGCAAATACTCGCGGACAGGTTTTCTAAAATAAGGAGACGCACCATAGTGTTGCAACCAGATATTTATATTCGAAAAAGACTACCTAAATTTGGAACTAGTTCTTCCTGCAAGAATTCCAAATATTGTTATCTGGAAAGATCGCCGTAGAGCAAATTCATTGTATTAACATCTTTATTTTACAGGTCACAGATCATTTGTTCGCGACCAGCCAATAATTGTATTTATTTTTATAGTGAGTTGACCTGACCTGATCTGGCATATGTTGGTTTAGAGGAGCAGGCCCTGGGGTCACAAGTTTCAACAGACCGTGGGGGAACTCACGGCCAAACGAGACACAACACCGCTGGAAGGAGAGACTTTATTTGTTTTAATTGTAGGAAGCCAGGACACAGAGCAGTTTATTGCAGAGAGAGAAGCAGGCTGACTTGTTACAAATGCAAGAGGGAAGGGCATATTGCTCGTAATTGTCATGTAGCTACTTTGGGAAATGGAGAGCAGCGTCCTTGGGGAGTGGAGCTGATAACGCTGCCTTATAGTACTCGACTACTCTCACACCTGTTTTGGATTTCATCATCGACGACGCACATAATGGAGAGAGACCCATCTTAGAGTAGACATTTTGGGAACCGCTTTGCTGGGACTGTTGGATTCTGGAGCTTCGAGAACAATTGTAGGTTTACCAGGGTGGAACCGTTTAAATAACCTGCGTATACGCCTGAATGAGTCGAAGAAGTCGTCATGTACTGTAGCTAATGGAGATAAGTGCAATAGCCTTGGAGTTTGTCAACTACCAATGAAAGTTCGAGAACGTTTGAAGTTGATAGATGTGATGGTTGTCCCTGTGCTGTCACATGTACTGATCTTGGGAGCAGACTTTTGGATAAGGATGGGTATCGTTCCGGATCTGAGACATAATAAGTGGCCATTTTCTAGTTGTCCTGAGGTTAGCACGGTAGCTGTATATGATCAGTCACTCCTTAATATGGTACAAAGGGAACAGTTGGAAAGGTTGATTAATAGAAACAAGGCTTTGTTTGGTAATTGTTTGGAATGTACCAACATGACAGAACATGTTATCAAGGCAACTGCATAGCCGATTACGCAGAGATACTATAGGGTATCCCCAGTGCTTCAAAAGTACATCGATGACGAACTGGAAGAAATGTTGAAGAACGATACCATAGAGCCTAGTAGTAGTCCGAGGGCAAGAAGAAGGATGGTAGCTACCGTTTGTGTGTTGACTTGAGAAAGATTAATGCAGGAACCGAATCCTTTGCCAATGGTTACAGATTCGTTGGATCAACTGCGAGATTCGAAATATCTTTCTAGTCTGGACCTAAATAGTGCATTTTTTTCAAGTCCCTGTTGCCAAGTTTTTAAGAGTTTATACTGCCTTTACCGTACCCAATACAGGGTTATAGCAGTTAAAGACGATGCCAATCGATCTGTGCAATTCTCCTGCGACGGGGCAGCGTCTAATCGACAATGTACTGGGATCTGATCTAAAACCGTACGTGTTTGTGCACTTAAATGATGTGATCACGACTCCAAGTTTTGAGAAACACCCTGAAGTGTTGTGGGAAGTTTTTCAACGTTTGAGAAGAGCTACCTAACTGTTAATTTGGATCAGTTTATTGGGTACGTTATCATGGTATAGAATATATTGTCCTCATTTTCCTACTTTCGCACCGATTACAGCGTTACTGAAGAAGAATGTAAAGTTTTGTTGGACCCCGGAATGTGATGAGTCGTGTAGGAGGGTTAAAGAGTTGCTGATATCTGGACCTGTCCTAAGTTGTCCAGATTACTCCTTACCGTTTATCGTACACACTGATGCATCAGGTTATGGTTCAGATATCGTAGAGCTTAAGAGTTTGATAAATCTTTATGAGGTTAGAGTTGAGAAACTGTTAGGTCACTATACTCGAAGTGACGCATATATCAACTGTTATCCATTAGTAACCTCAAACAAGGTTTAGGGTGGTTTTTATATCTCGCTCCAGTCATATTGTCTTCAAATAATATTGGTCCTATTACACGATTGTCAGCATTCCCTGTTCAAACCTTGCCTCTTCCAGTGTAGATTGTTGTCTGACCAATAACGACAATAATTGTGTTGTTATTGGCCCCTTTTGTGATAGGGGTGTCAAGCCAGGATATTTATGTCTGAATAGCCGAATAACATTATTTTATGTTTTTATTCTATCCACATATCCAATCCTTTTTAACGTTTCAATTTTGTGACTTCAGTTAAATAAGGCTGTATAATGAACAATTATTTCGGCGAAGCTTATTATTAACATATTCCTTTGCGCTCTAGTGTTTAGTGTTAATACTTTAATTTTTATTTTATTTTGTATACTTCAGATTTGGACAATGAAGTACGTTTGTTTACCGACTGTATTATTCTCTATGCCTTTGACTTGTGGTCACCCAAGAAAACCCAACATAACTATTAGTGTTACTAGGCCGAAATGTTACTAAGATTTAGGGGATCTAGGGATATCAATGATTGGAAGTGGTGTTTCTTGGAGTTTGCTTTTCGACGTCGTGACAACAACATTTTTGGAGACCACTTAATCACTTACGCGTTGAAGGCGGCAACGGCAGGAAAATATCTCTACATTTATCAAATTCTAACATAACTCATTACTTCTGTTTCAGTTACCAGACTGTGATAGTATGATTATGTTTTAGGATACTTTAATCCCACAAGTGGCGATTTTTTCAGATTTAAGCTGGTTAGCCTGAAGAAGATAGATGATGTTTTGTTTTCCATGCCTAATGTGCGCGTGTGTATTTTTAGATGTAAATGCACAAATAACTACCTTCAAAATAATATCTACACATTTAAGTAATTGCTCAGGATTTTGTACATAAGATGGTGGGCTGCAATCGCTGGAGACACACGAGGTTATTTGGGTGCTCTGCCTGTCTTTATTTGCATAATAGGCAATATATATTGTTTTAGGTTTTACGGAATAGCACCTAGTGATTATGTACACTCACAAAAATGTACAATTTGTGAGTACTTCGTGCGTGATGTGTCTCTGTGTTTATTCTAAGGCGTTCATACTTACAAAAAACGGTTGTAAACTATTTTATTTTTGCTCATTAAACACTATTATTATTATTATTATTATTATTATTATTATTATTATTATTATTATTATTATTATTATTATTATTATTATTATTATTATTATTATTATTATTATTATTATTATTATTATTATTATTATTATTATTATTATTATTATTATTATTATGTTGTTTTAGTCTCAGAGTTAGTTTAACATGCAGATATAAGGGGCCTGTTAGCTAACCTTATTCTATTTCTTGCGTTGACATATTTAAGACTATTCTTGTCATGCGACAGGTTTCCAGGATAATATTCCTTTGCATTTTTGGGATAAGTGTTGTAGGGTCCACTTTCAGTTTTACTATTGATTGTGATAGATTTTTTTGATCACACCGGATGCTGTCATGGCTATGGGAATGATTTGCACTGTTTTTAATTTATGGATTTGTTTATATTCTGTTGATAGTGGGATATACTTTTTAACACTTTCTTCCTCTGTTCTGTTTATATTGTGATCATTGGGATGCGTGATGTCTATGAAGATTGTTGCCTTGTCTTGTGGGTTGTGTAGCACAAGGTCTGGTTTATTTGCAGTAACTGTTTTATTTGTATGGATTGGGAGGTCGTAATACAGTTTATGTGTTTCATTTTCTAAACTGGTCTTGCTTTATAGTCATAGTAAGGTACCATTTTATTTTCGAGATGAAGATTGTATTTCTGAGTTAGAGCTTGGTGTAGAATATTGGCTGTAAGATTGTGTCTATGAATATTTTCTGTATTTGCCAGATTTGGGCAGCCTGATATAAGGTGATCTATTGTTTCGGATTCTTTTTGACATCTTCTGCACCGGTCGATCACGTCTAGCTTTTCAATATATTTTTTATAGTTGTTCGTTGTTATTACTTGGTCTTGAAGAGCCTGTATGTAGCCATCAGTTTCTCCAAAAAAAGATTAATCCCTAAGCCAGCGTAGTGACGCTTCCTTGTCGGCATTATCCAGAGATTGGGAAAATCTTCCATGGGGCGCATTGGATCTCAACACTGCAACTCGGTCTTTAATAGATGTGGTGTTTGGTATAGCCTCAGCTCTTGATAAGTTGAGTGGTGTATACGATAGGTCGCTTTTTACCATGGCATTGTGTAGTCGAGATTGTTGTGCTTTCTAAATGAAGTATGCTTTTAGCGCAGCCACCTGCTTGTTGCATTGGTTCTTTATATCTAATAACCCTCTTCCTCATTCTTTTCGTGGTAAATATATGTGTTCTGTTGCCGCCTTAGAATGATGCACCCTGTATTTAGTCATCGTTGTTCGGACTAGTCTCTTTAGCTCGTCCAGATCTGTTTGTGACCAATTCAGTATTCCGAACGAATACGTTAAGGCTGGGATAGACCAGCTGTTGATTGCCTTTATTTTGTTTTTGGATATAAGTTCCGTTCTAAGGATTTTGTGCAGACGGCTTTTAAATCTATTTTTTGACTTGTTCTTTTAAGTATTTAGTATGGTTTGTAAGGAGTTGCCTGTAACCACGGTACTTACAGGTATCTTCGATGTTGATTGCCGGAAAATTAAAGCTGTTAGGTATTAAGGGTATGGTCTCTGTTTCCTGTATTTTTCCACAAATAATGTTCAAGCACGCACACTTGTCCAAACCGAAATTCATTTGAATGCATATGCTAAACTGTGATGTAATATTAAGCAGCATCGTCAGCTCGTTTTTATTACTAGCATAAAGTTTAAAGTCATTCACACACAAGAGATAATCAACCGTATATAATGTTTCCTTCCTTGACGTGACCCTAAAACCTGCGTTGGTGTTTTTTAGCAGGTTGAATAAAGGATTTAGAGCCATGTAAAACCACAGTGGACTAAATGTATTTCCCTGAAATATAACTCACCGGATCGAAACCTGGTCGGTTTGATTAGTACGTTGGTTCATGGTTATAACTATTTTTGTACGCCATGATGGCATCAGGGTTTTCAATAAAGATATTAGTTTGTGGTGTATTTTATAAATCTCAGGCACTTTTTGAATTCATTGATGTGGTATTGGGTCGTGGGCTTTTTGGTAATCTATCCATGTTACTGATAGATTCTTTTTTGGTTTCTTAGCTTGTTCAGTAATTACTGTGTCGATGATAAGTTGTTCTTTGCAGCCTCGAGAATTCCTGCGACAACCCTTCTGTTTTACTAGGATTATATTGTACTGTGCTACGTGGTCACTTATTTTGTGGGCTATTAACGATGATATGATTTTATATTAGGTGTTTAAACGTGTTATGGGCCGGTAAGTTTTTTGGTCGTGTGTATTTGTTTTTTTGTCTTTAAGTAGGTGATAACTTTCGTCGCTTTAAAGTATCGACATATAAGTCAAGTTTCTTGTCAAAGTCTGCTGTTTACTTTGGTGTTGTTGTTCTTGAGTAGTTTGTATACTCTATCTCAAAGTTTCTGTTTGGTATTATTTTAACGGATCTTCTAGGCAAGTATTTTTGATAGGCGCTTCTAAACTGACTGATCTTATTTTCGGTTCTTCGTTTTTATTCGCGAGTAACTTGAAAGGTTCTCTTATCATCGCTATTTCGAGCTGTTAATGAGATTTTCAACTGAGTAAGTATCGCCACTGCCGAACAGTACACGTAAAGTTGGATATCTTCTATAGTATCAATTATCTTTATTGGAGACTCCGGTTCATTACGTCCACAAGCTTGAGGACGTATTTGTTAGGATGTACTTTGGGTAGCAGTGGTCGGGAATTTGGGTCGGTACCTATTATTATTATTATTATTATTATTATTATTATTATTATTATTATTATTATTATTATTATTATTATTATTATTATTATTATTATTATTATTATTATTATTATTATTATTATTATTATTATTATTATTATTATTATTATTATTATTATTATTATTATTATTATTATTATTATTATTATTTTCAATATTATTCACATTTCACGGTTCTGTTTTTGCCGGCACCTTGTCACAATTGTTGAGGTCTTTCAGCCAGCAATAGTGTTGATTAGCGATCTATTTGGCCACCCATAAAACGCATAGGTAAATAAAGGTCGCTCCCAAGTTATAACGTTTGTAGGCTAGTATGCAGCTACTTTGGAATCTCGCAGAACTATTGCAATTATTATTACCTTGTCCATGCTCCACATTAGCTTAATTTATTCTTAATTACCATGGACCTAACGGGCATTCACACTCCCACAACGGGGAACATTCACGCATCCCAGGTATCTCAGATACCAAAGCGAGTGAACTCATATGGAGCCCTTTCCAAGTTAACGAGCCCTGAACGACAACGCGACATATCCTCATTTTCCAGGTATCTCCGCATGGTGTGGGCAGTTGCAACTATTACCGCCTTCTGCATAACCTTGTACAGATGCTCTCCAAAACCCAGTCTCTTACTGTTTTTTCAAAGATTATTACCACACCAGTTGACGACATGACTATTGGAACTACTCGGAAACTATCTGCCCTCCACTGTCTCTTTACTTGTATCTCGAGGTCTCAGTGCTTAATGATCTTCTCATTGTACTTTATCTCTAGATTATTAGTATTCGGAATGGCCACATCAATCAGCGTCACTTGGTTGCAAGACTTAACCACTACTATTATATCTGGCGTGTTGTGGGCAACTCGTATGTTTGTGAGCATGGTCCGATCCCAGAACAACCTTTATCCCGAGTTCTCTAGAACAGGCTCAGGAGTGTATCTCTAGTAGGGCACCTTACTAAGAAGGAAAGTCCCAGTTTCAGAGCCAGTTGTTGGTGAAGTATTTTCACAACTGCGTCGTGCCTCTCTTTATACTCTGTTGCAGCAAATGCTTGACATCATCCGGTGACGTGCTGGATAGTCGCTGATGACTGACACCCAAATCTACATTTGTCGCCTTCGACCGAATTATCTCAAACTATATACTTCTGGTAGTTTCTTGTTGGGACGACCTGGTCTTGTATGGTCAGCAAAAACCCCTCTGTCTCTGGAAATATCTATCCGGACACCAACCAGTTCTTCGACGCCAATTTGTCGACATGTGCCTGGGAGATCTCATTCAGATGTCGCCCATGGAGAGGCTTCTGCATACAAGAGTGCAGCTTTTCCTGAGCACTTCGATGGAGACTTTGTATTTCGCTTTCTTTTAATTGTAACGTTGAGTCATCGGCCTCGCATATGGCACGGTGTAGTTCAGAAGTAACCGTCCGCTGGTGGAAATATGTACATAGGTTCAATATCTGCTGCTCTAACTGTTTACCAATATCCAACACTCCTCTTCCACCTTAGTGTTTAGGTAGGGTTACTTGCTCGGTAGCACTACCAGGGTGATACTTTTTGAATTTTGTTAGGAGTGTTCGCACCTTCCGTTGTAGATTTTCGATGTCCGTTTGAGTGCAGTTCACAATCCCAAATGAATAGCTAAGTACAGAACGTGCATATGCATTAAGAGCTTTAGTCAGGACGTTGGCCTTAATATGTGATAGCACCACCTGCTTTACTCGTTTCGTAAACTCATTTGATCGTTCTTCATTACCGATTGGTTTATTTTCCTCGCTTGCTGTATGCCCATGTATTTTTTACACTCCTCCACAGCCATCGAGGCAATTTGCTGGCCGTTCTGCATTTAATATACACCTGGTTGTATCTACCCCCTGACTACACATAAGGTACAACATTTGTTAAGCCCAAATTGCATGTCAATATCTCTGGAAAACCGTTCCACGATTTTATGCAGTTGTTCCAGGTGTTTTTTTTGTGGTGGTCATCATCTATATACAGCAGATTATTTAGCCTCATTTACTCCCTGCCGTTGCTTTGTATATAGAAGCCATGTCTGGTGGAGTTGACGCGGTTTGATAATGGATTCAATGCGAGGCAGAATCACAATGGGCTTAGCGAGTCGCCTTGAAATATACCTCTTCTAATTGGTATCGTGCTGGTTGCGATTTTATCGCGCGTTTGTACCCGAAAGTTAATTTTTGTTTTCCAGGTAGACATTATGCGTTCAAGGAACCTCAGGATATAAGTATCGATCTTATATATCTTCAGTGCACTTATGACATTTTTGTGGAACCTAATCAAAAGCCTTTTTGTAATCCACGTAGGCATCCATTGTGAGCTTCATTGCACACAACCGAATCAATTATTAGCTGTTCTTTGCACCCCATGGATCCTTTGGCACACCCTTTTTGGTGGCTCGCAATTATGTTGCTGCGTTCGCAATGCGCATATATGCGTTTCTCAAGGCAGGATGTAATCAACTTATATATAGTCGGAAGACAAGTTATTGGTCGGTATCTGCCGGGGTCTGCAGAACACTGTTGGTCCTTTGGCAGAAGATACGTATCTCCTTGTATAAAAACAATGGCATCTTCTTTGGGTCTAGTATAGCACCATTACCAACACCGCCAATAGATGATGTGTACACCCGAATTTCTTTAACCAAAAAATTTGTACGCCATCAGGTGCGTTCCAATTATGAAGCTCTGTAATAACCTTGGTGACTTCGTCTGTGGTGAACAGCTCATGATGTATCTCTTCATAACTCTGACAAGCTCGGTGTTCTTCGTTAACCCAACTGGTGCCAGTATTGCGGGAAGCTAGTGTGGTTAGTTGACTTTACACAACTTTTTAATTTGTCCTTATTTGGAAAAGTATCGGTGGCTGCATTTGTAGCTGAATTAACCTGACGGTGGAAAGTCCTTTCAGAGCGTTCAAACATTGTATTGTGGCACTTCCAATGATTGCGCGCTTTATATCTTCTCAATATTTCTGCATATACAGAAAGCCTCTGTTTTAAGGTGTCCAAACATTCTTGTGCAGTGCGGTTGACTTGATCCTGTGCTGAGTGTTGCCAAACTCGAGCCTATTATTTCCTCTATTCGTTTCTGCAATTTTCTTGTCTGTACTTCCCAATGTATTGCGTCAGTTGTCGAATTTCTTTTTGAAGTGCACTCTACTTATCAACATTTTTCCCACGAGGGCACTCTTTGGCAAGAGTTTCTATGATTGGACTTTCGATCAGAAATCTTAATACCTAAAGTTTTAATTGCTGCAGTTGCTGCACAGTGAATCAGCGTATGCCTGTGCTTTAATATGTTGATTTCTAAAAGGTGCATTGGCAAAATTATTATGTTCAAAAGTTCCAATAAAATTGCCAGCCTTCTAGATGAGCTTAGCCTAGGCAATGGTGGTCCACTAAGAGGATTTGTTCCTTCATACTCCGCGACTGCACGTCTCAATTCTGTGGGCAATTTATCGATGAGTTCCCCATTTCCTTGCGTACCCTCGACGTGTTCTTCTTTCTCAGTATGTACAGGTTGCAGATTACCATCATCAAACAGCACCTTGTTATTTTCCGTAACTCCTATGTTAGTAATTTTACATTCAACTTTCTCTTTGATGGTATTCAGTCTTATTTGTGGAATAAGGTTATTCCTAAATATGACACGATACTGATCCGATACCCTCTGTTAACTCACCTGTATATGTGGGTACATGTTGAGAAATTTGGTGTGAAGTTGTTGTCTATATCTGATCCACTGTTGTCAAAATTGTGTTACTCTGTAGTAAATGTTCATAATTGTTTCGTTCATATCCATATTCCACTTCATGTGCCATCTTGATAATTAGATCTGGATGACTTTCCTGCGCAGCATCCTCAGTAGATGGTGATATAGGTCTTACTAGGCTCCCCTGCTGTTGATCTTGGGATGTAATTTCTTGCATGACAGGGGCCCGCCTCATCAGCACCCCGCCACCGATGTCCCGTATGCTGTCATGTGCAGCGCCGGATCCAAACATGCCCTGCCGAACCCCAAGCAGCGGCATTTTCCGTGGCTTTGGTTTTGCTCCATTTTTATGAGTCTACCACCAAATTAACCCTGGTGCCCCAGGTAGGGATGGAGAAAGAAGTAAGGTAATATGGTTAAAGAAAAAGAGGACAAATAGGACAGTGGACAGCTGGTGTCGCTGGCTGTAGCGTCCACGTCGTTGCGAGTAGCAGTGAACATACTGATGGAAGCAGTACACCCACCGATCAGACAGTTCTGTGACCCTAGCTAGCGGCCCTTACACGGTGCTACCGTTCGGGCCAGACGAACCCTCGTTTTTTAACGCGATTGTTACCCCACCCCCTCCTCCTTTCTCACCCTGGCTTGGGACCGGCAGTGGCGGAGTTTTCTTATTATTATTATTATTATTATTATTATTATTATTATTATTATTATTATTATTATTATTATTATTATTATTATCAGTTGATGTAATTTTTTCAGGTTTGCAGGTCATGCTACTGCTTGTGACAACGCACTCAGCAAGTAAATATAACCGTTTTATATTTCATGGTATGAAGTGTGGTTGTGTGAGTGTGGTTCGGTTTAACATGTAGATTTTTTGTTGTTGCTATCTACGCGCAGTTTGCTGTTATTTTGTACCTGACTATTCTACAGGTGTCTAACATGACACTCTTTTGCAGGAGAAATATCCTGTCCTTGGGTATCTTCAGGACCTATAAGGCAGCATGCATGTAGAGAGGAATTTCTCCTGTTGAACCCGTGTTAATAAGTACTATGTTTACCGTCTTGACACCCCATATAGTTTTCATCTCTCTGGCGAAGTCCAAGTATTTGGCGATTTTCTCCCTTCCTGCACTCTCTATGTTTTGCACATGTGGTACAGCTACGTCAATTATGGTCACATCTTTCTTTAATTCTCCACAGTATAAGATGTCTGGTCTATTGTGATGTATTTAGTGATCCGCTAATTCTGTTCTGTCCCAGTATAGAGTTTGGGACAGGCCGGCATGCTTGGGCTGAGCAGCGGGATCTGAAGTGGTTATTTAGGATGGGGAAGGCTCGGCCGTTAAAGCGACTAAAAAAGCCGCTTTAAGGCCAGGGTATAGGGATCTGAAGAGTTCGATAAGCTCCCGGAGTCGCTGGGGAGCCTATCAAGGGTAGCCATGTCAACCATGACTATTCTGGCAGATGAGGGAGACTCAAAGTACCCCTGGGTTATACCAGTAGGAGGTGGTCTTATCTTTTTAGGATGTCCAGCAACGTTAACCAGGGTAGGGCCAATACTGGATCCTAAGGAGACGATAAAAAACGACCGTGAATTGTATGGTGGGTAACCTTTAACAGACGCTCTGCCGTGAGAACGGCAGTAATGCCTGTGGTGAAATTACCACTGAATCGTATGCTCTCGACGCAACGTTTGTTGCGAGTACCGTGTATAGAAGACTTTACCCACAACAAGGTAGGCGGAGTCTTACCTGGGCGCTGACTCGGCTGCGGCTGCACGTTGAACTACGCTGGCTGCAGGCTCTTCACGGACCTCTGCACGGTGAGAGATCTGACTCGCGACTACACTGACCACTAAACATAAGGATTATCTGTTAGCTGACCCAACCTTTAATTAGACAGGGCCAATCGATATTTTGTTTGGAACCAAAGAATGCAGGGTTAAGAAAATAAGTAACGGATTGATAGGTCAGAATACAGCGCTAAGGTATATAATGTCTGGCGCATTTACAAATTTCAAAATCAAGGAAGAAGTATGATTACTCAAACAGAGAAAGATGAAATTTCGAAGTTTTGTGAATTGGAAGAAGTATCAGGATTGAAAAATATGACAAAAGATGAGCATGTATGTGAAAGATGGGACAAACAAGTGGAAAATACACAGTCAAAACTCCATTCAAGCAAGAGGTACAAAAGGTCGTAGAATCCAGAAACAGTGCAATAGCAAGACTGATGCAGTTAGAAAACTCTGGACGCAGCAAGTGCGTTATGGTAGTGAATTTTTATTAAATGCTTCAAATTTGAATAACTCAATTTTCTATAAATTTAGAAAGTTTAATTTTGGTATGTAGTAAGGTCTTTCAGAGGGCAAGATATTCACCAAATTTCATTAAAACAACGTTGTAATTTTTGAAGAAAAAAATTTTTTTCGAAAGAAAATTTAAAATTTGAATAAGTCAATTTTCGATAAACTTAGAAAGTTAAATTTTGGTACTTAGTAAGGTCTCCTCCAAGGCAACATATATAGTAAATTACATTAAAACAGCTTTGTTATTTTCGGAGACAAATTTTTTTTTGAAAGAAAACTCAAAATTTTCCCGGAAAACCCCCATCTGATTTTCCTGGATAACGAACTCATCCAATCCATTATTCATTGAAATCGGTTTATTATTTTTTAAGTTATCAGACGGATACATATACATATATATATATATATATATATATATATATATATATATATATATATATATATATATATATATATATATATATATATATATAAACATATAAAAATTGAAACTGACCCCGGATATGGGTTCTAGGGGTCCTAGTTCGCGCTCATTTGAAAAATTTTTTGCAAAGTCTCACCATCGATCCCTCTCTAATAGTGATTTTTTTAAAATAAATATTCACTAATAATCTCTGATGTAAATGCAATTCAAACGTAAATAATAAAACAAATGAATATTTGCATCTGTAGTTAATTACTACATGCATTTTGCTTTTGTTTCTGAAGAAGCCACATTTAACGAAACGGTTCATATTATAATTATATAGAGTGAATATCGTAATAATTTGTTTTATCACTATATAATTATATAAATATTTCCCTTCATTATTTAAATTCTTAAAATTAGAATACAATAACAGCCTAACATTCTTGCCTTTAACTTAAAAGAAAGGGATGGGTATTGTGGATTAAATCTGACTGTCCATTAGGCACGTAATCGCATAACTTCCATGATTTTTCTTTTGGACTCAAGCGATATTAGATCTTATTCATGTGCCAATACCAATACCGACCTGAAGCGATCGCCAGACGCCACATGCATTATACACTATACTAAAAACTGCCTATCCTCTCATGTGATCCTGATACTAGAGACGTGAAAATCGTTTCGTCGTTTCTACGATTTCTGTGGTAAAAACTTCATGTTAAATATTAAATGCTTCAAATTTGAATAACTCAATTTTCTATAAACTTAGAGAGTTTAATTTTGGTGTGTAGTAAGGTCTGTCCTAAGGCAAGATATCTACCAAATTTCATTAAAATAACTTTGTAATTTTCGGAGAAAAAAAAATTTCGAAAGAAAATTTAAAATTTAAATAACTCAATTTTTTATAAACTTAGAAAGTTGAATTTCAGTATGTAGTAAGATCTCTCCCAAAGCAACATATATAGTAAATTTCAATAAAACAGCTTTGTTACTTTCGGAGAAAAAAATTTTTTTCGAAAGAAACTCAAAATTTTCCCGGAAAACCCCGTCCGATTTTTCTGGCCAACGAACTCATCCAAGCCATTAATAAAAGAAAACCACTTGCCAAGTTTCATCGAAATCGGTTAATTATTGTTTGAGTTATCAGACGGATACATATATATATATATATATATATATATATATATATATATATATATATATATATATATATATATATATATATATATATATATATATATATATAAACATATAAAAATTGAAACTGACCCCGGATATGGCTTCTAGGGGTCCTAGTTCGCACTCATTTGAAAGAATTTTTGCAAAGTCTCACCATCGATACCTCTCTATTAGTGAATTTTTTTTAAATAAAAATTCACTAAAAACGTTTGAGAGATAAAAGTGCTTGAAAGAAGATTATATCCAATTTATGGAAGAATATATTAAGTTAGGACATATGCAAAAGGTACCAACTATCGATGAAAAATACTATATTACGCATCAAGCAGTACTACGTGAGGATAGCACCACTACCAAATTAAGGGCGGTGTTTGATGTCTCATGTAAAAGTAGTACAGGTGTTAGGTTAAACGAAATAATGCACGTCGGTCCAAGACTACAATAGAAACTGTTCGACATTATATATTTAGAAGGAGAACGCATGCAGTAGTAGTAAAGGCGGACATAGAAAAAATGTATCGCCAGATAATAATGGCAAAAGAAGACCAAGACTATCAAAGGATATTATGGAAAAGTGTAAGAAACCAACACTTTGAAGAATACAGACTTACGACAGTAACATATGGTACAGCAGCAGCACCATACCTAGCAGTCATAACCATTCAAAAACTTGCAGAAGAGGAGCAAGACAAATTTCCATTAGCAGCGAAAGTAGCAAAGGAATATTTTTATATGGATGATCTTCTATCTGGAGCTGAAATAGAGCAAGAAGCATCATTGTTACAGACAGAACTCAATGAAATTTTCAGATCAGATGGGTTCATACACACAGATCACAAATTATTACAATGTTGCCACAAGAATTACAAGATGAAAATGCATTGCAGCTGCCAAACAATGGTATAGACAAATCTCTTGGTATTTACTGGGCACCAAGGGTAGACACATTGAAATTAAAACTAGATTTGAAATGTGCAGAGAAACTAACAAAAAGGGCAATCTTATCAGCGATACCCAAGTTATTTGATCCATTGGGGTGGCTATCTCCAGTTGTAATCAAAGCCAAGCTGATGATTCAAGAAATCTGGATGAATCAGTCAAAGTGGGACGAAATAGCTAACAATCAGAAAAGATGGAATCAGTTTATTCATGAAATCAATGAGGTTAAAGAAATATCAATACCAAGATTGGTAAAAACAACGAAGAAATCAAAAATAGAAATTTATGGTTTCGCCGACGCAGCTGAAGTCGCATATAATGCAGTAGTTTACGTCACAGCGACCAACGAAGAAGGTATAAGTTCCATATCTTTACTAACAGCCAAATCAAATGTTGCTCCATTAAAAACAAAAACTACACTTCCAAGTTAGAACTATGTGCAGCTCACCTATTAGCAAAATTATTGAAAAGAGCAACAGCAATACTCCAGTTGGAAATCTTCAATATATATGCCTGGACTGATTCAATGATTGTAATAAGCTGGTTAAAAGGATATACAGGAAGATGGAAAGCCTTTATTGCAAACAGGGTATCAAAAATTCAGCAGTTCATTACCGAAGACAAATGGTCTCACGTAAGGTCGGAAGAGAACCCAGCAGATGTTATATCGAGAGACACAGACCCAGGGAATGTAAAAAATGTATCACTATGGTGGCAAGGGCTAATATGGTTCAGGTCCAGACTACCTCATTATAATAGAGAAGTCACACTAAATATTAGAAGAAAGAAAAAAGCCAAAGTTGATGGTTTGTCTTAATATACAAACAAAGGCAACGAGTCTGAGTCAAACACTCTCGTCATTAACGAGAACGATCGGTGTCATAGCATATTGCAAGAGATTTATTCATAATACAAGAAAAGATAACAAGATAGACTGATATCTCAATACGAAAGAGATGTGTGAAGCCGAAAACAGCATCATAAGAATGGATCAAGTGGCAGAATTTACAAAAGAAATCAATGAGTTACAAAGAAAGAAACCAGTAAACAAGAAAAGGAAAATAGCAATTTTCATCTATTTATAGACCACAAGTGAATAATAAGCGTAGAAGAAAGATTAGAGAACTCCTTACTTCCCTATGGAGAAAATCACCCCATTATTATAAGCTCAGTCGCACATTGCGGCACTAATTATTAGAAAAGCACATTGCGTCACCCTTCACGGTGGCAACCATGAAACATTAGTGTATGTTCGCAGAAAATCTTCGCAAACGAATACAAAGGGGTGCTCTAAAAAATCAATAAATAATTGCATAAAATGCATCCGTTACAACGCCAAAACAACAGAACAGTTGATGGGTCAATTGCCAGCAGCAAGAGTTACAGCCACCCAGGGATTTACACAAACTGGAGTGGGTTATGCAGGTCCGATTCAGGTACGAGCTACAAAGGGCATAGGTCACAAATCTCATAAGGGCTATCTGGAAATATTTGTATGCTTATCAACAAAAGCAATTCACCTAGATGTCGTGAGCGGCATGTGCACTGGGTCGTTCAAGGCTGCCTTAAAAAGGTTCATATCGAGAAGAGGTATGCGTTTCCAAATGTATAGCGACAATGGGACAACATTTGTTGGAGCAAACTCAGCACTGCAAAGAGAGGCCATAAAAATCAGCAAAGTACCTCAAATCCAGGATAATACCATACACATGGGTTTGCAGTGGCATTTTTATACCACCTTCAGCACTTCATTTTGGAGGGCTCTGTGAGGCAGGTGTGAAATCACCTTAAGCGAGTGATTGGAGAAACGAGGTTGACCTATGAAGAATAAACCACTGTAACTCATCAAATGGAAGCATGTTTAAACTCATGACCACTTTGTCGATTATCTGATGATGTCAACGAACACATAGCACCACCAAACAGTCATATCTGAGAACATTGATAGTAATCTAAGGAAAGATGGAGAACAATACAAAAAATTAGAAAAGATTTTTGGGACACTTGGCATAAAGAATATCTTCACCAATTACAGCAAAGATGCAAATGGAAATTCAAGAAGAATATTCGACACGCAGGTGACATGGTATTAATAAAAGATGACAATAACAGTGCAAAAAAATTGCCGTTGGGTAGGATAGTAAAAACATACACAGACAAGCAAGGAATACCAAGGGTAGCAGAAATTAGAAAAGCAGAGGGTGTAACAATGTAAACAGGTGACATGGTATTAATAAAAGATGACAATAACAGTGCAAAAAAATTGCCGTTGGGTAGGATAGTAAAAACATACACAGACAAGCAAGGAATACCAAGGGTAGCAGAAATTAGAAAAGCAGAGGGTGTAACAATGTAAAGGCCAATACATAAGCTAATCCTATCACCCAATAATCGAGAGACAACAACAACAGAGCAGCATGAAGAACAGACAGAGCCGCAGAAATATGAAAAGAAGTCACCCAAGCAAAAAGGAAGATAGTTATAATAGCAATATTGTTCATGTTGGCTATGGGAAAAACAGCAGCCACAACGTTGTATTACATTGAGCATCCACAGCCAGAGTTTTACATGGAACATATTGCACATGCAAAAACTGAGAGAGGGACGTTTAGAATTGAAACAAGGTTAGAAGAAGAGAAACTCGAGAACAACACTGAGTTTGCGAGGTTGTTTGTTGTTGAGTTGGAAGAGTTTTGCAAACAAAGCATCTCTTCAGATGCTATTGTTGCCCACCACTAATGATGCAAATTAAAGTAAAACAGGTAGAACTGTCATGGATAGAAGCAGGATTCAATACCGCTATAAGAAAGAGAGAAATTTTGGGACAACCCCTTACCACAGTAATTGGCGTTAATGACGATGTCTACAAAGATATTGATCAATTAGCTAGAAATCAAGAGCAAGAGATGATTGCAGCGTCACATCAAGTAATCAGACTGATGCTTCAATCACTATCAAGATTCAACGAATCATATTGGGCTATAAAAGTACCTAATCAATTTCTAGGAGTGGATTACAATACGCAACGATGCTTTTAAATAGCGGACAATGCAGTAAAACACCGCACTCCCTTATCCGAGAACCTATATGTGTATTAACCAGCCATAGTAAGAAGTATAGAAAGCAACCCCATTAAGATAAAAACCATGGTGTTGACCCTTAAGCAGACAGAGGGTGTTCATATTATCGGAGGATTTGTAAAACCAGTGCCAACCAATCTAAACCTATCACTGGCACTCACAGCTCCAGCATCAATCCGACATGAAGTAGTCGTTAGACCATATGATAGCTTGAACGACATACCGGAGGAAGAAAGACAAGAAGCTAATTTTCACGAAACACGATGGCACAGAAGTGCTCAGCATTCAGTTGTGTCAAGTCTTCTTACCACGTTTTTACCGTCCTATTAATCATAACCATTATCTTCACATGCCACAAGATGAGAAGAAAAACGAAGACAAGGACAGCACAACCAAGAAAAGGACGGTCTGTTAAAGAATCCGATTATTCAACTGTCGAACCGATAGATCTTGCTGAGTTAAGGAAGTTAGAGGTCACTGCCCATGATCAAGGATAGGATCAACAGCTAACATAAGTGCCGGGTAGTCCGATTCTTTTTGACTCCCCAGGATGTTTAAGCACAAGGGTTTGTTCCTGAGAAGGGCTGTAGGAGACAATAAAGACATTTAAATTTAATCAATAAGGAAATTTAGAAATGGTTATAAAGTATATTAATTATAATTTGATAAGTGGGTTAAATCTGTATTGTAATTATTTAACATAGATTTAGTAACATCACGTTTCAAGTGTTTATATAAACAATACATAGTTTCCTTAGGAATTGCAAATAACAGAAATAACATTAATTCGCATTTATTCTGCCGTATAGAAGAATGCTGATTAACTACGTTTATTTAGTTTAGAAATATAGTTCATATAAGTTTATATATAGATGTGTTTGTACATATTGTATAGACTTTTCATATTTTCATAAAAGTTGTTACATCGTTAATATGTTCATCTAGCCCAAAATAATTTCAGTGTTCCTCTATTCCAATCATTTATCCTCTCATTTTTAAACATACAGCCTTGCTCAAATGTTATCGTATTGACAACGAACTAATGCAAGTCAACTTTTTGAAAGTTATAAAAGACAAAGATCTTATTTTCGTCAGCCTGCAAAACCTTTGCAGCCACATAAACCACGCATGATTAATAGAATGGCACGTGATTTTTACCCCAATTTTTGAAATAGCCCTAACCAAAATTATAACAGTTATCTGTCAGGCAACTATTTTCAAGGAAACCAATATTAATACATATAAGACCTATTCTACAACAAGGAGGCTTTTTGCAAATTCGCAAGTTTATGGACAACGTCGTACCTAACATCTTACCCTAATGTCGATTTTGATAAATAATACTAACAGTCGCCCCCGTGCTGATTATTTTGTTCCTCAATCGCTCACAGCGTTTAAGCTAGAGGAATGGAATAACAATTTTATTAGGAACAGAAATCTTTTAATTATAAAAAAGCAAATAAAAATGATGTAGATTATGTAAATTTTGATGACGAACAAATAAATGAACTTTCAGATCAATATGACGAAAATCAGCAGGATTTTTGGAATACTGCCTCGGGTAGAGTTAGTAACATTTTATTACAACCTGAGTTGCCATTTTCCACAAAACCGTCTTTGGATTTAAAGATTGGCTTGACACAGGTGATTGTGAAAGTATTATTAATCCAGGTCCAGTTTATGAACTTTTTATCGACTACATTCATTAACCGTTCGCCAAGGAATCTGTTGTTAAAATTAAAAAAGGTATTGCTAACACATAATACCCCCACTACACGAATATGGTATCAAGTTTCCTTTAGATTTTTATGTTATGCGGTATATATATATATATATATATATATATATATATATATATATATATATATATATATATATATATATATATATATATATATATATATATATATATATATATATATATATATATATATATATATATATATATATATATATATATATATATATATATATATATATATATATATATATATATATATATATATATATATATATATATATATATATATATATATATATTGAAACTGACTCCGGATATGGGTTCTAGGGTGCATAGTTCACGCCCATTTGAAGAAATGTTTTCAAAATTCCAAACTCGCGATTATATTTCTGGATTGCTTATTTATTTTCTGGCGTTCCGTGTTATCCTTTTTTTAAATGACAAATATACTATACGAGTAAAAAATAAAAAAAAGATCTATCTTTTTGGCCAACGTGGATAGTTTTCTATTTCCTCGGGGATCAAATAGTCTTTCAACATGATAACGGACTAAGGACTTAACATTATTGAACTTACGATGATGATACAATTCTCAGATGATACTTATATTGGATTTCAGTTTGTAAAAAAATACAAAATATAATTAATACTCACAAATATTTAAAGCAGCAAGTTTTGATTAGTAAATCGAATCCGACAAACAACAGCATATTGTACGCAATTCTGTCATTTTGTTATGTAGATAAACTGAGATTTTAAAATGGACAGTTGCGTGTGTTATATGATAATCATCATCGTAACAGGATCCTGACATATGGCCTACTACAAAAATATCAGATATCCTGTATGATATTGTTCTCGGTAGTATCAAAGCCCCAAAATTATGTATTCTCTTTTATTGTGTTTTGGTTTTTATCTGTATTTAATTATTCACTCATTACTAAAAATAATATTATAGGGTGATATCCTTTACAATATTATAAGTTTTACAAATATATATATAGCGCTGTTTATATATTTTTTAAAATAAAATATGATACAACTGGTGAAATGTCTCGTAACATGTTCTTTCAAAATTTTAAGTGTATCATAATACCTAACCTGTTTACTAATGTACTTAGAGGTTACCTGTTTTCTTAAAAAAGTATACAAAATACGTTTAGATAAACACTGATTTGTTATGTGCTTAACCAATCCAAAGAACTTTCCAAAATTTCTTTTGTTATTATTGCCGTGTCTCCTAACTAACTGGAAGGAGCCTCGGTGGCCCAGGGGCAAGAACGTGTGCGTCTGCTCTATTTCCACGGCTATAGTCAATCACCGACGTCAAAGAAAACTTTCACCTTACTATCCTGAGAATTTTGCTAAACCCCTGCTTTTTTGTGAGGAGGGTAAGGATATTTAACATGCCCAACATTGCATTGACCCGGGATCGACGACTTTACGCCCCCTTCAAATACAATGCCGCAACTTCGGTTGATGTTAATTGTACAGTATGTACTGAAAAAGTGGAATAAGAACCCTGGAAATGGAACCCACTACCCACGTTCTTACCGCTGAACCACCGAGGCTCTGAAAGAAAGAATTACCGTGATACATATACATTCTATAAAATAGTGTAAATCAATTTGTTCATTTACCTAAGTTGACAATGGTTTTACATCAAATATCGGCCTCCACAATATCATAAAATGTACAAATGTGCGAATGGCGATCAAAAGAGTGTAGAGCTGAAAGCACAGTATAGGGTGTATGAGTATAAACTCTCAGACATAATTAAACCGGCCAACGTGAGTTATTCCGGAAACGTTATTAAAAGTAATAGCACTAATGCGAAAAGCCTTTGGGATGCTCTAGAAAACTTAACAGTAACATGATGATATAGTAAAAATTAAAACGAAGATGGTGTTATACTAAGAGGTACAAAGAAAATGGTTGAAAATTTTAGCATACACACTTTCGCTAGTGTAGTTTATGAGAAAGCTGAGAGGAATCAGAGGCACTGGAGCAACTACATTTTTTCCTCGTTCCAACCAACACCCGAAAGTTGCAAAATGTATTGATTTACTATGAACTGGCAAGGTCCTAGACGTTGATGGCATAACATTAGAAATTTAAAAAAAGTCTGGACACGGCAAGTGGATTCTGGTAGTGAATTTTCGTAGAATCGATCTGGCACATTTTTTTAAATTAAATACTTACAAATTTTTCGTTTTGTAATAGAGATCTAAATTTTGGTGCATTGTTTACACTTTAGAACGTGAACCCACACACCAAAGTTCGTTACAATATCTTTATTTTTTCGGAGATAAAAAATTTTCCGAAAGAAAACCCAAAACTTGTTTGGTAAACCTGGCCGATTTTCTTGGCTAACGAACGCATTCAAGCCACTTACAAAAGGCAGGCACCTGCCGAATATCATTGAAACCGACACATTAGTTTTTGAGCTATCGGTGTAATATATACAGTTTGCCGCGGACTAAATAATTGCAAACTTATATATATATATATATATATATATATATATATATATATATATATATATATATATATATATATATATATATATATATAATGTTAGTATAGGTACAATCGACCATGCAGCGCGCTCGATATCCTGAGCGACAGAGGCGAGGTTGTTTACACTGGCCGGCTGGCCAGTCCCCGGCGCAAGACAATGGGCAATTGGGAGGGAGCACTCGCTCGAGTCCAATCGACTGGATACAAGCAGAGAGAGTGTTTGTGGAGTGGACAACGTCGCCGGACTTTAATCTCTGTAAGCCGACGTCTCCTAAGGGTAGTATAATAGCGAGCCCTGTGCAAGAATGAAGGTTGAACGTTCTGTCATGGGGAACATAGTTAGGTGGCGTTGTTCCACTCTTTTAGGCACCGATAGTCGACATCGTCACTGAAGGCAGCGCAGCCAGCAAACTTCCAAAAACGCTGCCACATAGGGGCGTGGGAGTGGTCGTCCATCTCCGACGGTGCACACGGGCTTTCCTGGACGGCCGGGGTTTCACCTTCCTGATTTTCGGAATCACCGGGAACGTCAGAGCATAGACAAAGCGACCATTTGTCAAAGAAGGGTCATTGTGGCGATTGTGTCATTGGCCCTTTTCCAAAGCGGGCACTCGTAACATCGCTCTCGTGGTCCCGGTAAGCGTCTGGAATGGGGATACTCCTCGACTGTAGAAAGTCCATGCAGTAGCAAATGCGCTAGCCAGGAGTGAAGCTGTCAGGTAGCACTCGGTCTTCCAGACTGGCCCGGGTTCATTGCTTCCGGGGTGGCTGGGTACTCCCTGTCTTCCTGGGGGGGGATCATTTACTACTGTCGAGGTTCGCGGGCTGATCTGGGGAGCTAGGTGCTGCACTCCAGACTTCTGATTGCCCTGGCACCACAGGGACAAGGGGAACGCCGAAGGGCTGTGTGTCGGCTATTGTCGTGGCGATTGCGTGATCAATGGTCTGCCAAAAGTGATCTTCCGTGTAGCCGCCTCTGCGTTCCTGGCAAGGCGTTGGAATGGGGATATTCCTCGTCTGCGGTAAATCCAGGCGTAAGCGAATCCGTTAACCTGGATTGAAGCAGTCAGGTAGAACCTGGTCTCCTGGGCCAGGGACTTCGGTCGTCTCCCGCTCCGTTGGGAGGGGGAGTTTTATCAAAGGGGGGTGGATGCTGTCTACACCGGGCAAGATTCCACGGTTGCTTGCATGAAGTGAGCTAGTGTTGGGCAGTAGATACCTTGTATTAATAATATACTTTTGTACGCAGCTAACTCAGCTTGATGTGGTATCCGTTACACTTTATATGCTGCATGTCCGCTTAGGTTACCCGCTAACGTTCACTGCTTTTCCCGTTACACCGCAGCGCTTAACAAAACCACCCTCCGTATAATACGCAGATATCTTGACTAATCATTTGGCATAATCGCCTCTGGCTCTGGTTTTCCATTAGCCCCAACTTATGACTGTTACAGGTTCATTAGGAAACTAACATTAGTACCGTCATGCTCGTTCTCAAACACGGGATAATATATTCTGGTTTCTTGTGGCAAAGCCGCTTTGTACATATTCTCTTGGAATAGTAACCCCTTTGTAAATAGTTTGTAAATAGATTTTTCTTTATTTTATTCGGTATTTCATTTAGTCATTCCCGAGAATCCACCCAAATTCACTTCACGACAATTAATCTCTAATAAAGCCCATAACCAGAAGTCCCGTGGGACTTCGCCTTAACTTAGGAGAACTCTGTCTCCACTGTAGCCTACCCTGGGTTTAAGTAGTCGTCAACAGCAACTTAGAGCGCATTGACTCCCTGAAGAAAAAAAAACTCAATCGGTGGTGGCGTCCGAGGATGATCCCGTAGGAAAGCCGTATTGCTAACAGCATTCCAGAAATTCACCCAGCTAGTGAAAAGTGACAACCCCCCGCCCCTAAATACCCGTTATGCAAATGGCAGCCCTGGGTATGGAACCTAAGTTAGTTAATTAGAGAAAGATGGATTTAAGGAAATATTCGTAAATATTTCGAAATTTGTAAATTTTAATGTATGTAGTTTGGCGTTAAACACGATAAGAATTTTTGAGAATTCTAGATAAGATAGGATATCCTAAAGAATGCGTTATATTTTAGTTTAAAGAAAGGCAGAGTTTATAAATTAATTGCTATATTGTTATCTACGATAGCCATCGCGGTATGGTCAATACTTTGTTAAACCTCGATAAATAAATCATTTGTTTTGTTTTGTGCACTAGTAGAGTTCTTTGTAGGCAGCTTTTGGAATTTGTAATTTTGTTTCTGGAACTAACAGCTAACATTTTTTTCCTAATACTTGCTGTGGAGGTTTTTTTTAATCACTACGGAATATGATTTTTTTTATCACCATTTTAGTTTCAGGATTATTAGTTTTTTTTTAGTTCCAACTAGTAGAGATTTTGTTATACCGAATTTTTTAGTGTTTGTGATTTTTTTAAATTACTAGTTACTGCCTACCAAAGGAATCTGCTGTGACCGACCCGATTATCGACATCATTAAGCTACTTTAACGGCTTTGTTTTAACTTCGCAGCACTATCCCGCTTTAGAGTTTTGTTACATAAGTGGTGAAATGTCAGACACGAAAGCAGATAATGCCGTCGAGTCTGACCATCCAGAAATACCCCACCCAGGCATATTTGGTGGCAAGGTAGGATGGGTATACGAGCTTAAAAAGCCTGAACTAGGAATGAAATTACACAAGTTTTACCTGCGACCTCAGTCTACCGTTGAGGAAATGAGGAAACAATTATTTTTTTGCGAGACAGAAGACCGCTACACACCAAGGCAGCCTAACACCGCCTGCGCCAAAGCCCTTCCAGTCGCAAAAACTACCAGTGACTGAAACTTCGACGTTTCGGCAACCAGAAACACACAATGTGTTCGCATGGAACCTACACTTATAAAGAAAATCTGACCCCGTAGTATTTTTAGAACGCTTAGAAGAAATTCGTTTGCACTTTAACATATCTCCTAAGCCTTGTTGTGGTACCGGAATGACAGGGCGTAGTGGACGCCGTGGGGAGACTTTGTCGGAAAACCCGTGTTTTCGTACATTACGGAGATGCAGACACTTGTCCGCAGACATGGGAACATCACCAGGCAACAAGAATTGACCTGGTTACAGAGAACTCTCCGGCCGAAGTTTCGTCAAATGCTCTGGAATTGCGACGTACCGTACATACGAGTGTTTATCGAAAAGACAAAAGCAATTGAATAGATGTTGAAGGAGCTGAATGATGCAAAGGAGAGCACACCAAAACCTAACAGGCCTCATCCAGAGAAACAGGAAAGTGGGAGTACCACTTCCCCCGCCAAGAACCGCTCCACACCCTCAGCTTCGCCTACGACCGACCGCTCGAAAGCTAGTAAACAGGTTTGCTGGAATTGCAGTGAGACTGGGCACATTAGAAGCCAGTGCCAGAGAGCGCTACGACTGTTTTGTTCACATTGTGGCAAAGCAGGAGTTTTATCCCGGGATTGCAAATGCCAGGAAAACTAAACGAGAACTGTAGAGGGCCGAGGCTCCAGCAGTTACACCCCAGCGATTCCTTGGCCATTGACAGAAAAACTCGAACTGACAACAGACCCATAATTAGGACTAGGATAGGCCAGAGTGTTGTAGTGCCCTGTTAGATACAGGAGCGACCCGTTGATTTTTAGGCAAGACCGCACTCGAATAAATTGACATAAATGATTTATGAACCGTCCCCTTACCAGACGTAAACACCCGTATCGCGGATGGAAGACTGGTTTCTGTGCAACCAATGTATGTGACGCAATTAATACGTAAACATCCGTATCGCGGATGGAAGACTGGTTTCAGTGCAACAAATGGATGTGACGCAATTAATAGTGTACTAAGAAGATACAGGGTGTAGTAAGAAGATACAGGGTAATTCTACCCTGTATTAATAATAGACTTTTGTACGCAGCTAGCTTAGCTTCATTTGGTATCCGTTACACTTTATATGCTGCATGTCCGCTTAGGTTACCCGCTAACTGCCTTTCCTTTCACACCGCACCGCTTAACAAAACCACCCTCCGTATAATACGCAGATATCTTAAATAATCGCTTCGCATAATCGCCTCTGCATCTGGTTTTCCATTAGGCCCAATTTATGACTATTACAGGTTCATTAGAAAACCAGCATTAGTACCTTCATGCTCATTCTCAAACACGGGATAACATATTCGGTATCCTAGGGAAAAACCACTTTGTACATATTTTCTTGTAATAGTAAACCTCTTGTAAATAGTTTGTAAATAGATCTTTATTGATTTTAATCGGTACTTCATGTAGTCACTCCCGAGAATCCACCCCAATTTACTTCACGACAATTAATCTTTAATAAAGGCCATAACCAGAAGTCCCGTGGGACTTCGCCTTAACATAGGAGAACTCTGTCTCTACGGTAGCCTATCCTGGGTTTAACTAGTCGTCAACAGCGACTTAGAAAGGGAAAGCAATCCTGAGAGAGCGCATTGACTCCCTGAAGGAAAAAACCCACTGGTGTCCGAGCATGATCCCGTAGGAAAGCCGTATTGCTAACAGCATTCCAGAAATTCCCCCCACTAGGGAAAGTAACACTCCTTCCCTCAGAAATACTCGTTACTATATATATATATATATATATATATATATATATATATATATATATATATATATATATATATATATATATATATATATATATATAGATGATATTATATATTATATAAACAGGGTAGCGGTAAAGCTAATTTTTTCTGTTATTATTCACAACACAAAATTATGTAAATACAAAAATTATAGAGAATCAAAGTCTGCAAATGCTAAATTATTTGTGATTATAAAGGGTGTTCCATATTTGCAGAACAATGGACATTCATACCTTCTGGTACTATGAGCCACCGGACGCAGAATATCATTACCCCGATGGTTGTAGGCATGATTAGACGAATTTAGTTAAAGTTATGAATATTTCTCGCAACATATAAAATACACCCGTATATGTATATTGTATAAATAGTCATTATATTGCACTTGCTGAAAAGGGGTCGACACGATTCTCAAGGATATTTTGAAAACAATCGATCTTCGTATTCTTCTCTATTATACTCTATCGACACACATAGAATTTCCCCACAAGACAACATTATAGAACAGAAATAGTCTAACCAACGCTTTATAAGCCAGCAACAGACCATCAATACTCAACACAAATTTCAGCTGCAAGAAAGCGTAAAAATTCCTATTCATACTTTTACAGACATGGTCAATATGGTTTTCCCATCGCAAACGGTTACCAACGTATACCCCCAAGATACTTAACCACATTGGAAGACAACTTGGAATCCCACAAAAAACTCTTGCGCAAATGGGACATCACTGAATCTACTACCAAAGTACACACACTTCGTCTTTGTATCGTACAACTAATTTGTTTCCTCTACACCACATCTGACAGTCTACGCATTGCTGAACTTCACATACAAATATCCTTAGTGTCGACAGTCACCGCCAACGTTACGTCATCCGCAAATAAGACAGTGCATTAGGATCTGACATGAGATTGTAGATCATTAATGCATAACATAAATACAACTGGTCCAAGAACGGATTCTTGGAACACACCAAATGTATTGGAGTGCTGGTCAAATTCGCAGTTTCTGTCGAACCATCCGGACGAAAACCATGTTGGGATGGAGACAACAGTTTATTACTCTCAAGAAAAGATAGAACATTTTTTTATGTAATACCCCCTCTATTATTTTAGATACAACGCTCGGCATTGGGACAGGTCTGCTAAGAAGGCGCATCGGATCAGCATCATTGTACAACAAACTAATCTTACCTAATTGAAGGCTGCCTGGAAATTGTCCTACCTGCACCGACATTTAAGCCATATGTGCTAGTAGTTCAGCTATAAGTTTCACTAGTGCCTTAAGGAATTTTGTTGGTAACAGAATTTGTGTTTTTCAGGCCTCCAACTGCACGAGTAATGCCCGATGCATCCACTGGACAAAATAAAGAGGAAACAGGGACGAAAGAACAAACAGAACATAAGCCGGAAGTCTGGTTAGGATATGCGTCAGCTATTAAGCCAAATGCCATACCTGAAAAATACTCAGCGCACCTTTCTGCAATATCAATTTCAACTCTATGTTGTGGATACTTTTTTTCGCCTGCATATCTTCAAGATTTGTACCCGATTGACATCTGCCAGTGGATATCCATACCTTGGGATCGTTTCCTGAAAATTTTGTGGCTGAGGCAACCGCTTCTTCCCCTTTTACTGCTTTAACCCTTTGTCATTTATTTCCTATAATAGCTTACATTAAAAAAGCTACAATCTAACAAATGGAATGTTACATCGGCATTAACTGATTGATTGCTGTTACCTTAAATGGGTGAACTACATACGTAGATTACTTTCTTTTTGCTTTGGTGGCTTCTTATATCCTCTGCAACCAGGTTCGACTCCACTTCAGCGTCAGTCAGAAGAAAATCTAGAATATTTTTACGAACCCAAGATAATCATGAATAAAAATCCGTTGCTACGTTAGGGTATTTTAATCCAACGGTTTTTCGTACAATAAAATACATGACATGACAAATTACGCCACTGCAATGTGTTGTATATCAGTAATAATAATAATAATAATAATAATAATAATAATAATAATAATAATAATAATAATAATAATAATAATAATAATAATAATAATAATAATAATAATAATAATAATAATAATAATAATAATAATAATAATAATAATAATAATAATAATAATAATAATAATAATAATAATAATAATAATAATAATAATAATAATAATAATAATAATAATAATAATAATAATAATAATAATGATAATAATAGAGTAGATATACCTGTCAGATAAGAGCGTCAAAATTTTTCTATTACAGAATAATGTTTTTTTTCTGAAGTTTTGGTTTGAAAGAAGGAATGGTTTTTGTAGCAAAATGATTCTAAATATCCACGATTGGAGCAGGAATGTTGGTTGGAATAGAAATCGCAGCTGAAGAAAAACTTAGGTGAAAATCAAGTGTCAGAGCAAAATAATTTGACATTTATACGTTTAGGAAAAGGCTGTTAAAAATCGTGTCCCAGTGCGAGCACAGGCATAGGTTTTTTGTACGACATAATGCATAATTTTAATTATTAATAAATAATAAATAAACATATAAACAAATAAATTAACATGATATTAAGCTACTGAATTTATCTCTTGAGCTAAAAGAAATAAACGATGATACTATTAATGGAGGAAATCTACTTATTCCGTGTTTATTATATTTTAGACCTATTAAAATGTCTGCGCCTTTTCAATAATAAACGATTTAATTAGGGTAGAATGCTAGATGAAAACTACCCAGACGTCGGACACATATATGTAGATTTATAGGGATTGTATAGATTTTCTTTCTCTAAAAGGTATCATTTTTTATGAGAGAGGGCAGTTAAATGTTCCAGAGATATGTCTCATAACATATACAGTGGATTTAAGGAAAGAAATCTTCAATATCTCCGGAATGACCGCAAGCTCCCGGAATACGAAAATATGTTAATATATTCCACTGCAAAGAGGGTAACTAAAGTGACAAAATATGTTCTCGATATTTTCTTTTTCACTGTTCTTTGAATAAATCAATAATCTGAACAAATGCTTTGCAACAAAAAAGCCTATTTTACATTCTTTATTTACATAATCAACTTTGAAATTTGAAAAAAGACATTTTTAAAAGCCACCTTAATCTTTCATAAATTAGTCACACAAAGTAAAAACATTAAATAAGGGTAAGACCGTTTATATATATATATATATATATATATATATATATATATATATATATATATATATATATATATATATATATATATATATATATATATATATATATATATATGAGTTTCCAGAAACAATTGGCACAAATGATCAAGATGTTAAGGCAAGCATTTGATAAGCAAAATACCATCGTTGCTAATAAACAGTTTAACTTTAACCTGAGAAAATGATTTTGTATGTCTTAGGTATCAAGTATTGTAAAGTATGAGCTGAAAAGCTAGAATTTATATAAACTAGATATTAAAGCAATAGCAGCTCTACTAAACTAAGTAAGATGTAAGACAAGATTTTTACACGTGTTGCCATCTCGTTCCGGAACCAAGTAGTATGTTGTCACGGCAGCGCCAAATAACACAGAATGTGAAAAAATAGAGACTGTGTACAACCAACTAACAATTTAATAAATTGTTAGCCCTGGTTTATTTATTCCCCAATATATGGACAAAATATGTAAGGCTAGATGTATTCTCACCAGAATTATAACCGTAGACCGGTTTCGCTCTAATTAAAGCTCGTCAGTACGGCATACTAATTGCAGCAAAAATACACCTATAAAGTAATACGGCTATGGTAGCCAGCCTTGCAAAACTAAGTGAGATGGAAGAAAAGCTTTTTACACGTGTCGCCATCTTACATCACACTTAGTTTTGCGATGCTGGCTACCATAGGCGTGTTACTTTATATGTGTATTTTCGCTGCAATTAGTATTCCGTACAGACGAGCCCTAATTAGAGCGAAACCGCTCCACGGTTCTAATTGTGGTGAGAATACATCTACTTTTTCCCTATATTGGGGAAGAAATAGGCCAGGGCCGACAATTTATTAAATTGTTAGTTGGTTGTCCACAGTCTCTATTTTTTTCTGTGTTATTTGGAGCTGCCGTGACAACATACTACTTGGTTCCACAACGAGATTACGACACGTGTAAATAGCTTGTCTTACATCTCAATTAGTTTGGCGGGGCTGGCTATCATAGCCATATTACCTTATAGGTGTATTTTCGCTGCAATTAGTATGCCGTACTGACGAGCTCTAATTAGAGCTAAACTGGTCTATGATTCTAATTGTGGTGAGAATACATCTAGCCTTACAATAGCAGCTTTTAATATATGGACAGGATCAATTATAACAACAAGGTAGTAAAGAAAGTGGAAAAGAAAAGGTTTACTGCAAGACAAAAGGAAAGCGATAAAAAATTTGTAGGCTCTGAAGCGTAGTAGCAATCGGAAACTTTGAAAACCGTGGCCAATTTTATTAGTCCAGCTAACCTGCCCTGAATTTATTTCAAATTATTAGCGTTGTTCGGTGTCTACCCACACGTCTACTTGCCAGTCTCGAAATGATGATAATCCTGCTTGGAGGGTATCTGACCCGCCTGCCGAATTTGGAATCCATGGTGCTGACGTACTTCTGGTGTTAAAATGATCTGAGAGCTAGTGCTGACTGAGCTTACTGCAGAGCAAAAGGAAAACGATAAAAATTTTGTAGGCTCTGAAGCGTCGTAGCAATCGGAAACTTTGAAAACCGTGGCCCATTTTATTAGTCTAACTAACCTGCCCTGAATTTATTTTAAATTATTAGCGTTGTTCGGTGTCTACCCACCACACGTCTACTTGCCAGTCTCGAAATGATGAGAATGCTGCTTGGAGGGAATCTGACCCGCCTGCCGAGTTTGTAATCCATGGTGCTGTCGTACTTCTGATGTTAAAATAATCTGAGAGCTAGTGCTCTGAGCTTGACTCCGCCTTCCATCGCGAGCATCTTGGATTCACTGTCACTGTCTGTACAATTAACCATTGTGTGGGCCGACTTTTGACAGTGGCAGTCCCTTAAAGTTGCCGACAAGCCTTTTGCCGAATTTAGAAGTTACCTGGAATAGTCCTTCGTAAAGGACTCTAACCATGCTCAGGATCCAATACAGTAAACAAACACTTGCCTCTCAGTAGCGAAATTTTTGAATGTTGATGTTGAGCTGCCAAAGACTCTATATAAAAGTGGAGACGTTTTTCGCGTTTTGTGAATTCTCCTGATTATATAAGTGGCTTTCTATAAATAATTTCTGCAGAAGTTGTATCAAGATTATTTTTTCTATGAGCGAATACCTACCGGTACCAAAGGAATAGTCTCAGTCCAATGTGTTGTTTTGTGGAATTTGCTGGCCGCCTTGAGTTGTCTGTGTATTCTTTTAACCATCCCGTTAGCCTATAGATGATAAACTATGGTTCTAAAATGAACTAAACCTATTAGGTTATTAACCTGCCCAAATAGGTGTGATTCAATTTGCCTGTCTTGGTCTGTGGTGATGCCGAGTGGCGTGCCAAATCGGGCCAGCCAGTGTGTATGAATGTCTCGGGTAACAGTTTCAGCTTCTCCGTCTTGAAGGGTATTACCTTTGGCCAACGTGAGAGCTGTCAATGCATGTTAGGCACTACATTTGCCTTAAGGCTTTGGCGATAAGTTGGTATGTACAAACTGGTTCTTAAAATGAAGATGACTGAAATTAAATTTAGAAAACTTGAAATTTTCGGTTTCTAAACAGTTACAATATGAAATAAGTATTTGGCATTGATATGCGTTTGGATTTAATTGGTTGGAATTGTTTCTGCATACTGCAAAATTATAAATACTCAATAAACTAACTATAAATTGTCATCATCTGAAATTAGCCTAACGATGATATCGAGATGCGCACGTTCGGCTGTCTTAGTCACAAATAAATAAACGATAATAACAAGTGGTCGATGCATGCCTGGTCACTTTTTTTTCTAACAATATACGCAACTACGGTAACATTAGGCTACAGGTCATTTCAGGTAAAATTTAAATACTTAAGGGTGCATAACGTTAGGGTAGAAATCGGCAACTGTATTTATACGTAGAATTTGAATATGTAGATGTACGTTATCTTTATGTTAGTCATCAGTAACGCCTAAAAGTGTGTCTTATTTTATAAGCCCACTTAACCTTTCCTCGGGCGATGCGTTATCCGGTGCTCTGTGCGTCCTCCAGTTAAAGTGCGAAATGTGATCGTCTACTGTAAGAGCAATAATAATCACCTTGTAACGGGTGTGATGCGAACTCGCGTCATATGGTGTGGGGAAGCACGGACGCCAACAGATGGGGTGAGTCACTGTTTGAATATATATTAAGGAAAGAGCTGGTTGTTACCAACGTAGGCTGGGAAGCAACCTTTATAACCGTCAATCGGAAAGAGGTTTCAGAACTCACTATCAGCTTAATGTTCAAACAATGCCCATGTTCTGTTTGATATCGTAACATATCCTAGATCTGTGGTGGAGTATCGTGGCCCAAGGAAGACGGACTGGGGGGGATTCAAATAGTCACTCAGATCTCGACTTGAGTCCACTATCCCCACAATAAGGGATTTGGTGAGATAGAAATTGCAGCTGAACAATCAAGGGGTGCAATTTTCTCAGCATATCACGAAAACTATCCACTAAAGACAAAAAAAGACAGTCGATGGTCTTCTTGGTGGAACAAAAACCTTGAAAATTACGAAGAGCACTGCGGCGTTTCTTCAATCGTGCTAAGACTACATTCAACTGGGAACCCTTTAATCCGGTCTAACACGTTACAACAAGGGGACAAGGAACGCAAAGAGGGGGTCCTGGAGAAAGTTTTGCAAGTGTATTGCTGATTTACCCAGCAGCACTGTGGGGTAGAGCCACTTTCACCTTTCTTTGCACTGTCTTGATTGTTCAGTGCGAGGTTTAGCTACTGGACTCCTTGAGAGTGCCTTCTTGTGGCACCCCTGGAATGACTGTCTGCAATGGGCGAATCCAGGTCTGATGATCTACGAAAGTCTCTCTCTCTCACACACGCCACACACACTCTAACAAAACATATACGACATACTTAGATCGGGTTGGCGGCGCCTCTGGCTTTTGCGTGGACTTAGAGAAGGGACTCCGAGCGGAGCCTGCTCTGGACTGGCAGTGCTGAGCAAACCAGGACCGGCACACCTAGCGCCGTTTGGACAGTACAAGGGCCCACCCTTGCCTTGGCCAGCGTAGGGGGCTGCCCTATCAGCCATTCGAAAAATGCTCGCATGTGTCAGCAGCACTGGGTAGCTCCGGAACAGGGGATTAACTGCCCGTTCGAGCCGCCACGGCGTGAACGCAGAGTCGCTCTCAACTGAATCAAGTATCGTCATGATCCAAGCGCCGGGGCTCGGGGTCGTGACCTCCAGTATCTATACGCGCATTAAATCACAAGCACATAAAACAGAAAAAACAAGCAACCATGGAAAGACAGCAAAAAGAAGATGGTAACGTGCCAAAAACTAGTATAGAGAAAGAATGTAAAGAGAGATCCCTGTCTCTCTAAGTACTTCCTACAGGGAAGTAGAGGAAGTGTTCCTCTGCTTTCCCGACATATGGTCTGTGGTGGAACCGTTTGGTGGAGCTCATGGAGGTGACCATGTGTAGGGCGAAGGGCGAGGAGACACGAAGACAACGAAATAAGGAAAGAAAGGGAGGTGGAGAGCACAGAAAAGAGGGCGAGACAGGGAGGATCTGACGCAGCAGTAATGTCAGGAGGTGTCAGCCCTTCAGAGATGCGATCTGCTTCAGCAACGGGCCCGTGGCGCCTTGTCTTCCTAGTTCGACCTGAAGTGGTTCGGGGGCTAGATGAGCAGGCGTGGTGGCTGTATTTCGAGTTGGTGACTCTGAATGTAATCAGAGTGCCGACATGGACTGTGGTCACCTCCTCCTACCCTACGTCGAGCACCAGAGCCGGTCCTGGCCAGGAAAGGGCTCAACCCCGACAGCGACACGACTAGTTCGCAGGGCAGCTGCGGGTGTGCCAGATCAACCTTTAGCTTAGCCGGGATGCTACTGGAGAGCTAGCAAAGCTCCTCCCAGGCGGTCTCGGAGGTATTGTGTTGATCCAAGAGCCTTATGTATATAGTAAGCAAGTTAGAGAACTTGGAGGAATCTTTGGTGGTAAGGCTGAAGCATAACAACCTAGGATCTGCATACAGGCGTCGAGGGATCTAGACATGATATTGCCGCCGCAGGTTGGATCCAGGGACGTCACAGACGCTATCCTAGATTATAAGGTAAGAAATATTAAGCTTAAGGTTCTGTTGTGCAGTCTTTATGTTCCCTATGATCGATTGAGAGTACTTCTTTCAAAGGATTTGGTGCGCATCGCCAATTTTGCGAGGGAACACGGTCTAGATATGATTATAAGCTATGATGCCTACTCTCGCCACAAGCTGTGGAGCAGCACCAACACCAATCCTCGTGGTCAGGCTCTACTAGAGCAGTTGGCTGCTACTAACCTAGATATATTAAATAGAGGTACAGCGGCAATGTTCGTCAATCGTATCCGTCAGCAGGTGATTGACATCACATTGGCGAGCCGAGGAATTACTGAGGACATATCTAATTTGAGGGTGACGGAACACATATCAATGTCTGATCATCGTATAATCAGCTTTGAACTGGATGTGGACCGTGAGAGTCCTCCCTCCAAGAGAAATCCAAGAAAGACCGACTGGGATACCTATGTAATAGGCCTTGGTGGGTCGCCAAGGAGCCCAAATGAGAGAGGGCTCTCTATAGAATCATTAGACAGCGAGGCCTTAGAGGGCAAAATAGTGGCAGCTCATGAGTCTGCGTCTCCATTGACGGGGGAACCGGCCATCAATGTTCGATGGTGGAATAGGAATCTCGCCGAACTACGCGGGCGGACACGAAGGGCCTTAAACCGTGCCGTCCGAGAATCTGGTGAGGCGGCGTGGGACGAGTTTTAAACTGCCAGAAGGGAGTTTAAGAATGAATTACGACGGAGTAACCGAGTCGGTTGGGGTGAGTATTGTGTGAAAGTTAACTCCTTGCTGGACGTAGCCAAGCTAGTAATGGTGCCCAAACGGGAGTCAGGAAGTTCAATAGGATCCTTAAGAAAACCGGACGGGAACTTGACCAACACTACCGAGGAGACCTTGTGCCACTTCTCTGAGGTTCACCTTGCTGGCGGTGAAGCTGTTATGGAGCCTGTTAACCCAAGCAGGCGGTCGGTTCCGAATGCGGACTGGCAGCTGGCGGGGAAGGTAGTCACTGACGGCTCTATAACCTGTGCGGTGAACGAGTTTGCTGCATTCAAGTCTGCAGGCTGCGATGGGATCTTCCCGGCCTGCTCCAGAAGGGCCTATAAATATTACTCCCAATATAAGGGTGGGTTTCCAGGCACTGGGCTAGGCCCGATAAGCCTGGCGCCGGGTCAGGGGTGCCCTCATTCCTAAACCGGGTAAGAAAGACACGGTGGCAAGTTTGCGCTGGAGGAGAGCCTCAGAGACCATCCACAAAAACCAATATGCGTACCAGCAGAGGAAATCTACGAAACGACGCTCCACGCTGTGGCGCGAAAGGTCGAAAGGTCCCTACAAGTAGGTAATCATGGTGAGTTCTACAACACCCTCTTCGTCATCCCAAGATTCACACTCCTCTCAAGGTTACCTCCTCCGTGCGTTATGCTAGTGAATTTAAATTAAAATGTTTGCAATAGCAAATATGTCTTCTTTTAATGAAAACAGGTATCAAATTCGGTCACCAGTATACCCTATATAGTCAAAGCAATGTACCATATTTTATCAAATAAGTTTTTCGAAAAACTCCAAAAAAGCGATTTGCATGAAAACTTACAAACAATCTTTTCAGAAAAATTTGAAAGATTTTTTTAGTCAGCTTATTAAACATGTATTAACATGCCCTTCACTTGTGAAACACCAAATAGAGTCTTCTATTTGAAAAAATTTAGTTATGAGAGTTTTTTTTATTCAGTCATTATTTGAGAACGCCCTGTATACGGCATCACGATTTTTCCATGAAATAATATAAACGAAAACCGCTCAGATGCATTAGACTTCGATTTTTATTGGTAAACCCGCCGTATTACGATTTTGATATGTGCCAAAAATTTGAAAAGTTGCAAAACAATTGAAATAACTCAAAAACAAGCATGCATTATAATTCAACGGAAAATACAAAAATGCAAAAATATACGGGCCATTGTCGAAATAATTTTTATAGGATGCAGCTTAAAATACCCTATAATTAACCCACACAATTGTAGGTTAATTATTGTTGTATAATAACAGTAATGTTGAGCTTTACCGTAGAAATCCGTCACCCTGTATATATGTACACAGATAAGAACTAAAACTAACCCGGGATATGGGTCCTGGTGGACCTAGTTCGCGCACATTTGAAATTCAAAAGCCGCGGTCTCGTCATTAGCGAATTTCTTCTACGAAAATTTGCTAAAAATTATAAACAATTAAACCATAAACTCTATAACTGTGTGTGTGTGTGTGTTAGACTAGGCGTCGGAAGCAATGTCGATTAGCTAAAAACTGTTTTACGAGAGAGATAAACTCCATAACTAAAACTACTGCTAAATCATCAGAGAAAGGGTATATTTGAAATGAATTTTCTGGAAACATTTTAGTAAAATGAAGGACAATAACGGCTGAAGCTGAAAGTTAAGGACTTGTAAAATACACTTCTCGTGATATTTTCTCCACATAGCCTGTATTCACTTTAGTTATTTGCCTAAAAGTTGTCAATTTTTACTGTATCTGTAACATACAATATATTTTGTTATCCACACAAAATATTTTGCTTTTGTGTGTTTATCTGGCGATTGGAGCAGGCCCTTCCGAGAGTGGAGGGGGATCCATTCCCCGGCTATACCCTCAGGAAGTGTCAGCGCAGGGAAATTAAATCCACCATCAGATTAGGCCCCAATAGAGGAGGTGGCAGGATACATCCTTTCACTAAAACCTCCAGAGAGAAAAACAGAGGAGAGAAAAATCCACCCCTCACAACACTACCAAAGGTAGACCCTCCTCTAGCTTGGTAAACGAGCTTCAGTAAAGGAGAATGGCCCTGCATACTAAATCCTAATCCTATCCTAATCCAAAATCTATATCCTTACCCTTCCCACTTTTTGACCATCCCCATTATTGTCCCATGACCACCGCTATTAAGTGCATACAAGCAAATCTGCATTGTGCTAAGGCTGCGACATACCGCCTTAGCATGAAACTAAACAGATAGACATTGCTATTCTCCAAGAGCCCTGGACCGCCAATTCGGACCAAACCAAAGGGCTACGTAATACTTTTGGTAAGATAGTAGAGGTGGGCTCTGGTACCAAACCCAGAGCCTGTATCTGGATCAAAAACAACTTGCAAAATTTTGCACTTACAGAATACTGTACTAAGGACATGGCAGCCATCCATTTCATGATCATAACCGGAGGGACCAGGCTGGATGTAGTGGCCTGCTCGGCCTACTTCCCTGGAGACAGAGATGTAGACCAGCCTCCTCCAGCAGAGGTGCGGAAATTGATCCCCTACTGTAAGAGGAACAATTATCACCTTGTAACGGGGTGTGATGCGAACTCCCATCATCTGGTTTGGGGGAAAACGGACACTAACAGGCGAGGTGAGTCACTGTTTAAATACATATTAGGGGAAGAGCTGGTCGTCAATAACATAGGCTCGTAACCCACCTTTCTAACGGTTAACCGAAGAGAGGTTTTAGATCGCCGCCCGGATTGTCTCCGCTATCCCCACAGTGAGGGATCGTGAAAAAATTGAGATTGTGGCTGAATAGGTAAGGGATGCTGTGGTCCCAGCATATCGCGAAAACTGTCTACCGAAGACAAAAAGATAGTCGGGGGTCTACTTGGTGGAACAAAAACCTCCAAAAATTACGACTCTCTTCAATCGTGCTAAGACTACAGGCAACTGGGAACAATTTAAATCCGCTCTAACACATTACAACAAAAAGATAAGAAACGATAAGAGGAAGTCCTGGAGGAGGTTCTGCGGGGACATCGCTAATTTTCCCAGCAGCGCCCGAATCCACCGAATTCTCTCACGCGACCGTGCCCAGGAACTGGGATCGATAAAATGACCAGATGATTCCTTTACAGAATCACGGAAAGAAACGTTAGAGCTCTTAGCACACACACACTCTACAGATTGTCTGATCTGGAACAATGAAGATGTCCTGCCAGCCGGGGGTCGATTTAAACGCCCTCAAAGGGAAGACTGGCGGGTTGTTCGGAGAATAGTTACATCCTCGGCAGTGGAGTGTGCTGTAAAACATTTCCAGCCATTCAAGGCGCCAGGGGAGGATGGGGTGATTGCGGTCCTACTACAAAATGGACTGGAGATTCTCCTCCCATTCCTCATCAGGCTGTATAGAGCCAGTCTGGCTTGGAACTATATTCCATCCAGCTGGACGGTGATAAGGGGGGTATACATTCCCAAACTGGGACATAATGACCTCCTACCTCAATCACTGAGACCTCTCAGTGTAACCTCATTCCTGGGGTCGAGGATTCGTGGGCCAAAGGACTCCAGGGGGCAAGCTAAGGAAGTGGAAACAACAACATGAGCTTTCCCCAAGACCGTCATGCGCGGTGAAGAACCGCATCCTGCACGAGGTGAACTTGCTGATAACTAAACATTTCGGATCTAGACGTGGACGTCGGAAAAAAACTAAGTAAAACTAATCCACGGTGTCGCGTGACCCATGCCTAGGGATGAATTGCACCATGGTAACGGTGTCGTGAACGGAACCTCTGGAGTACCGGGCAACCCTCCAGAGTAACTCACCTTCCACCACACAGGGGGTTCTGATGGTGTGGACAGTTTTTCCCCTATTCTCGTGAGAACAACATGGAGAACATAAATATAGATGAAACCAAAACCAATGAGGCTCGAGGAGTGGCTCCGGCTACAGACTCATGCCTTGAGTCTATTCCGGAAACAGAGACGAGTCAGGGGGCGGCAGCGTCCGCGAACTCTGGAGGTCTCACGACCGACGTAGATATAGGGGTTCGGAGGATAGCTTCGGTCACAGACTTGTCCCCGACACCTAAGTCGGAGGCTGGGTCCCACCGGATGGCGACGAGGTCCGTGGACCATCGGGGCCCTTCCACCAGTGAGGACCCTACTATAGGGGTAGAGGGACTTCCCAAGCAGTCCAAGCGTCTGTTTGGGGCGCAAAGAAAGCAGCTCCGGGGGGGGCGCAGGAAATGGCGACCGGGACGTGGACGGTCGAGAAACCTGTAAAGGCGCAAGGGGGGAATGCGAGTCAGAAGAGGCCGCGCTCGGACTCTACCAAGCCTACTACAGACAGACGTCCCAAAAGGGCCAGGGCACCTGTAGAGGCGCAAGAGGAGAGTGCGAGTCACAAGAGACCGCGCTCGGGCTCTAGCACGCCTATTACAAACAGACGTCCCAAAAGGGCCAGCTCCGGCGCAGACTGGCTCGTATAGGGAGGCTGCAGAGGGCCTCGGGATGGCAGTGATTGACAGACGCCTACTTGAGATCACGCTAGACCAGGGGAAGGCGGACCTTTAGAGTTTCTGCCTTTAATGAATTTCCGTTCCAGGGACGTGGAAACGATCAAAATCCGATGCCAAGGAGCGGATGGACCGACAGATATTACTGTCGGATCAGCCTATTTGCCAGGACCCTCCTCCACCCAAGGAATTGGAGCAGCTGATGGTGGGTAGCAGAGCAGGTGGATGGCAGACCATCATCGGAATGGATGCGAACGCGCATCATGAGTTGTGGGGAAGCTCGGACACAAAATCTAGGGGTGAGTCACTTTTACAATTCTTTATGAAATTTAATTTAGACATATTGAATAGAGGTAATAAACCGACCTTCGTCACAACACGGTGTGAGGAATTTTATATCTAACAGTTTCCACCCAGTTTCTGGGTGACTTTGTTAAGAACTGGGCTATGTCTGGGAAAGTGAGTAGCTCAGACCACCGAAACATCCGGTTTGAAATCGCCAAAGTTGAAAGACAAACGGTATGGTACCGGGACCCTCGCAAGGCGAACTGGGAAGCCTAGAGGGCAGAACTATCAGTGGAACTGCGAGGTGTTAAGAGTGCCATACACAATTCAATAGACCTCGAGATTGCGACAGCCCAAGTGCGAGACGCAATCACCTCGGCCTATAACGCCAACTGCCCCTTGAAATCTGAAATCGAGGGCGTCCACCAGGAATGTCCCGTGGTGGAACGAGGACCTCAGGCAAAGGAGGACGCAGGTTTGTAAGCTGTTTAACGCGGCCATAAGTTCTGGAGCATGGGATGAATATAAACATGCCCTAACGACCTATAACAAAAGACTGAGGGACGCCAGGAAGGAGCCGTGGAGGAGGCACTACGAGGAAGTGGAGAACACATCCGAGAGTGCTCGACTACACAAGATCCTGCCTAAGGGCACCAACATATGCTCCCTTGGAACATACACGGGAAGCTTTGCAAGATCGGGGGAGGAAACTATGGAAGTTTTACTCCAGACGCACTTCCCCGGCTGTCACATAATAAACCAATCACCTCCGGACTGGAAACACTCAGAAATAAAGGCGTCTTACAAGCGGGCATCTAGAGCAGACTGGGCAGTCGCCAAAGAGGTGGTTACTTGGAGCAAAATCAGATGGGCCATTAACAGCTTCAAGCCATAAAAATCCCGGGGATTTGATGGAATAATGCCCATCATGCTCCAACAGGGTATAGATACACTGGCGTCGGCGCTTACCCTCATTATGAGGGCCAGCCTGGTTCTGGGGTGTATTCAGAGGGCATGGAGACTGGCCAGGGTTGTATTCATTCCTAAGCCTGGGCGTCCAACAGACCAGGCAAAGGCATTAAGGTCAATAAGTCTCATGCCCTTCTTGCTAAAAACAATGGAAAAACTGCTCTACCGGCACATTGAGGGGGTGTACTGGAAGAATATCCCCTACACTGCGGACAATATGCACACAGAGCAGGAGTCTCAACAGAAACAGAACTGCACCAACTGGTGCTGGAAAACAGGGAGGTGGAGCTGGGGGCCTGCAGCAATACCTCTTTCGGATCGGTTCTGGCAGCTGTCAGGGAGCGTGGAATAGAGAAGAGCTGCTGCAGGTGGATTGGTTCCATGCTCAGGGACAGGGCGGTGTTCACCTCGCTCGCGGGTAGAACTTTGCTGGCGGGGGTCGCGGCGGGGTGTCTGCAGGGAAGCGTTCTGTCTACGATCTGCTAGGGAGGGGGGTATGTGGTACAGGGCTATGCGGACGACATTGTCATCATGAGCCAAAGAAAGGTTACACAATCAGTGTGGGAGCGCATGCAGACAGCATTTCAAGTGGTGGAAAGGTAGACTGTTGGTCAAGGGCTCGGGGTGAGCCCGGAGAAAGGGACCGTCATACCGTTTACGAGGAGGAGGATGTGGGAGAGCCACATAACTCTCACTCTATACGGTAAGAACATTACAATGGCCAGGGAGGTAAAACTTCTTGCGGTCGTATTTGACTCTAAGCTAACCTGGAATGGTCATGTTGAAAAAATACTGCGTAAGGCAGTCATTACCCTAACCGTCACTAGGCGGCTATATGAGAAAACGTGACGACTAAGACCTAGTATGGCCCACTGGCTGTACACAATGGTGGTCAGACCATCGTTGTCATACGCGGCACTGGTCTGGTGGCCGAAGGTGAGACAATCCAGTGCCAAACAAAAACTAGGCAAGATCCAAAGGATGGCTTGTCTAGGCATCACAGGGCCCATGTGTTCAACCCCAACAGTCGCCATGGAGGGTGCTGCTGGATCTGCCCCCCACCCCCCCCCCCCCAAACTTAGTTTTTATGAGGGAAGCCAGGCTAGGACTATACAGACTAGCCTGCAATGGCAGACTGAAGATTAACCCAGGCTTCAGGGGCCACTGCAAAATTCAGGAGATCGTGAAAGAGCCCATGCTTGAAATGAGGTCAGACTTCGCGAGCCCGCGAATCTGCAGGGGAAGCAACTTCACAGTGGAAATCCCCGACCGCGAAGCATGGTGGGAGGAAACGCTGGTCATACTACGGGACGCGCTCGTCTGGTTCACGGACAGGACCGGCGGGGAACGTGGGACTGGAGCAGTTGTTTGTTCGGAAGGACCGACAGTAAATCATAGTATTTCCCTCGAAGCCCATGGAACGGTCTTTCAGGCCGAAATGTACGCCATCCTGCACTGTGTGCGGGAGAATAAGAGGGGCTACACCAACAAGAAGATCCTCATAGCCACAGACAGCCAGGCAGCCCTCAAGGCCTTAGGTAGCCCACGGGTAAATTCCTGGCTGGTAAGTGAGTGCCGAGACGAGACGAGCGACTCGGCTGGGCAGAATATGTTCACCCTCATCTGGGTGCCGGCCCACTTGGGGATCAGAGGCAATGAAGAAGCTGGCAGTCTTGCAAAGAGAGGGTGAGCAGAACCATTTATGGGACCAGAATCGGTTCTGGTCGTGACAAAGAGCACGGCCAGGAGAGCCATTAAGTCCTGGGTCAGAATCGAACACAAGGTGTATTGGGCAGGCTGTCCAAGGCTCAGACATTTGAACTCAGTAATTGACGGACCCAGTTCAAAGAGAGCTGTGGAGCTGCTTAATCTTAGCAGATGACAGCACAGAAACATAACAGGTCTCTTGACGAGACACATGGCCGTCAAGAAAAACCTGCATAAAAAAGGGCGGTTCGAGGGGACCTCGCATGCAGACTCTGCGGCGAGTGGGAGGAATCAGACCATCACATCTTGTGCGAATGTAAAGCTCTGAACCGCAAAAGACAACTGATCTACGTTCAGTCTAGACCGGAGACAGAGGAATATAAAACTTCACCCTACCAATCGCTGTGCAGACTAGTTCCAGGCACAGTGATTTTGGAATCGGTGGAGTAAAAAGACTAAGGGCATGCACAATAAGCTAAAGGCTTCAGTGTTTTCGGGGCGGAGAAGTCGCGGACGAGCCCTGAGGGAGGAAAAAAACCGCACTCCTCCTGAAGGGATTGGAAAAAATACTGAACGGACTCATTAGGGGGAACATCTTAGTCAACAACCACCTTAATACCCACCAGTATGCCTACCAATCTGGCAAATCTATTGAGTTAGCACTCAATAACGTGGTTCCTGGCTAAATAATCTGAGAAAATGGTACAACTGTAGTTCCGTTGAGTTGTTCAGAGCTGTAGCATCAAAAGTGAGAATAGCCATGATGATAGCCAACCTTCTAAGAGGAGACGGCACTTGAAGAAGAAGAAGAACGTGGTCGAGAAAATCACACGCTTCCTGGATAACGGGGAGGTAGCGGTGGCTGTATTTCTCGACATTGGAGGAGCATTTAATAATGCATTACATATCTCCCTCCACGAAGCCACTATCGCTAGAGGGGTGTAACCTACCATTTGTGGCTGTATCGGAAGCATGCTTTACCGTTATTACCTCGTTGCAGGGGGAGGTGGTCAGCTTCAGGACTGCGAGGGGGTGCCCTCAGGGGGGAGTTTTATCCTCCCTGCTGTGGTCCCTCTTTGTGGACGATTTGCTGGCTATCCTGGGGCTGTGGGTGGTTGGGGTCCAGAGGTATGCTGATGATCTTGTCATAATGGTTAGAGGCAAATCTAAGGAGGAACTTGCAAGTACTCTTCAAGAGGCACTAAATGTAGTGAATGGTTGGAGGGAAAAGATTTCTTTGAAGCCCCTGTTCTATTTACCAGAAGAACAGAGTTGGACCAATTAAAACCACCTATTCTTATGGGGAAAACGATTCAATTTACCGAACAAGCAAAATATCTGGGGGCTACCCTATATAAGAAGGTCAACTGGGACGTACAGTTAGAGAATGTAATCCGCAGGGCTAAACTGTCCCTGTGGACATGCCGTAGAATCTGTGGAAATAACTGGAGAATAAACCCCCAACAGATGTACTGGCTCTATGTAGTGGTTAGCAGACCAATGATAACATATGGAGCCATAGTTTAGTGGCCCAAGGCACTTCTTGGTATCGTGAGGGCCAAACTGGCTCATCTACAGAGACAAGCTTGTCTGATGATAACGGTAGCGATAAGCATCGCTCCGTCAGTCGCTCTGGAGGTCCTCCTTAATATTCCACCTATTCACATTTGGCTGGAGAGGGTGGCGAGGTGGACAACGTACAGATTAAAACAAACGGCGGACAGCATGCTGAAGGAAATCAGTCTGGGAGGGTCCGGACTCCTAGATGACATTGAGGGTCATGGGATTCTGGGAAGGGTCTCAGACTTGATGCCTACAAAGATTAGTAGAGATCTGTCTTTTAAGACCGTCCTCCCGGAAAGGAAGGACTGATAACGAAATCAAACGACCCTATTGATGGCCGATCTCTGCTGGTATACTGACGGCTCCAAAACCAATAGGGGGGTAGGATCCGGCGCATATGGAAGCAACACCGATGCTAGAGTATCAACTAGCCTCGGAAAGTACGCAACCATACACCAAGCAGAAGTGTATACCATCGAGATGTGTGCAAGGGAAAGTATAGAAAACCAGTGCACACACAAATCGATAAAGATATATTCAGATAGCTAAGCTGCAATACAGGATCTTGGTTCCTACCGTTGCAATTCAAAAACGCTATGGAGTTGTAAATCTACCCTTAACGAACTGCACAGCTACAATGAGGTGTCGCTGGTCTGGATACCGGGTCACTCGGACCATGATGGCAATGTTGCGGCCGACGCGCTTGCCAGAAGTGGAGCCCAGGGGGACTTCATCCGACGGCGGACAGGACTAGACACCCGCTCTTTCACAAGACAAAGCTTGCTCCAGAAGATCTGGATCAACTTTTGCCCACAAAGATTATCGACCTCTGCAGGAGGCTGGATTTCTTGGGCGAAATATAGACTATTAGGCGTGAGCCACAATAGACCTTATGGTCGCAGTGGAGGGACCAGTATGGCCCACTCACAATCAAACCTAACCTAACCTTATCTTGTCATGAGTTTCACTCATATGTTTTTCTTTCAATCTATAGATATGAAGGGCAATTGTTGAATAAGTTGATTAAAAAATGTTTTCGGATTTTCGTGAAAAAATTGTTTGTAAATTTTCATGCCAAAATTTTTTTGGGAGTTTTCTCAAAAAACTTATTTGATGAAATCTGGTAACTTTTTTCTACTATATAGGATATACTAGTAACCAAATTTGATGCCTGCTTTCATTAAAAAATACATGTTTGCTATGAAAAACATTTGTATGAAAATTCACTACCATAACTCACTTTCTGGGTCCAGACTTTTATTTCTATTGTCTGCTATTAAAAGTAAGATTAATTTTAAGAAACACTGTCCATATAGTCCACATATATGGAAATGCAAGAAATGCAATTTACTCAGCCATTAGAAAGAATATCTATATGTAATCATATACATTAAAAAAGCTCTCAATGAGCCGGATCGAATGATATATAAATATGCAGGGTGTTCAATTTAAAAAAGAATATATTTGGTTTGTATCATATTATCTGTGCTTAATAAAAGAAACTCTTTTTATAGTTGAACTTTACATGAAAGAAACCATTAGAATTCGTTTTTATAATTTTATTATTTCATCACATAAAAATTACAAATTTTAAAAATTACCCTGTAGCTCAAAACCAAAGAGTGCCATGTCAGTTTTGATTTCGGCATCGTTAGTTTCACAAAAAAACTAAAATGATATGTGATATATATATATATATATATATATATATATATATATATATATATATATATATATATATATATATATATATATATATATATATATTGTATGGAGCTCGTGTCAAGCATGTGATTTATTATGTTTTAAATCGACTTAACACACTTAATTGTCATTCAATTTATACCTTGCTGTTTGAAACTAATTTATTTTTTTGAGCACCATTAAACAAAATTGAATATTTTTTATAGTGATGAATAGAAATTTAATTTTCCTTTCAAAAAAGGTATTACACGATCCTACTTTTCATTTGAAAATTTGTGGGAATAGGTAACTTTTAAACGAGATTAGGGTGGGTAGAAAGAGTTTACTAAAAAAAAGGTCTCTAAAAACCTAGGGTTACTTCTTTGATTTTTCTTAGAAATGGCTAATAAATCAATGTATTCCTTACTTTTGAACACACTATATATAGATGTGTTAAATTAGTTACTATAATTTTTTGGCGTGTGGGCTGAGGTGAGATGCGAACCCAAGAACACCTGCACAGTAAATAGCCAGACTATATATAAGCAACAATTAAAAAAATTGTAAACTAAAACACTGATGGCCGGTTTCACAAATGCTGCTCTATCTTAGTCAGCGATTATTTACAGTCGAATTTTTAGCCAATCAGAAGCCTACAAATTCCATTGTTTTAAAACCATACTTGTTGATAAGGCTGAATAACCTTGACTACCGATTAGGATTTAATCAGCGTTTGTTTAACTAGTATCTAAGTATCTCAAGAAAATCAATGCTTTTGGACAACTAATTTAGAGTTTGAACTTGCAGTTTTGGTGGCCTAATGATAAGAATGTGAGCCTCTAAATTCAGGCGTCCTGAGTTTCGTTAGAACTATAACCATCATTCCAGTTTTATAGCATAAACTGCTAAATTAACATCAACAGAGGTGCCGGTATCGTTTTTAAGCTTTTTAAATTAAATATCTGCACGTTTCTCTCTTCGAAAGAAGCGTGAATCCGTCGGCCCTGTGTGTCATGCTATATTGAGCACGCTAAAGGTCATTACCCTGCTTACAGAAAATAAAGGCTCCGGCATAATTTACTGGATAGTGAAGTGACAGTGCTCCTTAGCGTCGGTGATTGTCCATGGTCGTGGCAATAGACCAACATTAAAAACAAAATACAATACACATACAAGAGTTTGAATTTATTTGTAAAACATCCAAGATCAACCAAATTATGTCCCACTTTTATATAAGGGATATCCTCTAAATAAGTCTGCAAAAAATGTAGATGAGGAGATACAAGTTTGTCTTTTATTATAATCTGAAACCCTTAGTGATTTAGTGAATGGATCCAAATTGAGAATAGCGACCGTGATGAGCGATAGCTTATGTAATTAATCACCGAACTTGCGGTATTTGCAGTACTAAGCGAGCCATCTTAATTTCTAAGATAAATACCTATATTAATTAGATTGCGTCAACAGGAGAAGTCGTATAATTACTTGGAAACGAGACAGTTTTCGTTCTTAATACTTTATCGTCGAACAGCAGTTGGTAATTTGCATAAATAAGTCATAAAGGCGACACGAGTGCCTTAGATATTCCTAATTACAAGTGAATATACCTGAGGCGTGTTGGAGGTAATCAATATTAAAATATTTGCTCTTGCTAAAAATGAACAGATTTGCTAAAAGCGCTTAATTTTTCAATTTAGACCGAGTCTTTCTAATCCCCCTATTCATATCTTCCTTTTGCAGCTTTTGCTTCTTTAAATGGACCCACACTTGTTATAAAGCTTATAATAACCATGTAACAAAAAACGTCAGGTTTTTACGACAAGAGAAAAGAGGTTCGAATATTTTAATATGGAATAAAAGAAGAAAATTAAACAAAAGTAATTCACGTGGCTAATTTTTAGCTGTTAAGTAACGCTTTTTAATATATATATATATATATATATATATATATATATATATATATATATATATATATATATATATATATATATATATATATATATATATATATATATATATATATATATATATATATATATATATATGTATATATATATATATATATATATATATATATATATATATATATATATATATATATATATATATATATATAGAGAGAGAGAGAGAGAGAGGGACTTGGTTCTCTGGTTGAGCCGTGTCCAGAATTTGTTAATAGTCGACGTTTCGGCTCGTATTCTGGACCTGACCTACCCAATTTTTAATAGGCTAAGGATATATACAACGCAATGGCAATGAACTCTAAAGCCTCAATCTGCGTACTTCTTAAAGCGGTGGATAGGGGTAGGTTGGGTTGTTGTAGTTTGATTATGGGGCCTCAATCTGCCTATTTCTTTTCCCCAAATCTCCCCGGAGATCGTCTTTAAGCTTTCGGTGTGTTCAACCCTAAACCTGAGAGATATCTGACTGTTCTTTGGCGGTCTTGTATTATTTATAGTCGTACCCTGGTCATTATCGGTGTCATTAGTCGGAAGAGAAGGTTTATCATACCACATACTTTAATAACGGTGTTAAGCGAATTAAAGGTATTTGCTGGGTCAGCATAAAGGGAAGTAAATTTTTTTATTGATTTATTGATCATCTTGTAAGAAGAATGTAATAGATCATAATCTCTCATATTTAAACAATCGGGACGTTTTGGATCTTGATCGCTTCGCGGATATTAAAGTTTTGAAGTTGTAAGCTGGAGTTATTGTTTTGGCCTTTTCAAAGTCTATTTTGTGTCCTGTATGAAGATGATGCATCATCGCCAGTGCTAAAGAGGGGTCGGATTTTTTAATTGGGGGCGAAGGTGTATGTTCATATATTATATTGTAAATATGCCTATTTGTTTGTCCCATGTAAGCTCCGGAATAGACGAAACAAAGAATTTTGCAAACTCCATGAGATTCATTTGAAATCGTATCTTGAGGAATTTTATAAAACTTTACAGTTTTGGTTCTGTTGTGAAGATGGTTGTGATATTATGGCTTAAACATTCGGCGGATTTTGTCAATTACGCCTTTAATTTATAGTAAAAAGGCTTTCCATGCTCTTTAAATGAGAAAGGAATTCGTCTAAAGATTATTTACCGTGTAGACAGATAGCAAAAACGTCGTTAACGTACCTTAACCAGCAGGTTGGTTTTAATGTGAAGGAATTGAGGACTGCTGTCATGAGATTTTTCATGAAAATATTAGCCAATGCAGGAGTGAGTGAGAAAAGACGTAGGTGTTAGACATGCAATATTCTAGAAGGCCTAGTATATCTGCTGGAATGTTGTGTTGATTGTAATGAATAAAAATTTCAGTAATGAGGAGATCGCGACTTTTAAACTTGGAAAAAATGTCTTCGAATGAGCGCGAAGTAGGCACCTTAGAATAAATATCCGGGGTCAGTTTCAGTTTTTAGATGTTTTATATATATATATATATATATATATATATATATATATATATATATATATATATATATATATATATATATATATATATATATAGGTATCACACCGATAACTCAAAAAAATTATTGGCAGATTTTGATCAAATTTGGCGAGTACCTTCCCTTTGAAAGTGGTTTGGATAAGTTCGTTAGCCAAGAAAATCGGACCAGTTTTTCCGAGAAAATTTTGGGTTTCCGTTGGAAAACTTTTTGTATCTCCGGAGATAACAAAGTTATGGTAAACAGATTTATATTATAAAAAGCAACTTATGTACCAAAATTTGGATTTCTGAGTTGAAGAAAAAAAGAGTTATAAGCATTTAAAGAAAAAACTTGAGAGTCGCTAGTGATCAGAGAAACGCATAAGACCAAAATATTTTTTGCGGATAAGAAAATCTTTTGTACATTACAGACAAAGATTACGCTTTCTTGGCGCAAGAAGGTCTAGAAATACCAGAAAAAATACTTTGAAAATTTTTTAATTTTTCTTCTTAAAGCGTCAAAGTCGCGATTTAAAACGTCAAAGTTGGCAACTTTCATAGAAAGAACCTAAAAGGAATAACGGGTTATATAGAAGAAATGTCGCGAGAAGTGTTTGACAAAGCCTTAAGTTTTTTTAGCTTCAACCATCATTGTCCTTCGTGTTGCTAAGATATTTCCAAAAATTAATTTCTAATACACCCCTTCTCTGACGCTTTGGCAGTAGTTTCAGATATAGTTTAGCTATGGCTTAATAGTGTATAATGGACCACATTAGCTGGGTTAGGAAATTTCTTTCCCGCCGGTTCATAGTTTAAATTTATTACCATTGCTGTTATACGGGAGGCATAGTTTCATCGTCTGTAGAGTGTGAATGAGGCAATTGTTACGCTTGAACCGATACAGACTGAAAACTTGAATGTCTTAACTATCAATTTCCAACTTTATAATTTAAAATAACGTGTATTATTACAAAATATCGAAAATTGAAATTAAGAATGCACGACTGCGCGACGTAGGTCGATGATTACTGGTTGACATTTCAACATCACGAATGTCATTTAACCCCCAATAATTGAATGACTTTGCGAAGCTTCTTTGTCAGCATACAAGAGAAAGAAAAAAGTGAAAAAAAACTGTATGAGATGATAACGTTTTCAGCAGCAATTGGAAAATTTGGAAACTAGAATTTTTGCCTCGCATCATGAATAATATAATGAATAAAATACTCTACTTACAGGTACATATTCACAAAGATGGCAATGTCATTTAATTATCTGATAATAGAGGTAAAAACATTTAAAATTTCAACATCCATATAATATTATACAATAACATAGGTACCTTATCTCCCGCAGGAACTTCTCAGGTGAAACATAAGTGAACTGTTATGTTTAAATGTTGGTCCGTTTTCTCTACAAATTTCAAATAACCCTCCTTACTTAAAGGTGCCTTCAAGTCATGTTGCCATATTTATTGTTAATCTTAACTTACCTTTGAAAATAATTGTTTTTGTTATAACATTATCATTTCTTCAATAACTTCCTATGCCTAGAAGTGATCTCTTGTATTGTGAAAAACTAGTGCCCCTAATCAAAAAAACATTTTATATTTTCCTGGCATTTTCCCCAAATCGGCACTGGATAAATGCGCTAGCGTAAAAGTCCGCGTTAAGCTAATACCTACGAATTTTATAAAATGCAGGGATCGATTATTTTATCATTTTCTTATTGACAAAGCTGGTTCATTGTCATATTTTCATCCCAAATGATCTCCAAATCTCCATTCATTATATTGTATTGGTGAACTCAGAGTTGAGAAATTAGATTTAAATATAGTAACAGGCGATTAAAAAGTACCAGTTTCGTTTTCCCATAAGAAATACATGGTTAGTGATTGAGAATTTCTTGCGTTATGACCCCAGTTTAAAATTGCCGTTTAAAAAAAATCGTTACACTAATGCGGTATATTTGCAGCGAACTTTTGTGGAGAAAATCGTTATTGAGGAGGCCTCGACTTTTGAGTTTTGAAAAGATTTTTTCAGATGAGCGCGAACTAGGCCTACTAGAACCCATATCTGGAGTCAGTTTAAGTTTTTGTCTGTTTACATATATACAGGCTGGCGCATTTCTACGATAAAGCTCAATATATCCGTTATTATACAAGATACAAGAAAAAAAATAAATACGTTAACTATACGGTGTCTTGAGCCTCGTCCTATAAAATTATTTTGACAATTACCTTATTACACAATTACATTTATTCACAATTAATTATTGGTCCATAAGTTGTTGGTATACGAGGTTTACTTTTCCTAATAGAACACCCCATATATTATCGCATTTTTGCATTCTCCATAGAATTATAATGCATTTGTTAGAGAAAAAAAATTGACATCGTTTATGATTTTTGAGTTCTTTGAACTGTTTTGCAACTTTTTACGTTTTTCGCACATATCAAAAATTGTGATCCGGCGTCTTTACCAAATGAAACCCCAAAGTGACAAATAACTTTAAATAATTTAAATAATTATTTAAATGCAAAATAACAAAATACAAATAATATAAATGTTTGGTAACATATTTTCACCGTAAAATATTTTTAAAGCAATTCATATTTAATTAAACGTGTATTTAGTGTTTACTATCTTATCACGCCTTGATAAGATGAATAAAAGTCCAATCTACGCGGAGATTTTTACCTGCTGCCAAAATCAGATAAAAGGCGACACCGAACGAGTTAGAAAGGGAGTATTAGTTTTTCCAGTAAGCCTACAACAGTGAGCCTTCACCAGTCTGTCCGGAGCCGATTTCGCTTTCTGTCCGATTACACCAGGTTTGGCTTATTTCGGTGTACAGGAATATTGTCATAGGTGAGAAATTATTCGTTTCAATTAATTCATATATTGTGGCGAATTTTCATACTTTTAATTTTTTGTACCTCAGCCAAATTTAAGCAATCGGGATATTTCAGTATCGTGCTACCTATCGCTGTACTTCTATATGATCCTGTATGTTACAGTATCTTGTATTACTTTCGTGGGGATGCTGAGGATTCACAGCTCACTTAAATAATCAAGATATGCCCATCTTGGATTGATCCTGTTAGGACACTGAGGATTCACAGCCTATCTAGGTCACTCGAAGTAACCCGTCCATATCTAGTTCCGAGCGTTCCGCCCCATACATTAAGAACTCTCGTCTGATTTTGGTGACGACGCTGAAGATTCACAGCTCACTAAAGTAATCAAGATGTTTGTGTCCTGGCTTGACCCTAGCGGAGATGTTGAGGATTCACAGTCCGCATACGTCGTCCAGGAACTTATATCCTGTCTCTTCTCTTGTTAAACTTTCCGCCCTGTGCGTCCGTTGTTGTGACTGAGATATTTTCAATAACACTTTTGTCTTGACTTGCGCTGTGTACTTTGTCGACTCCATACGCTTCATCAAACGATAGATCTTGCCGTTTTATAGATAGCCGAGTTCTGGCTAATGTTATTAACCGCACACATTAATTGTAAATAGTTTGTAAATAGTATTTTGTATATATATTTTGTAAATAGTTTCTGGTCTAAAATATAGGGTTGGTTAAATAACGGAATTATTTAATTCGTATCTAATCACCAACCTGTAACTACAAAATCTGCTACATCTTTTAATAAGACAGAAGTGTTTGAATCACGCCGTGTCAGTGATTAAAGACCGCTTGCTTGGGGGTCACAAACTTATCCGGCATTACCTAAAGGCTATCGAACCTTTCTTCACATAGTTTCTCATGTACTTTGATCGTTACATTGGTCAGAGTTGAGTGAAGAGGTCGCAGACTTCCTCAACAGGGAGTAAACACTTTAAAATCTGGCGCCCGAGATCCTCCGATAGTGACCGTCAATCCGTGTCACCGAAAAAACGGTCTGCAAGCAAAGACTTCGTCACAAGATAATTAAAGAAATGAGAATATGAAAATGATAAAATACAAACATCAAAGAATACACTTATTTCGATACTAACATCAACTGAAATATTCATGCATTCAATAAATCCGCCGCCTTAATTTGCAAATTCTTCAAATTTTTTTTTTCGAAATTAGGTGAATGCTGCTCTAATCTCCTCAGGAGAAATATAACTTATTGCATCTCTAATGCGATTTTTCAATACCTCTACGTCATTTGGAAGCCTATTTGAATATACTATTTGTTTTATCCGGCCCAAAAAATAAAAATCCATGATTGTTAGGTACAGAGATCTGGGCGGCCACGAAACGGGACCAGCATTGACAATCAATTTTTCTCGAAAATTCTCATTTAGCCATTCACATACCCGAAATGTCGAGTGGGCGGGGCAACCGTCGTGTTGGAAATATGAAATAAGTCCTGGTTCGTATGGTAGTTCGTCCACAAACTCATTCAAAATATTTGAATAAGAATGTTGATTGTTTTTCTCCCTCAATAAAATATGGGCCAATTGCACCACAATGCTAGGAAATGGCGCACCAAACATTAACGTTTTTAAAATACTGCCGCCGAGATATTAGTAAATAATTTGGAGTAATTTCAGACCACTATCGACAATTCTGTGATGAAGGTAGTTGTAAAAGTGGACTCATCTGAAAAAAGAATATTGAAATTATAAATATTTCGATCCTCTAGAAATATTTCACTTAAAGTTAGGTAAAATTCCAACTTCAGGATTCATCCCCTTCTTCGAACGTGTGACGAAATCTAACTTTATATCGCTTTACCTTTTTTCCTTTAAAAATGCATTGCAAATGTGATTTACCAATGAGTTTCCTCGTACCGCTTTCTTGGTGGAACTTGAGCTTTTGCGTAATGAATCCATTGCTACCACAGTACCTACATAATCTCCATCAAAATTCTTCTTTGTTGGTATATTAGGTACAGTACCGTTAGTGACAACGTTTTTAACCGGTCTGGATACTGTAGATTGGACCACAACTGTGTTCGGAAACATCACCAGTTCCATAACACTGAATTAGGTAGATCCATTCTGGTGTAGTAAGTATAACTTTTTTATATTTTACAGTTAAGTTTTGATCAGTTTTAGAGCACAACTAAGACAATAATTACAATTAATTATTTTTGTCAACTTTCAAAACATTATTTTATACGTTTGTCTTCCATAGCGTACTATTTGTTTTCAGATTTTCAAAATATCAAAATAAGCCTAGGATTTTAAGATATTATATTTCTACTCAGTTTTTCTTTCCGATCATTTTTTCTAAATAACATGTGTTCGTATCTCCTAGAGAAAAGGTACTTTACTAGTGTAAAAAAAAGTTATTTGTAAATTTCCAAGACATACGCGATTTTTGGAAATTAAAATTATGACAATAATAATTTTTTATTCAAGCGAGGCTTATTCCCAGAAAATGAAGTTTCAACTCAAAAAATTACCTTTTTCACCTATCCATATGTGGATCCGGAGACACACTATTTTTTATATACATATATATATATATATATATATATATATATATATATATATATATATATATATATATATATATATATATATATATATATATATATATATATGTATATATATACATACATACATACATACACATTAAAAAATTCGCAACCATAACCCACTTGCTGCATCAGAACCATTTGAATTCTATTTCTAATGAGTGAAAACTTGTAAATACGTTTTTAGCCGTGTGTCGTTTAAATTACTTTAAATCAGTTAAGTCATCTATTAAAGTTTTCTATTTTATAAGCCTTAACTTTAGTTTTCCATAGTTATTAGAATTCCACAAATTGCCCTCTTTTGTTTGTAGACTTCTATAAATAGAAATGTATGGACGTAGAATAAAGAAAATGGACGTAATCTACGTAAGACACCGTTAATAATTTAGAGTAAAAACAAATAACATCCTTAACCGATGGTAAATCTAGAACAGGTCATAGTTTACCTTAGTCTACCAAGCGTAACGCTTTATAATTTGATTCACGTTGTACTTAATTAAACAAGACCGTCTCCTAACCATCTTTACCACTGTTGCTTCTAATTAAAGGGGGTAATTTATACCCTAGGAGATAATGTACACTTCTCTCTGCACCACGATTTAGCTGGCAGCAAAGAAACCATGTTGAATCAAAACGTTACACCACGTCACAAATTAGCCGCACTCAAAACTGTCAATTAAAATTAATTAATCATTACCTTGTTGTGAATATACTTATATTAGAATATAGCTTGGAAATATGTACTGCAACTTTAAGGTTTTGAAAAACATAATTCATGAAATTTATGTTGACCATATAAGACTTGCGATGTTCATATAAACGGCATTTCAGCGAATTGACGTGGAAAATTTTTGCTTAGAACGAGATCACTACTTTTAGCAAATTCATTAAAATGTGCGCGAGTAAACTTTATCGTTAACACAATTTACTTTTTGAAAAGTTACTTATTTTATACTTTAAAATTCAACTTTAAAGTTTTACAATATAATAATAATAATAATAATAATAATAATAATAATAATAATAATAATAATAATAATAATAATAATAATAATAATAATAATAATAATAATAATAATAATAATAATAATAATAATAATAATAATAATAATAATAATAATAATAATAATAATAATAATAATAATAATAATAATAATAATAATAATAATAATAATTTATTTGTCGCTTACACTTTTACAGCACGCCATACAAAGAAGCTACAGCTTGTATATGTGTAACGCATAATTTGGTAAAGGGTTTTTCTAAAATGTTCAAATGTCAGAAAATCGTCTTCAAAAGTCACATCTAAAATATATTCTTGATACTAATTCTGTTGACAACTGCGCCTCACCAACACTTCTGTCACAAATGAAGGTTTACAACGTGTTTTTTTAATTTTCCTTCTGATCTTATTTCTATTGAGAACTGCTGCTCACCAACACTTCTGCCACAAATGATCGCTCAAAACGCAGTTTCAACAAACATTAGTTTTCACTATGTGGAAACTGGAACCTATGATGAGCACTGATAAATACACTTGGAGAAACGCAAATCACCACAACACATCTTTTTAAAGACCTATCAGGTCAGGTCAGGTCAGGTTTAAAAAGATGTGTTGTGGTGAGTTGGGTTTCTCCAAGTGTACACTAGTTTTATTTACTGCCAAATATTTACACAAAAATTAGTTTATTTGGACACAACATTGACATTACCTTTTGACAATTAAATCAAAAATTAAAATTAAAAATATATCAACACAAATGTGATAAAAATATAACAGTAGCTTGACGTAGTTAGACTAACATGTGATGAGCGAAAAAGGAACGCTGCTATAATGGCGAGTACGCGCAAGGTGGATTGAAAAGATTGCACTGCTTCGTATCGTCATTTTCTTTCTGTTAATGGTAAAATGATTAGAGCTTGTCATGGTATTTTCTTTTGTATGCATTTTGTATCAATATATCTGTTAAAAAGATTGAACAAGCTACTGTGTTCAAACGAAACTTCACATGATAAGAAAGACCAACATCCAAAGGCAATGCCATGGGCAGTGACATAATGTGTTTAATCGGGAATCATATTAACTTATTTCCTATAAAACAGTCGCATTATTCTGGACGGGATTATTATTTCCTTGACGTTCGCTTAAATATCAAAATTATGTATGACTTATTTTGTTGTATCCCAATGTTAATGTTAGTTATTACTACTTCAGGCACATTTTCCATAAAAATTTTAAGCTGTATTTTGGTCGTCGCAGGTTGATACTTGTAATATAATGTGAAGAGCTTAGTTGAAAAATACAAGCCAATACATTGGGAGATACTGTCAAAAGAGTGGCAACTGCTAATAAGATGGTGCATGAACGTCACACAATGAAATTTTATACAGCTTTAAATGAGTCAGCATAAGAATGTAAGTGAAATAAAACATCGGAGTAATAAGTTTTGACTACATGCAAAATCTGCTGTTGCCTTTGATTGTCGTACAAGATGCATTCTATCTAACGCAGTTAACTATATCAGTTTTCTATACTAATGATCTGAACTTTTTAAATCCCATTTCTATGTATATACTGAAAATATGGCCGCAAAAACCACAATGAGGTCTGCTTATTCATCATCCATTTCCTACAGAATTATATGCCAAGGGATATCACAGAACTTCACTTATTTTCGGACAATTTCCCAGGGCTAAATAAAACCAACACAAAAAAGTTGGCCGAGTTTAGGATATGCACCAGTATACTAAAGTAATAATATCGTCCAGTTTCAAAAACAAATTCACAATTCATAAAATTCATCCAATCAATAGCAAATAAATTTTGCTAAAAATTGGTGGCCTACTTATTATAAAAAGGATTGTGTATCCGAAGAATTGCAAAACTGTCCAAGAAATAAGAGAATCCCATTTTTCGTTTCAAAATTTCATTATTGTGTCTACGATTGTACTAAACCAGTATGTAACAGCATCTGAATGCATACTGACTTTCAAAAAAATCCGAACACGCAGTAAGAGCTGATCAATGTTACTAACATTTATACATATTGTGTGTTTAATCAAACTTAACAGTTACATTTTCAAACTGAAATATTGAAAAATAACAAAAAGCTATTTAACAATAAGTGGGTCTGCCGCGGTTTCCTATGTGTTCGATAACTCGTCGAGGCATGCTTGAAAGGGAATCATTTCTAGTAGATATCCTTAGGGATATCATCCCAGGCTTCTTGAATTCGATGACGAAGGTTAACTAGGTTATTGGGTGGTTGGGGTAAATTACCCAGTCGATTGTCAATCATAATCCACACATGTTCGATTGGTGATTGAGAACGAAGAAACTGGAAATAAGTTCTAAAAAAGCTCTCAGCATCAAAATTCAAAATCATCATGTACATATTGTATGTCAACATGCCATGGAAGATCAGACTGCAGGGAATTCAATACGTTACAGCATGATGAAAAGCTGCAATTTATAGAAAAGAATGAGCTCTGTTCAAAGTGTTTAAAACATAGCTCAAAAGAGAAACGTTTTTTCACCAAACGGATGCAAGATTGCCAACAAAGGCATCACGTACCTACTGCTAGATAGAAGTAACAATAGCAGAAGAGATGACTGCTTTACAAGAGAACCTAATGACATCAAAAACAATGTAAGTGTGCAAAACCATTTATCAGTATTAGAAACGGCAACGGTAAAAGTAAGAACTGCTACAGGGCAGTGTAAATATTTAAGTGCATTGATCGACTCCGGCCCTTAAGGTGCATTTATAACAGATCAAGCTGCTCAGATATTACAATTACTTACAGAAAAGTTGCGACAAAGATAGCTGGCCTAGGGAGAGGGGGAAGGAAACAAATTATATGATTGATATACAGTGTGCTACTAAATTTACAGGTAAGTTGAGTATAAATACTGAGGCAACAGTTATTCAAAAAATCGTTTCAGCACTGCCAATCAGATAACTAGAAGTAGATTTAAAAATATGGAAGAATTATATGTTAGCTGGTCCAATCTCTAATAAAACAGGACCAATTGATGTTTTGTTTGGAACTCGAGAATGTTGCCAAATATTACTACCAGGATTCAGGAAAACGAGTGACGAGTTAATGGGTCAGAACACAGAGCTGGGATATATAATTTCTGGTACATTTACTAATTCCAAAAACAAGAAGTCAATGTGATCAGTATGATCACGCAAAGAGAGAAAGATGAAATTACGAAGCGTTATAAACTGAAAGAAGTGCCAGTAACGAAAAATAGGACAAAGATGGGCAAGAATGTGAAATTTTATACAAAAAGACAGCTTCAAGGAACAAGGGTGGAAAATTAAAATTTTTAATTTTATTCAAACAAGACGTATAGAATATTGAAGAATCCATAAGTAGAGCAATGGCAAAAATTATGCAAGTAGACAAACGCCTCGGCGAACAAAGAGTCAAAGAAACATACAGGAAGACTATCAACAATTTGTTTTGGTTCATCCTATCCCTAAAGCCAGTGCCACCTCTTTTGTTAAGTTTTTTGAAAATAATGTTTTTCGAATTTTTGTAGTACCACAAATTTGTGTCATAGATAACGGTCCAGAATTCCTGAGCCGAGAGTTCAAAGCCCTCATGAGCACGTACAAGGTACATAAAATAATGTATAACGCTAGAAACCACCTTAGAAGTAACTTATGTGAAAGAGTGAATCATACCATAACTGTTGCCATTTGATCGTATATTAAGAATAATCATAACACTTGGAATGACTCAATTTTTAAATAGCGCAGGCCATTCGACTCGATAGCCATGAGGTCACTGGATATTCCCCTAGCTACCTTATCTTCGGCAGGAATGTTCCCGTTGATGGGTCCTATTATGGGAAAATTGAGGATAATGCGCAGAATCGGGTGCAGATCTCTAAAAAACTTCTGAACCCGGATTTTGTGCAGAATCTGCCTCAAATTTATACTAAGTACAGAAGCGTATCCGTCGTTCCTATGGGAACAATGTTGGTCAATTTAATTTGCGAAGGAGAGATGTCAGGTTTTAGGTTGGTGACCAATTGCTAAAGCGTAACTATGTTCTATCTAAGGATGCAGATGATTTTTGTGCTAAGTTGGTTCCCAAATATATTCCATGTACTGTTCATAAAGTTAAATCACCATTGGTTTATATTTTAAAGGCTCTTGATGGCAACATATTGGGTCATTTTTATCTTAAGGATATAAGATTGTATTCGTCACACAATATAGGTAACATTTTTTGAGAGACAAATTGCTACTCATCAAAGTACCGTTCATTCTACGCTACATCTATGTTTTTATTTTTTATTTATTCTACTTACTCTAAATTTTAAAATTAGACCTAAGAACATGTCTATAAACTATATCCAAACTACATTAGATGACCGTAATAATCGTCGTATAATTGGGCATAACAACATGCCCTAAGTGATTCTCTCTTCAAGAGAATTGCTTATGTAATTGTATTTTAAAACTAGACCTGAGAACATGTCTATAAATTGTATTAAGAGAATGAATAAATTAAGTGAATAAAGACTAGAACTACTATTTATATGTTAGTTGCCAAGCAGTTGCGAACAGCGTCGTCTAGGAAGAAACCGCAGCACGTTCATATGAGGTGTATTAGTTAGGTTAAATTGTAAATGAACGCTTGCTGGTATTGTAACAATAACTGCTTACCTGGTTGCTTTGTTTAAGGCTCTTGTTTTTTCTGTGATGGTTGGTAGCGGTCTTCTTGTGCAATTTCATTACCATTAAGAATTATATTTTCATAATTAACATGCAGATTAACCCTGCTCTTACCGTGAAGACCCTACAAGCACATCTCAATGAAAAGCTTCAAATTCAAACAGTGTACTAAGACGATTTCTATTATTTTTAGCTATCCCGTTTCCCCCATGAAATAAAATCTGAAATGTAGCGTCTTCGCTACATGCGATAAAACACGTCTTCTGGTAATGGACAACACCTGGTAGAATGTAATATCTGTCTGCACTTCGAAGCATCATTAATCAGCATCATTTGAAGAGCCCCATCTGAGACCACTGTCTGGGCGGTCTTACTCATCGTCGTCAGTTCCTTTATGGTAAAGTCTTTCAATGGTCCGGACAGCCATGAGTCTTCCTCATAGTATGTTGAGTGGTCTCGCTAGCCCTAAATAGCTATAGGACTCCGCATATCCACTGGGCCAAAAAACGACACATCAGTGACCAAAGATAAGTACATCGTTCATCTACACTCATTGTTTACATTCAAAATTTCATTTATAACTGCTGAAAGGCGTCATAATAACATATAATACTTTGCTTTATATAAATCACCTTTTTTTTCAATCAATTTATGTACCGAAGTCTTGATTTTCATTTGTACGTTTGACACTATCCAACTATAAGGCCCGCAGTCACCTACGTTTATTTTTTTAATTACTCTAGGTCCCATGTTCTTTCCACTGAGCAATCATCTTATTTCCGATATAATAAATGTTTAATGAATTCTGTTGCTATTAAATTTTATTTAAAATAACCATTCACATATCACGTTATAAGAGTATCCACCAGTTGCGAAAAACAGGGAAAATACTATGTTCCACATTAAACAGTTGTACGTGAGGACAACACTACTACAAAATTAAGGGTGGTGTTTGATGCCTCATGCAAAAGTAGTACAGGTATAAGCTTACATGAAATAACGCACGTGGGACCAAGACTACAACAAAAGTTTTTTGACCATATATTAAGATAGAGAACGCATCCAGTAGTAAAAAAGTGGACGTAGAAAAAAATAATTCACCAGGTAGGACTGGAAAAAAGACCAAGCCAATCAAAGGATATTATGAAGAAGGGCAAAAAACAACCAAAGGAAGAATACAGGCTTACGGCAGTGACATATGGTACAGCTGCCGCACCATACCTAGTAGTAACAACAATTCAACAGCTTGCTAAAATAAAATAAAAAGAATTTTTCATTAGCAGCGAACGTAACAAGGGAAGCTTTTTATACGGATGATTTTCTATCGCACGCAGAATCAAAATAATAAGCAGTCCTGTACGCATAGAACTCAACCAGATGTTCAGGTCAACAATGTTCAATTTAAGAAAATGAGTCAGCAACAGAGCAACAATTATTCAGAGGTTTCCACAAGAATAACAAAATTAGAAGGCATTGCAGCTGCCAGATAATAGTATAAGGGTAACAGCAGTGCTTAATTTAAGTAATGTTACTACATACGACTAAACTGACTCAATAACTGTGATAAAATAGTTAAAGGGAGATCCAGGAAAATGGAAGGCATTTGTTGCGGACGGGGGGTCCGAAATTCAGCCAGTTTCGCAAGATGAATGATATCACATAAGGTTGGAAGACAACTCAGCAGATATCATATCCAGATTTATCACCATGGTAGCAAGATGCAAACTCGTTACAAGGTCCAGATTAGCCCATGCATGCAGAAAAGCCACAAGAACTATCCGAAGAGAGAAAGAAATCGAAGTTAATGCTTTGTCTGAATATATAAACAAGTGCAACGGATCTGGGTGAAAGATTCTCATCATTTACGAGAGTGATCTATGTTATGCATTTTGCAGAAGATTTAGCCATAATGCAAGAAGAAATCAGCATGTTGCATTTCCTGAATATCGTCACGGACAAAGCAACCGTCATCACATTCCTAGGCATAGTTTTGATATAAATATGTTCTTGAATTATATTATTTTATTCGACTATAACTCTTGTAGCTGTTACTATCGTAACTAGTCGCAATTTTGTTTATCATAGATGCTAACTATGCAATAAATAAAATATGATCTCAAAACTGTAACGAAAAATGTGTTGCAAATATTTCGAGAACTTTTGGTTTTAGCGTCACTTAAGAAGTACACTTTTTTTGTTAAGGAAATACCAAGCAATATGATTTTCTAATCAAGAGTTTCCTAGCGACGCTAACAAAAAAGTATCAGTTTTTAAAAGTTCAAGTTTGCGGTATAAGCGGACCCTATCCGCTAAAGCTAAATTGGGAATTTATTATTTTTGTCCCTATGAACTTATCTGTACCAATTATCAAGAAAATACGTCAAATACATCTCTATGTATAAAAAAACCGAGACTCTATTTCTCAGTTTAACACCCTGTGGGTCTTTTAATTTCACTTTTGGACTGAAATAAGTTTCGCTTAATCGTAATATTTTGATGCCAAGAATATACCGCTGCTCTGTGTACTATTACCTTTGGATCAGCTGTATGTAATATTTCTATATGCATACAACTCATAAACTACATAAACGTGTTTGAAGAAAATTCGGTACATAAATTTCTGTTATAAGATATTACATTATGCACTAAAACTGAATTTTTCAGCTTAAGAAAATTACAAATAAAAATTGCTTACTATTACACACTTGTTGCGTCAGGACTCTAATAGAATGTGCTAACATGATAAGCTTAACAAAGTCTCAGGAAGCAAGAATATTGCAAGGGTTGCTCATAATTAAATTACAGTCAACGTTATTATACTTTTGCTTTAAACAGTTGAAGATTAAATTCTTCTGGAAAAATATTAAGAGGTAAGAGTTTTAAGAGTTCCAGATATGCTGCAAAAAAATTGACTTTAAGGCGGAGAGCAGTTTGTTCATATATATATATATATATATATATATATATATATATATATATATATATATATATATATATATATATATATATATATATATATATATATATAGCGCAGGGGATTTTACATCGGTCTGAACTTCGCCCAATTTACACAGTTTATTATTTTTTTTCTTTTAATTATGCACATGGAACTGTGTTTTTGTAAACTATGTTGTATTGTTGTATTTAATGTTTTTTTTTCTTTCTAATTGTGCACTTGAGTATTGTATTATTTACTGTGTGAATAAAGGCTATTTTATTATTATTATATGTATATATATGTATATGTATATGTATATGTATATGTATATGTATATGTATATGTATATGTATATGTATATGTATATGTATATGTATATGTATATGTATATGTATATGTATATGTATATGTATATGTATATGTATATGTATATGTATATGTATATGTATATGTATATGTATATGTATATGTATATGTATATGTATATGTATATGTATATGTATATGTATATGTATATGTATATGTATATGTATATGTATATGTAGATGTATATTTTTTTAGTGACGACGTAGCTGGCGCCAGTAGGGGCTAACCAAACAAGCGGCCCTCCTTACTTCGAGGCATTGGCTGTCTTCAATTTAGTATAATATATGCACACATAATTAAAAGCGCAACAACACAACATATTACAACCACACGCACACACAGTCAATAAACAAAACTACAACCCAAGAAGGAAGTTTTCACTTTCTTCTCTCTTTCTCATCTCCTGCTCTCCTTCTCCTGAGTCTCGATGATCTGCATAGACAAGATTTCAACACTTCAAGGAGTCCAGCAAGCCGCTCGTCATGAATTCTGCATTACATGTTTGCCCCCTGGCTCGGGCATATTCCTCACGGACGTCCTCCCATCTAGGGCAGGAGAAAAGAGTGTGTTATACATCGTCAACCATGCCGCAGTAGTCACAAGTCTCCGTATCCCTTCTCCTTCGTTCATACAGCTACTTTCCAAAACAATGTTTGGAATAATCTTCCGGGTCCAGCAACCTTTTGTGCTGTTCTTCCATTGTGTCTGCCATCTTGTCATATGTTGGGGTCTTCCTGTTTCCCGTGTTAGACCGCCATATATTTCTTTTCTCTCTTGGATGAGCAGCTCAACTGGTGGCACTCCTGCCATTACGGCTACAGCACTTGCTGAGATTATTCTCTAGGCGCTCTAATGAAGAGTGTCCGCCGCGGCGTTGTCAGTTTCTGGACAAGCTTCTTGTTTTAGATGACTGTTTGCCACTCAGGGGCAGCATACAATATCTGTGACATTTCGACACTCATGAACAGTCTCCTCTTTGATGCCCTGGGACCTTCGGTGTTGTGTAGTAATTTCGTCAGGGCTACAACTGTCTTTTCAGCTTTCTGCCCGCTTGATTAACCTGCTCCGCAAATGTCAGCTTGGTATCCAGCCAAACTCATAGGTATTTGATCGACTTTTTCGGGATTACTTCGCTTCCCCCTACATTGGATCGGATGCGATCCATTTTCCTCTTTGGAGTGAGTGCGACTGCTTCCGTCTTTTCAGGGACCAGTTCGAGTTGTTTCGATTTTATTCAAGCTGACACGCTTTTCAGTGCCTTGTTAGCCTTGCTCATCAGCAGCTTTTCGGTCTTGGCCACCACCACCATAGCCACATCATCCGCGAATCCAACCAGGGTCACCCCCGCGGGCAGCACCATCCTCAACAGTCCGTCGTATAGCACGTTCCACAGCGTAGGCCCAAGAACCGAACCTTTCCGAACGCCACTGCTCATTCTCCTACTTTTTTCAATTTCCTCGGCCTTCGGAATTATCTCTCTTTCTGACAAGTACAATGCGATAATGTTGATCAGACCTTCATCAATGCCTTACTTTCTCGGTTCCTCTAGTATTATCTGCCACGATGCACTATTGAATGCATTTCTAATATCTAAAATTATCACCGCACAAAGTCTTGGGTATTTCCACGAGTAGGCTGAGGCTTCCCTGGCAATGTTCAATACTTCATTGATAGCGTCCACCGTCTGTCCGCCCTCCCGAAAGCCGTACTGTCTCTCTTCCAGGTATCCTGTTCGCTCAATCTCTCTCTTCAGTCTGGCCAGTATGAGGTGTTCGTATAATTTGCCTTCTACGTTGAGCGAGCAGATGGGTGTGTGCGACAGTCCGTTCGCCTTGGGTATCAATACCAGTCTGGCCTGCTTCCATATCGGCTGGAGGTAACCTTCAGAGGCCAAGTGGTTGTATACAGATAAGACGAGTTCTGGTCTTTCCTCGGCAACTGTTTTGAGTACCTCTGGGGGGACATATCCTGGTCCAGGTGCCCTATTCATCTTATGCCTCTTGACGGCTACCGACAGTTCTTCAGGTGTAAAGCATGCGATTCCACCGTCACGCACCCGCTGCCACACCACTGGGTTGTGGGTAGGAAGGAGGCGGTCGACAGCACTCCCCACCATGGACATCGCCATTCGCCACAGTGGGTATCGAAAAAAAATAATATTGTGACGATTATATAACCATCCCCCCAGATGTCCCCTTCGCCATGGCTACATACAGCTCTTGATCTGGCCCTTTTGGCATCTCTAATACTAGATCTCAGCGTCGTTTTGCGTCTTTATATTCTTCTCAGAGGCGTTATTTCTCTTGGGATGGGACTCTTCTTGCATTCCTAGTGTATTTCCGTCTTTTGAGGACACACGCGCTTCTCATCTCACCGATGTTGTTACTCCACCAGTATACCGGTGGCTTTCTCGTCTGACTGACAGCAGTTTTCGCTATTATATGTTGCAGTTTAGATCTCTCTAATTTTCTCACCTGTCAGCCTTTAGACAGTTGGTCATGTCTGTTGGGCCTCTTCTGTTCAGCAATTTCGAACATTATGTAGTTATGGTCGCTCAGCGATTCACTTTTGCTAATTCCCCAGGACGTAGCTCTACGTTGTACATCACAGGTGCACAGTGTCAGGTACAGGATGGAGGTGTAGTTTCCTCACCTGTCAGCCTTTAGACAGTTGGTCATGTCTGTTGGGCATCTTGTGTTCAGCAATTTCGAACATTATGTAGTTATGGTCGCTCAGCGATCCACTTTTGCTAACTCCCCAGGACGTAGCCCTACGTTGTACATCACAGGTGCACAGTGTCAGGTACAGGATGGAGGTGTAGTCTTGCCTCTGGAGACTTAGTTCATCGTCCTTATTTAATATGCAGAGATCGTTGTTTGCGATCCACTCGGTCATTTTTCGGCCTCGATCGTCTGTGAAGTCTATGCCCCATTGCGGTGACTTCGCATTGAAATCGCTTGCCACGATGGCTGCCGGGTTTCCTATCCTTTAACTGAAATTCCCCTAATTTTCTGTTGCACTATTACGTCATGGAAAGCACAAGAGTCGCAATACCCTGATATAATGACATACATTTATTTGTTTGGTCTTCTAATTCGCTTAGGAAAAATAGTTTTCCAAGTAACTGTCTTTCCTAACCTCGTTTAGCATTGTCTTTACTGCTTCTCAGTTAATACTATGCCATGGAGGGTCAGTTTTTTATTTTTATCTACTAATTGTTTTCTATTATGTTTACGCTGGTTCTGTTGTCTCTACTATAAACAAATCATTACACCTTTAAAGTATTTTTTAACTATAAGTAAAATTTAGTTTTTTTTTCAGCAAAATGTTCAGTCTTACATTTTAGTGATACTATTTACTTTGTATGTCTTACAAAACATAATAGTAAAAACAAGGAAACAAAGTACTGCGGTTAGGTGGTCAGATGGCAGCGATGTCAAGCGATGCTCTATCTTATTTAGCGTCCTTTCAAGTTGCTCGATAACATTGTTAACGGAGGCATACACGCTGTACACTTCTAATGAGGGTATCGTTACATACGAGAAACCATGGCCCCACTCTTCCCCTTCAACCACAAATTTGGGGTTTGAGACTTTTATGGCGGAGTCCAGTGCCCTGTCAAATATCCAGTCTTGCCTATTTCCTATTGCTCTTAGGTTTGGATCACTTATGATTATCATGTCAGCATTGATGTCTCTGGCTGTAGTCAGTGCCAGGTCATGCATTAATTTGTCGTACCTTCATTCTGGGATTCACCCTTCTATTCCCTTTCTTGTCCTACGCGGTGTATTGGTGTTTCAGTCCACCCTATCGTCATTTTTCCTGTTTAGCATTTTCTCTGTCAGGATTTTGTACTCCGGCCACACCACGTTGGCGATATGTCCCTTTATTTGCATGCTCTGCATATTGCTTCGTTGGAGCAGTCTTTTATGAGGTGTCCTTCGTCACCACATTTGAGGAATTTTCGTGTCATATCCTCCTTCTCTGACGTGCAAATTATCTACATGTCCGTACCTTTGGCCTTGTAGCATTTAGAAGGGGCTATCCTTTCAACTACTCTGCATCTTGTCCAACCTATTTTTAGTCTCTCTCTTCCCAGCAGCTAGTTTGCCTCTTCAATTGGCATTTGTATGTTCGCGTACTGCAACTCCCTCGTGTTGATTTTTGAGGACATCGTGACTGTAACGTCGTTTTCTCTTATGTCCGTGCTGTGCAGTTCGACCACAATTGCCTTTTTTACCTCTTCTACCGTCGTCACGTTATCCATGTCGATTATTGTTATGTTACGCTTTTTTTTGTGAATCGCAACATCAGCTATACCTTTCATCTTCTCTTGCATTTCTGCCTTGACAGTTTCTCCGATTTTATTTTTCTTTTCGGCGACTTTTAATCTTACATACCCTTCTTTAGTTCTCTCGATGCTATTGATTTTAACTTTAAATTGTGTCGATCTCGACCTTGTTCTTCATTTCTCGTAGCAAATCTGCGTATGATTTTCCCCCCGTCATCGTTTCACCAAGATGATTTCGCTTCTTCTCTTCTTGCGGCCGCTTTTTCTTTGTACTTGCCAGTCTTCATCCCTTGGTTGTTGTCCTTCCCGACAATCAGTTGTTTGTTTTCTCCCCCTTTTCGTATGTATCATTATAGTGACGTTTTTCCCTCTAAATACTAACTCTACAGCTTTTTGTACGTATACCACCATTTCTTCCCTCACGCAAGTAATTGTAAGGTCGCTTCTTCTTTCGTTGCTTGAGATAATCCTGATCTTTTTCAATACCTCCAATATGTGGCCTACGTTATTTCTCGGACAATTTCGTCCTTCAATACCAGCCAAATATAGTATTTGAGTTTATTCTTCCGAGAATCCATCGTCATCTCTTATTATACTACTGCACGTTGTATATACCACTTTTCCTGGATGCACTTTCTTCTTTATTATGCCCTCGATGTATCTGGCTCTATCGCTTTCGCAGTGTATGGCCTTGTTTTACCTCGTTATCCACAATGACAACTAGATTGGTCTCTCTGACCGCCTGTACCACCCCTTTCGTCGTTATCTTGCTGACTTTGTATACTTCTTACGGTCATTTTCCTTCCATTAGAACCTCCACTTCGATTATATCCGTCTCTAGTGCAGTATCCACATGTCTCGTTATTCTATCCTTAATTATAGTTGTCGAGCCTTTTTCTCCTCTCACCTCTCTGACTTATGTACCCATATCTCTATTTTTCTTTGTACAGCAGACGACATCGATCTTTATAGTTTTCTCTCATCTCTCACTTTTGTTGTCTGCTACATCTAGCAGTTCTTGCAGTCACTTTTGCATATCCTCACGCATAATCTGCCGCATGTGCCTGCTTAGTTTCTTTGATGTATCCTTAATTTCAGATTTCGGTTTGTAAGGGTTCTGGAGAGTCTTACTGAGACTCTTTCTAGCAGTTTGTAAGCCTTCTAGATTTTGCATGAAGGTTTTCTTCCGTCTGTCATCCTCCTGCTCCTCTGTACCATTCTCGTTATCTGAACTCTCTGTTCTCTTCCTCTTGGTCTGGTATAGTAGAGTCTGATCGATACTCCTAGTTTTTTTCAAACTATCTGCTAATGACGTGCAAGAAATCGTTCTCTCAAACCTTGGTAGTGTCCTGGCCATCCTACTGCCTCGTTTAAATGGGTGGCTTTCCTCTTAGTGTCCATGCTTCCGTGTTACATTCCTTTTTTCCTTTACACAAGGGTTTTCTGTATCATTTTTACTTTCTTTTACAGTAGCTTTACTTAGTGAACCAGCTTGGTTACCTACCGGTTCCACTGGGCAGTAGCTTGTTAACGGTCGGGGAAGCCTACTAGAGATCCGACCCCTTGCCCAGTACCCTTATCTTCATCCTTATTCTGTTGCATTTATTATTGCTGTCTTTGCATTTTAGACCTACTTCTAGGTTAAGTTCTTATTCTATTCCATCTTATAGTCCGTGTCGTCACCAGCTTCATCGTCGAGCCTATCGAGGAGTCTTGTATTTCGCATCACTATCCTTAGGACCCCATGTATATGTATATGTATATGTATATGTATATGTATATGTATATGTATATGTATATGTATATGTATATGTATATGTATATGTATATGTATATGTATATGTATATGTATATGTATATGTATATGTATATGTATATGTATATGTATATGTATATGTATATGTATATGTATATGTATATGTATATGTATATGTATATGTATATGTATATTTATATATATATATATATATATATATATATATATATATATATATATATATATATATATATATATATAAAATGCGAACTTTGTTAATCAAATACAACTGCTGCTTTTTCAACAACACTGGAAGACGTCGATTAGTGTTCCAAATTCGAGATATGACGTCATCGATAATTTTTATTAATGGCAACATGTTTTGTGTTAATTATTTTAAATTACCTGTCATGTTATACAAAACTACAAATTTCAAGTATTTCTACCCTGCCATGAAAAAAATACATTTTATTATGTTCTAAACAAACATAAAAAATAAATAGTCGTAGTAATGTTCTTTAATAAATGCTCACAATGTAGTCCATTCATTATTTCGCACTACCCCAAAAGGAATTGCAACTCATTTTAAACATTTCTAATTACTTCTGGAAAATTGGTCTACACTCATTCTTATTAGTGTTTTTTAGCCCCCCAAGATTTGCCGGTTTCCGCTTCAAAAGATTTAAATGACAAATAATAAAAATTTGAAATTTGGTGATTTTGTATAACATGACATGTACTTAAAAAATATTCAACAAAAAACTAGGTTGTCGTTTAAAATACTATCGATGACGTCATATCTCAATTTTGGGACACACTGTATGATATGTTTTTAAAAGATTGCGCTTTTTGATTAAAATCGAGTTGTTGATTAAGGGTAGCAAGCGTTGGTACTAACGAAGAAATTTCTGAGGAACAATGTCGATGGTAGTATCTATAAAGGAGATGGAGATCTCCAACATTTCTTCAGTAGTTTAGAAACTGTGGTATGTAGATATCTCATGAGCCTAACAGCTCGTTTCGGAAGAGAATCTAGGAGGGACAAGGTTGTCTTCGAGGCAGACCAGAGACACGACAATCTTCCCACTATGGACGTATCTATGCTTTACAGAGCGTAAGAAGTTGCTGTAATGTAAACACATACCCAGACAAAAACCTGAGCTGTCTTACCGATGCGTTTGCAATATTGTAAACTTGTGAATGTCAGCAAAGATCTTTGGCAACAGTTTTACTTAATGTAGAGTGTGTCTTTCTTGAGCATTATTTTGCCAGTCGTCTGAACGTCTGTGCTTTTTAGGTCACTTATCTTAGATAACATGCAATTTTGTATTTTGGAGGCATTAAACATAACAAGATTTGTAGAGTGCCAGCTAAGAATCTTAAACAGGTCGTCATTTAGGAAGTTGCTTATTTCGACTCAAATTGACAAGAATATAGGAGTCGATATTAAACGAGGCAATTGGAACGTACTATGAAGTGCTAAAATTTATATCATTTATATGGAAAGATAAAGTTTGAGGACCAAAAAAGAACTATGTGAAACACCCGCATCAACTTCTAATATATCTGATGAAACAACATCGACCACAATATGTAATCATTTCTTTTTCAGAAAATTATGTATCCATGGGTAGAGTTTGGAAGGCAATATATGTGAAGACACTTTATTGAGGAGTGGCACATGACAGATCTGATCCGAATATTTAAGAAATATCCAATGTACCTTCTGCAAATTTTTCGAGAGCAGAACTCTAGCGATGAGTGACGTATACGTCAGGCCGAGTAGCCCAGTTCGCAAGGCGAGTAAGCTCTAGGTCTTGAAGTATAGTGTCCCAAGTTCAAGTCCCGTATTTGAGCGGTAGCGTTTTTTCATTCGAATGTGAAAAGGCCTGCTTCTGATGAGTTATGGGTAGTGTCCTTTGTCTATGTGTTTGTGTGTCACGTAGGATGCTGGATTTTTCGAGGTATTTTATATTCATAACTTTTTCCATAACTTTAGACAGAAGTCATTAAATGGAAATTGGACGATAGTTCCCCACATCGGATTTGTCTTTCTATTAGTGAATTTTATTCAAATGAGCTCGAACTAGGACCCCTGGAACCCATATCCGGGGTCAGTTTCAGTTTATATATATATATATATATATATATATATATATATATATATATATATATATATATATATATATATATATATATATATATATATATATATATATATATATATATATATATATATATATATATATATATATATATATGTGTGTGTGTGTGTGTGTATCACACTGATAACAAAAAATAATGGTCCATTTTAAGAAAATGTTGGGTTTTCTCTGGGGAAAAATTTTTATCTCAAAAAATAGAAAAGCTAGGGTAACCAAATTTTGAACGTAAGTTAACGATATTAAAAGGAAACCATATACTAAAATTTATATTTATAGGGTGCAAGGAAAAAAAGTTATCAAAAATATTTGGTGCCAGGTCATTTCTATGAAAATTCACTACCATAACGCACTTGCTGCATCCAAACTTTTTAGGGACTGGCTGAGCTTGCGCTGATTTCCAGGAAGGTGAAAATATCCGCCTCTTATATGACCTTAAAAGGAGGCGACACAAAATTGGAGTCCGTTCAGGAGCACACTTCTTAAGCACTATTGCTAGAATTCCATCGGGTCCTTTTGACGTCTAAATTTTTCAATTTGTGCTTAACACTACTATGCCTGAAAAATATGTCGCCCATTTTTAACTTTACAACAGTTGGTGGGTTCTTTTTCTGTAGATCAAGTGTGAAACTCGAAGCAAATGCACAGGCAAATTTATTACATTTTTCTTTTGACAATACAGCAAATACTCCATCATTTAAAACCAGGGAAGGAAAAAAGCTGGTGTTGAAATTTCTACCTATAAGTTTTTCCGTAGATCAGAAGCAACTGCTTTTTGGCCAATTTTTATGAACCACGGTTTTAATTTTGAATTGACAGTTTCGACAAATGAGGAATATAAGTTTCCAAGCCTAGTAAGATGATTTTAATAATGGACTTGTTCTCTCATTCTGTGGCTTATTGTTTCGGAAACAGACTCTCCCAGGGGCATAATGAATACAGATTCCTTAGCTCGTCCTACTGAGCAGATTATAATGCTAGAGTTGTAGAGTGTGCCCATGCATGGAATTGTCTGTTTTTAGGGATGTGCTGTGGATATGATGCAATGGTCAGTCTTGACTACGGAATCCATGTTATTCCTTTGTAGTAATCGGGGTTACTCATAAAAACAGTATAGGCTGTATGGTCACTTGCATATGAAATGTCTGTCGGAACCTCTACTAGTTGCGTTAAAATTTGGCTGCTGGCTGTACTTGCTTGTTCTGAGCCATTTAGAGAATTTAAAAACTAGAACGAGTAAGGGTTATGTACACTACATTGCCAGACAGAACAATTTCGTAATTCTAGTAGTTTCGTACCAGATAATCAAATTGCACTTTAACGTTGGTCTATTTCCGCGACTATGGCCAATCACCGACACAAGGGAGCTGTTTCACCCAACTATCCTAGAAAATTTTCCGAACCCCTGCCTCTCTATAAGGATGGTAGGGATCTTTAACGTACCTTACAACGCATGGACACGGTACCAACGGCTTTACGCCCCCCTCGAAGGGCAGAACGTGCAGGCATTCATATACAACGCCACGGATGATCTCAATTTTACAGTATGTACTGAAAAAGTGAGAGAGCAGACCTGGAAATCAAACCCAGTAGCCTTCGTTTCAGAGGCACACGGTCTTACCCCTCCGCCACCGAGGATCTTAATCAAATTTACTGCGTGGGTGATTAAAAAATTCGTTGTATATATATATATATATATATATATATATATATATATATATATATATATATATATATATATATATATATATATATATATATATATATATATATATATATATATATATATATATATATATATATATATATATATATATAGCTGTGTGTGTGTGTGTGTAACGGCTTGGCTTTATCTCTCTTTGACTATTTCAAATAAGTATGGTAAATAACTCGATATGGGTATTTTAGTGAATATTCATTTATTATCCTAAATTTGACAACGCCCGAGCGGCTAGGCATTTTTAAGAGATAAAAGCGTACCGTGATTTTATTAAAAGAAAATATTCTTTTAATCAGCCCTCAATATAGGTTAAGGTAAATTATGTTGAAATGAATAGTGTAGAGCATGTGATACTTAATTTAAAACCCCAATTTTGCTATATCCACTACAGTATCATATACACTCCGACCCTTAACGTCGCCCTTGTACTTATTTATAATATTAATTAAAAGCTTAGGGTGGCGCCATTCTTGGTTACATTATCTAGCCTGTGTGGCATGTCCCAACCCGAGTCACCTCCTCTTAACTGCAACTAGCTTTCCCCTCTAAACGATAGCCGTTTTGACGCACTTCAGTCCTCCAACTACCCTTTCCTTGTCTATCCTTCATGGCACCAGCCTTTGTGGCACTATCCTTCGTGGCACCAGCCTGTGTGGCATGTTCCTACCCAAGTCACCTCCTCTGAATTGCAACTAGCTTTACTCCTCTGAACCAGTCAGCCCCGTGGCGACTCCATAGCCTGTGTGGCGCACTCCAGATTGTCATCCAACTAACCTTTACTCATCCAACATAAGCGACACCAGCTTCTGTGAGACCAGCCTTCGTGGCACTAGTTAACGTGGCACCAGTCTTCGTGGCACCAGCCATCGTGGCACCAGTCTTCGTGGCACCAGTTTTCGCGGAATCAGCATTTGTGGCACGAGCCTGTGTGACACTGCTTAGCCTGTGTGGAATGTTTCTATCCAAGTCACCTGCTCTTAAATACAAATAGCTTTACTCCTCTAAAACAGCCAGCCTCTGGCGAATACATAGTCTATGTGGCGCACTCCAGAGACAGTCATCCAACTAACCTTTACTTGTCCAGCCTGTGTGGCATCAGCCTTTGTAGCACTAGCCTTCGTGGCACCAGTCTGTCTAGCATTACCTAGCCAGTGTGGCATGTTCCTACCCAAGTCACATCCCATTAACTGCAACGAGCTTTACTCCTCTGAACCAGTCAGCCCCGTGGCAACTCCATAGCCTGTGTGGCGCCTCCAGATAATCATCCTACTAACATTTACTCATCCAGCCTAAGCAGCACCAGCCTTCGTGGCACCAGACTTCATGGCACCAGTCTTCGTAGCACCAACCTATGTGGCACTGCTTAGCCTCTGTGGCATTTTCCTACCCAAGTCACCTCCTCTTAACTACAGCTAGCTTTACTCCTCTAAAACAGCCTCGTGGCGAATCCATACCCTATGTGGTGGCCACCAGACAGTCATCCAACTAACTTTTACTTGTCCAGCATGTGTGGCAACAGCCTTTGTGGCACTCGCCTCCGTCGCACCCGCCTGTGTGCCATTACCTAGTCTGTGTGGCATGTTCTTACCGGACTCACCTCCTCTTAACTCCAACTAGCTGAACTCTTCTAGACCAGCCAGTCGCGTGGCGAATCCAAAGCCTGTGTGGCGCACTCTAGACAGTCATCCACCTAACCATTACTTTTCCAGCCTGTGTGGCACCAGCCTTTGGGGCACCAGCCTTCCTGGCACCAGCCTTTACCTAGTCTGTATGGCATGTTCTTACCGGACTCACCTTCTCTTAACTCCAACTAGCTTGACTCTTCTAGACCAGCCAGTCACGTGAAGAAACCAAAGCCTGTGTGGCGCACTCTAGACAGTCATCCAACTAACCATTACTTTTCCAGCCTGTGTGGCACCAGCCTTTGTGGCACCTGCCTTCCTGGCACCAGCCTGTGTGGCATTACCTATCCTGTGTGGCATGTTCCTACCCAAGTCACTTCCTCTGAACTGCATCTAGCTTTACTCCTCTGAACCAGCCAGCCCCGTGGCAACTCCATAGCCTGTGTGACGCACTCCAGATAGTCATCCAACTAACCTATATTTCTCGAGTCTAAGCGGCACCAGCCTTCGTGGCTCTATTCTGGTTGGCAATAGCCCTTGTGGCATTACCCAGCCTGTGTGGCGTGCCCCACACCGCCCGTGTTACCTTCTGTTTATTCTAAGCAGCTAAACCTCTTCAAAGGTACCCAGCCTGTGTGGCGTAATTTAACTACCCTGACTGTTGGGCATACTGTCACTTGTGATGTCTTTAAAACTGCCGGGAAACCTAAATTTGTGTTTATGAGCATTCGTGGCACATGACTGTGTGGAGCACTTTCTAGCTTTGTGGTATCAGTTTCGGTAGTTCACACTTGGCCTGTGTGGCCTTAGATTAAGTGCTAACCCAGTTTTCTTTGAATGACTTACGTGGTGGTGGCCTGTGTGGCACTATATTGTCAAGTACCTTAGACTCTGTCTATTAGCTTCATGGCACTGGACTGTGGAGCGCTTCCTAGCTTTGTGGTATCAGCTTCGGCAGTTCACTCTTGGCTTCTATGGCCTTACTTAGATTAAGGGCTAACCCAGCTTCTATTGAGATAAAATGGTAGTGGCCTATGTGGCACTACCCAAGTTTTGCAGCGTGCCCTGAAGCAGCCTAGTTCTGTCGAAGCTAGCCTTTGTGGCATCAGCTTTGGGTTATCAAGTCATTGCGACATAAACTTGCCTATGTGCACTTACAAATGCTGTTTGTTATTATTCTTCTTTTATGCAACTGCATCTTGTAATGAGACGACCGAAAAGGTGAAGCGCTAAGACAGCGGTGCTATGGTGAATGATGGCGGATGCTCACTGCTCAAAAAGGTGAAGCGCTAACCTGACTATTAGCCGCCATGACGAAGGTAGTTACAGCTGGGAAGTAAAACCCGACTAGGCCTGAAAAGGCCCGGTGGGTTGGCTGTAAATGCGCGTTCAGATACCATGAGTTGTAATTTTGTATCTCTTTACATGTCGAGGGTGTCGCTGATGTTCCATGCTAGTCCGGGGATCCGAAGGGTTTAACCCTAACTCTTATTAGGTGGTGAGTACTAATCAAACAACCAAACAAAATTTGAACTATTAAAATGGCCTCCTACCAGAATTCTATTGTCCAGGGTAGTGGTTCCAACACTATTGACAACAAGAGGAAATGTTGCTAGTAAAAAAGCATGGGTGACTGGCGATTCTTTTAAAACTGAAGTAGAAGAACAGTATAGAGAATTGGAAAGAAAGATAAGAAAAATTTTGCTTGTGGTGGATAATTGTGCGGTACATTCAAAATTGACGAGTTTAAAGAACATCAGATTAGTTTTTCTGTCGCCTAATACCACAGCTGTACCGCAGCCATTAGATCAGGATATTATCAACGGTCTGAAATTTTGTTACAGAAAACAACTCGTCACGAAGATAATTGACAGCATGTACAAGAATTAGTGTCAATTTTCGTCTCCTTGATCGTGCATGGAAAAGCGTCTAAGAAAAAATGTAGCAAAATTGTTTTAGACATGTTGGTCTCCATTTTGAGCATAGAAATGAAAAGTTGATTTAAGCTTTTTGCGAGATGTTATTTCTGACGAAGATATCGCCGACGAAGACGATGACATTCCTCTGAACGAATATGCGAGTGTTATGAAATTTGCACAAGTGCCGGATTCGATGGATTACCTGAAGATAGATAATTCTGGGGAGACTTCAGGAATTCCAATAGATTCCGAGATAATTGAAGCTGCAAATTTGAACACTACCCTAAAAGTGATAGAAGACTATGATTCGGACGACTCGGAACGCTCCGAATGCACCTAATGTTTTACTGCAAGATGCCATAGATTCCGCCGAGAACCTTGGGATATTTTTAGAGAGGGCCTCAAGCTCCGAGAATGAGCTAAGGTTATTAACTTCTATAGAAAACTTACCCATAGGTAGGCCTTCATTTTGCATATAAATTTTATCATTCAATTTAAAATAGTTTTGTTTTATACATTCGTTAAAAAAATTCATTATTTCTTGTCTTTTTATGACATTTGATTTTTTTATACGTTTTCTAATAGAGGTAGGAGGTATGATGCTACAAACATCAAACGAGACTAATTTACTATTTGTAGCAATAATTAAGTTGTTTAATTTGTGTGTTAGTTCATAAGAATTCTTAACTGAATATTTTGGAATGTACTCGTAATTGTATTCTCTAATAAGTGAAACCTCTTCCTCACCGAAACCCAAATCAGTGCCAAAACAGCCACTAATCACCTCAATTTCCCGGGGTATGAGCTCCTTACTTCCTTTAGATTGCATGGAGGCGTGTGCGCATGCGTCCGTAGCAATCTACCCTGCACCAGACTCCCCAATTTAGAAGCTGGAAGAAAAGACATACTATGGATAAAACTCTCTCTCAGGGCTGCAACTAAATTTATGTGTTGCATTTACCGGTCACCTTCTGACAACAACTTTGTCCAGCTCTTTGACTACCTTTCTGAAAAAACCGACTATCTGACTTCTGAATATCCTTCCTCCGAGGTCACTATCCTTGGTGACTTCAATGTCCATAATAAGTAATGGCTAGGATCTTCAAAAACCGATCCACAAGGGAGAGCAGCGGAGGCTTTTGCAGTCAGCAATTCTTTAGCCAATATGGTTCAGCAACCTACTTACTTTCCTCGTATCCCAACACACAGCTCAAATCCCTTGGATCTCCTTCTTACTACACAACCTGAATGCTATAAGATATCAGTCACCGCCCCCCTTGGTCGCTCAGACCACGGCATGGTCACTGCTTCCTGCGCAATGCAACCCGAGGTCACACAGTCATCACACCCACGTATAGTTTGGCACTACAACTCCGCAAACTGGGACGAAATGTGGGATTACTTTTCCTCATTTCCATGGGCGTCTGTCTACTTCTCTCATCCTGACCCCTCTGATATCTCACAAAACGTCACCCAAATTATCCAAGCTGGCATGGAATTATTTATTCCACGTACACAGAAAACCTCTTCAGCCATTCAAAAGCCCTGGTTCTCTAAATCCTGTGACAAGGCCAGACTTGAAAAGGTCAAAGCTCACAAAACGCTTCTACACAATCCCAGTCAAGAAAATCGTCAAGCATTTAACGACGCAAGAAACCGCTATGTCCGCATTTTTTCTGAGGCAAAAAACTCGTTTAATAACCACATCAAAAACAAAGTCCTCTTAAGCTCCAACGGCGGCAAACCCTTCTGGACTCTTGCTAAATCTATTGGGAATAATTTCTGCAAAAGCACGTTCCCACCTCTTGTCTCAGGGGATGAAATTGTTTCTACCGCCCTGGGCAAGGCTGAACTTTTTGCTTCGTTGCTCGCCGGCAATTCTACTCTCAACCCACCTACAAATGTTCAACCACCAACAGTCCCCAATGTCGCGCATAAAATAACGGATATCGTTTTCAAAACTAAAAAGGTACGAAACATGCTCTCTTCTCTTAATACCAGGAAAGCCTCTGGCCTTGACGAGATCCCAGCAATTGTTCTCAAAAAATGCGCACCAGAGCTTGCTCCTGTCCTGACTCGTCTGTTTCAGATATCTTATAATAAAGGCATATTCCCTAGTAACTGGAAAACTGCTCGAGTACAACCCATCCCCAAGAAAGGATCCAAAGCGCTTCCTAGCAACTACAGGCCTATTTCTCTCCTTTCAGTCGTCTCTAAAGTGATGGAAAAGTATATAAACACCGAATTACTAAAATTTCTTGAAAAACACAGTCTAATCCACGACAGGCAGTATGGATTCCGTCAGCGCAGATCGACTGCCGACCTCCTTTCCTTTGTCACCCATTCTTGGAACAAGTCCATGAAACAACACGGTGAATCCCAGATTGTTGCTCTAGACATATCCAAAGCATTCGACCAGGTCTGGCACGCAGCGCTGCTTAATAAACTTCCGTCCTACGGCCTACCACCAAAACTCTGTATGTGGACAGCAAATTTCCTCTCCAACAGGAGCATATCTGTTGTTGTGGATGGCCATTCCTCTAAACTGTATCCAATTAATGCAGGAGTTCCTCAAGGTTCAGCTTTAGCCTCTACTTTGTTTCTTCTCCACATCACTGACCTCCTCTCTAGCACATCCAACCCAGTTCACAGCTACGCGAACGACAGCACCTTCCATTCAAATATACAATATTCTAAGCCTGTCTCTTTATCCCAATTAGATGAGGATCGCAGACTCGTGAAGGGTTCTGTCTCCGTGGGTCTCCAAAAAAATATTAGACTGGGGAAGTAGAAATCTTGTACAATTCAACCCCACCAAAACTAAGTCTTGCTTTCTTTCTCACAAGAGCTACACCAGCCCTAGACCCATCACAATGAACAACCAAGTTATTCAAAGTAATAAGTCCTTTTCTCTTGTTGGCATTTCTGTGGATCGAAATCTTAATTGGCACCAACATGTCACATCAATTGCAGAAACGGCTGCTAAGCAATTAGGTTTCCTCTTCCGGGCTCGCAAATACTTTTCACCAGCTAATTTCTATACCTTATATACTTCACAAATAAGGCCAAAACTCGAATACTGCTCCCACACCGCTGCCGCTTCTACACTCGCTATCCTGGACTCCATTCAAAAGAGAGCTATACGTCTCATCGGTGACCCTACCCTCACCCAAAGGCTGCCATCCCTTGCCCACCGACGTGCCGTTGGTGACCTCCCTCTCTTTTATAGATATCTGCACGGGCACTGCTCAGAGGAGCTTTCCTCGATAGTGCCCCCACATGCTGCCCCCAACAGATCTACTAGGGGAACAGAGCGAATGCACCCTTTTACTGTCCAGGTCACCAGACTTACAACATCTTGTTATGCCCGCTCTTTTGTCCCGAGGACTTCCAAGTTGTGGAATTCCTTGCCGGCACATGTTTTTCCTTCTCCTCCGAACCTCCAAACCTTCAAGTACAGAATTAACAAGCTGCCTCTTCCCTCCTTGTCAACACCCACGGTACGATAGTATTTAGGCTGTAAGCCCACGTGGTGTGTTGTTGATTTAAAAAAAAAACCAGTTTGCTCGCTATCTTGTGATTAGGCGTATTAACATAGCTAACTACTGGTCTCACCAGAATATTTGGTTGGTTAATTTTCAGGTAGCCATACATTTTTGGTGGTTGTGGGCTTTTATATAGAAGATATTTATTTTCTTGTTGACTAAACAGAGGTATATTTAAGTTCATTTTTTAGTTTCTGAAATACGTTTGTTGGGTCTCTCCTAATTTATGTTAGATTTTCTGTAGTAATAAAATCATTAATTTTAATGTTATATGCGTCCCTATATATAGCTACAGTTGTATTTCCTTTACCAGCTTGAGTGAAAACTAAATCATTTTCTGATATTTGATGTTGAACGGATTTTACAATTTGATTTTGGTTAATTTGACGTTTGTCGTATTTTTAAGTTAAATGTCTTAAAAATACACCTATTTTTAATCTTTCATATTGCCTTATAAATCTGGAAGCAATTTCGGATTTAGCAGCTAATATATTTTACATTTTGTTTATAAATTTAAATTTCGGGCAGTATTTATATCCTGTATTTAGAGAAGAAATTTCTTCAGTTGTAAAAATTGTATCGCTTCAGTTTTCAAATCATGTGTAGAAGTTATGTATTTGTGGGGGAGGTCTTTTTCGATTATGTAGATGTTGTTTACTTTCTAGGTTTCTAATTTTGTTTGTCTGTGTTAAGCGTTTCAAATTTCAATTCACTAACTAAAATATGTATTTGGTCATCTAATATGTCAAATTCTACGGGATGTAATTTATAAGTAAGTTCTGAATGTATAACCTTGATATAAAGAAGCAAACTATCACGAATGGAAAACCATTTCTTGGATTTTTCTTTCAGGCAGATGAAGCTGGCTTTTCTGGTAGCAATTTTTGGTTGATTTGATGATGCAGTAGTTGTCATGATTAAGTACATCGGGATGACATTCTTTCTTATGCACTCTTGGTTAAATCATACATTCTGGGAAGCGTTCATCTGCTTGATTTTCAAATTTCTATACCAATGGGCAAGCTCTTCGATAGAAGACCTCTTCAATTAATTGATTGTTGTTACCTTTACTTGGCGAAACTGGTCCATACTACATACAGACTTGGAGACCACTTCTCTGGCTTGAATTGAAGATGTCTTCTATCCAAGAAAGGGGAATTCATTAAACCAGTGTGCTTATTTAAAGCAAGAAAATAAATTTAACAATTTTTGCAAAAAAGTTGTAATAAGATAATGAGTTGATGTATGTTGATACTTTCATTGTATAGAGTCTACTTTATTACTGTTATTGTTTAGTTATTTTATTGTTGTAACTGTTATTATAGTTATTACTGTTATAGGCTAGTTCTATTTTTATGTTAAATAGTGACATACATCACGTAGATATTTTGAAAGTCTCATCGTTGATCTGTGTTTCAATTTATTCTCCATGTTGGTGAATTTTTTAGTCAAAACGTCATAACATAGCAACAGATCTTTATTTGTAGTTGTCATGATTTCGTGTTAATTCAATTTTTATCTGTCTGAGGATCCTGTCAAGCAGCGAAACGAGTCACAGAAACGTTTAAGAACGTCCTAGAACACCTAGTATTCAGAAGGGCCGCTTGCTCCAGTTAGCTTACGCGCTGGCTACATCCTTCACCTATAGAAACGTAACCCAACAGTGAAGCCGTCTCCAAGTTTGTATGTAGTATGAAGCAGTTTCACCAAGTAAGGACAACAACAATCAATGAATATATTTTTCCGCAAGGTTTAAGCCTTTCGCGTCCCTAATGAAGCAGCCTTGACAGATTTAAAATATCCCATTTAGTTCTGAAGTAAATAGCATGTGGAGTTTTAAATGGCACACCCCTGTATATCAATATATATATATATATATATATATATATATATATATATATATATATATATATATATATATATATATATATATATATATATATACAGGCTGTTTCAAAAAACATGCACCATCGCTCATGGGGCAATTCCTTACTAAAAAATAAGAAAAAAAGTTCCTGTGCACATGGGCCCGGAAACGCATAGTTTCCAATATACAGGGAGTTGAATTTTTTTTATTTTTATTTTTTATAAATAATTTCAAAACCACTGGATTGATTTTAATGAAACTTGGAACTTGAAAGTGTATTATGAAAGTGCATATTTTCAAGTGAAAATCGGCTTACAACTGCGTCAGTGGCGTGCGGACGGGGTAACTGTAAAAATTCATTTGGGGAAAAAATATGTGCGCCACTGTCTTTTTCCAATTTTTATAAATCGGTTATAAAGCTTATTACATAAGCCACAAAAGCTGCCTCTTGGTATTTTTTCGTTCAGGGTATCCCCTAGGAGATATGATTAATTTTATAAAAAGGGGCAAAATACCGATTAGTCGGCGTAATAATAATAATAATAATAATAATAATAATATATGTTTACTGCAACCATAAGAATATGAAAAACAAAACATACAGTAAACATTACAGCAATAAACGTGCAAATAACCTACGTAAAACTTATTGGTGATAAACATTGAAATGAATATTACAAACATTGATAAAAAATGATAAATAAAAAATAAAAATAAAAAATGAAAAAAGTAATCGTAAAGACACCATGATTTTTCCAAACTCTTGTTTTTTGTACATTACATAATTGACTTAAATAACAAAGCTAAAGAAAATGTTGAAAGTGACCACCATTAGCGTCGTTACAATTATTTAACCTTCTGCGCAAAGATCTTCTTACTCTTCTGCAAATATTTTGATCTTCTCTAATGCTGTCAAATGCATATTCTATTCTTCCCAACAATTCTTCTTGGGTATTTACTGGTGTTTTATACACTATTTCTTTTAAATGACCCCACAAATAAAAATCGAGAGGATTCAGATCCGTAGATCGAGGTGGCCATGACACCGGACCTCCACGACCAATCCATCGGTGACCGTATGTGTTGGCTAAATATGTTCTTACAACTGCTGCAAAATGTGCGGGCGCACCATCATGCTGGAGCCACATTGTACCATTTCTCATAAAAAGCGGTAGTAACAACGGCAAATCATTTTGTAAAAAGTTTAAATATGATTCATGGTCAAGACGATTCGGTAGAACAACAGGACCAATTATGTGATTTTCAATAATAGCAGCCCAAATATTGATGGAAAATTGATACTGCGAATTTGCAACTCTTAGAGAGTGTGGATTTTTATCGGCCCATGTATGTAAATTGTGGAAATTTACGATACTATTTCGCGTAGATGACGCCTCATCAGTAAATAGTACACGTTTAGAAAAATGTTGATCGTGCCTAAGTTTGTTTAAGAACCACTGACAAAACATTACCCTTGGTTGAAAGTCTCTAGGTAGAAGTTCCTGGACACGTGTAAAATGATAGGGATATAAACTTTGATCCTTCAGAGTTCTGTGAACTGATGATGCCGAAATATTACCCAGTTCGGTGGCAATAATTCTCGTACTTGTACTAGGATCACGTTCAACTCTATTTAATATTGCCTCTTCAACTCGTACAGTTCGGCGGTATCTTCTGCGTCCAAAGTCAGCTTTTAAAGGTTTTAAAAACCAGTTTCTCTCAAATGTCTTACAATACGTGGGAAAATATTTTTGTCAGGAATTCTTCTTTGCGGATAAGTTTCCTGATAAACTCGCACAGCTTGTCTAGCATTTTGATTTGTTTGTCCATAAATTAACAACATATCAGTCAAATCCGCTGAAGTGTACTTAATGAAAACCATCTTGAGAGGAGGAAATAATATTAATGAGCAGCTCAGTATCAACAAATAACTAAAAACGAAAATACTCCACCGTATCAAAATTTAAAGAATAGCACGAAAACTCTTTTGACGCCTACAAAGCACTTCAAAATTGTAGAATTTAGAGAACTGTCAAAAATTATAGTTTCATGGCACTTTACGATTACTGTTTTCATTACTCCAACGAATCGGTATTTTGCCCCTTTTTATAAAATTAATCATATCTCCTAGGGGATACCCTGAGCGAAAAAATACCAAGAGGCAGCTTTTGTGGCTTATGTAATAAGCTTCATAACTGATGTATCAAAATTGGAAAAAGACAGTGGCGCACATATTTTTTCCCCAAATGAATTTTTACAGTTACCCCGTACGCACGCCACTGACGCAGTTGTAAGCAGATTTTCACTTGAAAATATGCACTTTCATAATACACTTTCAAGTTCCAAGTTTCATTAAAATCAATCCAGTGGTTTTGAAATTATTTATAAAAAATTTAAAAAAAAATTAAAATTCAACTCCCTGTATATTCGAAACTATGCGTTTCCGGGCCCATGTGCACAGGAACTTTTTTTCTTATTTTTTAGTAAGGAATTGCCCCACGAGCGATGGTGCATGTTTTTTGAAACAGCCTGTATATATATATATATATATATATATATATATATATATATATATATATATATATATATATATATATATATATATATATATAATATATATATATATATATATATATATATATATATATATATATATATATATATATATATATATATATATATATATATACGTGTATGTGTGTGACGGAACAAAATCACCTTTTTAATAGTGTACTTTTTCCTTTTTTTTTCTACGGTTGACTACAAAAATGTGTTTTGGTATCGACAGATAAAATGAATGTGCAACAACGGAATGCGTAACGCAGAATGCAATACTTGTAGTCAAATACAAAGCACCACATAGGATCCAATATTGTAATATCCTGACTTCGACATTTCATAATACAACGTAACTTGTTCACTTTGCCAAAGATATTTTCCTCACATACAATTTTCGTTACATACTGTGTCAGAACGTCTTCATAAATTTTATATGGAAATTGACTGCAGACGTGGCAAATCGTAACACGCGCTCCAAATACGACAGGAATTATTGAATTCTTTGTTCACTGAACACGAAATTTTAAAATTCAGTACGTATACCGTTATTATAGTCACATGGGTATGATATCTGCTCATATAGAAACGTATTACCTTATTCCAACATTTTCAAATATAATACTCTCTAAATTTTAACAATTTGTTAAGTGGAGATTTCCGCACAATACAGCGAAATCCACCACTAAACAACAGATATGTGATTAGTATTTGACAAAATTTTTTTAGTTGATATTATGTTTTGTCCCCTAATACTATGATTAAAATAACTCATACTATACTATTGAAAACCATCTTAACGATAGAAAATTGCTAATTTATAATGTTGAAAGCAATAATACCTATAAAAGATTAGGTTTATATACAAACATTCGCACCCGCCCAAAGTTTGTATAACATTAAGTGAATCCTAAGCAAAATGATATCCGCCAGAAGCCATTTTACATTCGAGGAAATATTTGTATTTTAAGATACGCCTACCCTATACGCTAATGAAAACTGATTTGCATTGCGTAAATATATGAAATCACAAGATTAGATTGAAAGCAGAAAACATAAATATGTTTTTGGCTGTTTCTGTAGCTAGTTTTCACTTTACAGCATTCCATGCCTGAGAAAATTAATTTTTTGAAAATCAGCTTAAAAAATAGTTCACTTTAGTCATTGATTGTCGTTGCTCTAGCTTGGTAAGTTGTTTTAATACTGAGATTGCTGTAAAGGTATAACCGATTTCAGAAACAGCTGATAACTGTTGCTAAATGGTATTTGGTACCAGAAGGTGAGCTAAGAATTACTGTTAAGACAATCCTAGAGAGAGGCGTATGCTCTACATTTATATGTAGGTAATATGAAATAACTTGACGCTTTTATATTTCTACTCATGTTATAAATATCGATACTCATTTTATCTTGGTCTTAGATATAACTAATCTTCTAAGTTGTGGGTTAAATTGTCAAGCATGACTAGTGTCGTTGCTCTTCTCATCAGCAAGTTTAACTTTTTTCTATCTTTAAAGCGCTGATTTCTTAAGCTAAAAGCGCAAGCCATTTTAAGCAAATGGGAAAGTTTATGTAATCTGATTACTTAACAATATTTCAGATACCTATAAATTAAAACACCTATAATTTAGTCCCATTTTTTTGGAATTCATAACCTAATATAAATAAAACTGCTTGTTGCCGCCAATATTTAGATCGCTGCAATTTTTACGTTTTTTCTTTAGTCGAGTAAATTAGGATAGCAGAGCTAGAGAAGGCGTGGCATGTGCTATTTTGTAATTATACAAAAAACTTGTTATAAAAAATTGTACGCCTCTTTCTGAAACAATTTTAAAATAGAAGTAAAAATTATAAGTATTAACAATAATAGTAGTATATGAACAAAATGAAGCTGGAAAAGCAGCAAAAAAGGATCAATATTGGAAAAAAATTAATTAAGCAACATATAGTGCGAATCCCTGGTTAACGAGGGTAGGTTATTTGTAGAAAAGTCGAGAGGAAGCTGATAAAATCAAATGATTGGATAAAAGAAATATCAAAAATTACGAGAATGATATAATTTTGTAAGCAAAATATTTTATTTATAATATATCACCCACGCTATTAATTAGGGCTTGGCAGGTTTTAAGCAATTATCTTCTCATATTTGTGATTTTGCTACGTACCTGCTTCTCTTGATATTGCACTCGATTTTCCCACTTTTGTTAACCTCCCATTATCATGCAAAGTTATCTATTTGTACCGTTATTAGAATACCAACCTAGAACCTGAACCATGCATCCCTGCCTCCATTTATGTAGATTTATTAAAGATCACCACTGAATTTTAATTTAGAGTTCGTTACAGTAATCCATCTAGACAAGTATCCACTCATTAAAAACCATGGTACACTAACAAACCAACAGGATTCAAGACAAGATAAAACACTATAATCTGTTAATCCCCGCAAAATAATGGCATAAGTTACACGATTAAAGGACTTTAGAAAATCTGTATATGCTAAACCCACCTGACAACCAAACTTGATAGCCTTGACATATATAATTTCTGTACAACAAGAGATTCGGGTGGTCCTACGACCAGTAAAAAACATGTGGTATAATCAAGAGTTTCACTGCATGAACCAACTCGTCAGTAAGACTAGATTCCAAAAGTTTGACAAGTAGGCAAAAATGATATAGGACGATATTCTTCATGTCAGATCTAGCAACCGATGTAACAAAAGCTGATCTCTGTTGAGTAGGATAAACACGTGAAGATAAAGAAAGATTAGATAGAGAACAAATAGGAAATGCAAGGGTTGCACTACAAGAATTCAAAAAGTGTGACAGAATGCCATCAGGATCAGGATCAAAATTTTCCTTTAAATAGGACATTTTGTGAAAAACGGATCACTGTCAACATACACAGAACCAATGAAACTTTGACCAGTTGAAATAATACGTTTCTGAAAAGGTACTAAAATTAGTGTACAATGACTAAAAATGGTCTATAAAGAGGTTGCAACATCAAAATTACATAAGAGCATCTAAGTCTACAGTTAATAAAAAGTCGTTTGAAGTCTCGTAAGACGGATGCATTGCTGAAATCATATTTCCAAAGAAGCACAGAATTTACACTGTCCAGGCCAACACTAAAAAGTATTTTCATAGTTAATGGAGAATGGTGGGGGTCAGGGCTAACTAAACTATAATTATCACTAGTTACTTTTAGGTCCTGATTATTATATATAACTAAATCTAAAGCAGCATTATTGATATTATGAATTAAATTGTAATATACGAGTCCTGAAAAATTAATACTACCAACTACTTCAACTTCAATGCTAGTATTTATCAAATATACTAACAATGCGTCGTGAGGATAACGGTACCGGAAAACTCCAGGCAAATTATAATATCCAACGATGCAGACTAAAGCACTAGGTAAGTATACTTTAAATAACAGATTCGACACTAGTAAAATAGCCAAGTAACTGTCAGTTCCTGAACATGGGGTACCTAAAATAAACTCTTGAGTTAGTTGCGCAGAAACGAGAATATCTTCAATATTACCAAAAAACTTTTAAGGGAGAACAAAGAAGATCAGAACCAACTGCTATCAGTGACCAAAAAGTTCATTGTTAAGGATCTCCCCTGTCAGCCTGATTTCAGTGAAAATAATAACTTCGTAAAGCAGGCTAAAACTGGGATGTAGTAATTTAGTTCTGATTTATCTGACATTTTTGGTAAAGTATATCCAACTTTTGACAACAGTTGTTATGATTCAGTCTGTTGACTAATACATTTCTCGGAACATCACTAACAAACTATATTGTCCTATCAGTAATGCCAGCCTCAACCAGGGACTTTATCTAGGCTGTTAAATCTTTCAAACGCTAACTTTACATCGGACTTGTATCAGGATAAATTTTAATAACGGCTTACTTTTATTTCTGTGTTTTTAAAAATAATAAGGATATTATCAGGATGCAAAAAAGGTACTAAAAAGACTTATTTTTATTAATCTGGAAAGTGCCAAGTCATTTCACAATGACGAAATCCAAGCGGATGACACCACAAACCTATACAAAACATGCACTTTATCAAGATCATCACAATGCTTATCGTCTATGCACGATTTCTCTGACGTAGAAACTGTATTTACATCAAGTTATTTTGACAACTCGTACGATCAACAACATCAGTCAAGAGAGCATGAATATTAGTTCCCTACGTGCCATCAAGATTATAGCCAACAGATACCTGCGTCTTGAAATTACGCATTCTCCCATTAATCTCATTAATTTCATAATTACGTTCACCAATGTCATTTTTGAAGTTATTAAATAACTATTCATTTTTCACAGCCAAGCCCAACTCAGATAATTGATTAATGCAAAAATCTATTCTGCCGTCCAAACCTTAAAATTCCCAACGAAGAGCCGTGTTGTTAGCCACACGAGTCGCATTTACATCATTTATAGCACTCATAATCCTATCAAAATGCTAAACTGTTAGACCAACATTCTGTCCCAAAGCCGCTTTAGAGCTATCATTCTGAGGGAGATTAACTTGAAGTCTGTTGGGTTTTATATTTTTCCAAAACTGATTATACTTCCTTAAACATCCTGAATATTTTAAGTAGCTGTTGTCAGAGCCAGTCATGCTCCCATAATTTAAATGGACAGGAGTGCCAACTGAGAAATGACAGACAGTTGGCACTCCTGTCTCATATGTGATGGCAGAAAAGTCAGCTGTCAATCAACAGGTTTTCAAGAACTACATGTTGCATGAGATCTTCTCTGAAAGTTTTGAATTTTAACCATGGTGTGTATTTATCAGTGCTCATCGCAGGTTCAGATCTTTACTTAGGAAGGTACTCACCAACTTTGATCAAAATCGGCACATTATTTTTTGAGTTATCGGTATATATATATATATATATATATATATATATATATATATATATATATATATATATATATATATATATATAACCAAGCAATTGTGGTTGGTTTAGCGATGTTGCCAACACTACCAAAATATTTGGGACCTATTCAAAATACAGGATCACCTCGTTTATTTATAACAAATTTCAAAAACATAATTAACTGAAATGTAGTATTATTATAGCATTGACACAAGTGGTTGAAACAATAACTTTATCATTTGATAACAAGCAAGTGTCAAAAGCTAGTTTATGTATCTTGAGCAAATCTTTAACTACAATGTCTCATCAAATACTAACAGAAAAGCTGTATTACTATCAAATAAGAGGTGTAACTTATGAATTACTTTGCTCTTGTTTAAAAAAACCGAAAAGAGCATCTCAGGATCAATGGAGAAGAATTGGTGTGGCTGGACATGGTTAACCAAATTCCTAAGTAATCCATACCTGTAAATGTGCCAACGACTTACCCAACAATGCGTATTAGAATCTAGTAGCTGCCTTGATGCAACATAGTATTTATCAATAGCGCTGCAACTACAAACTTTTTAGAAACTATGACACTACAATCCATATGTGGAGCTCAAGGATGGTATGAAGCAAATCAACCCTTTATGAACTCCAAAAAAAAACCTCAGATCATGACATTCACACATTCACAATTAAACACTTACAAGAAGGTTACATTTCTGGGTAGACCATTCTAAGAGAATTAATTATGGAATACACGTATTGAGCAATTGCTATCAAGATTGGCAAAAGCTACTTATCTTGTGAGTGGAATGATGGAAATACCTTACTACGGGGCTGCCATATTGACGATGGCGATGGTTTTATAGTAGGGTTTCATTTGAAACACTGATTTGGAGGCTCACGTCTGAAATTTGGAATGTGTTAAAAATGCAAAACAGGGTTATACGAATACTTGCCTGTGAAAAAAAGACAAGGAAACTGCAGACCTACGTTTACAGAGTTAAAAATTTCAACAATAATATCAGTGTATAATCACCTTTCAAACAAGTATAAAGATATAATGTCAATATATTTAAAACGATGTAGATAACAACTTGACCATTAGGTTTATAACACTATAAAGAAATATTTAAATGATTAATTTTAGTCTTTGTTTTAAATTTTCAATGCCCTTTTTCTTTCTTCTACAATATGTGCAGATATTTTAATACTATTTTGTGTTTGAAATTTTAATTTTTTATATGTTAGTGAATTTTTGTAGAAAATCAAAAGTTTGAGATTGCGATTTGTGAATTTTGAAATAATTTCTTTAAAGCAAACTATATATATTTATATATAAATATATATATATATATATATATATATATATATATATATATATATATATATATATATATATATATATATATATATATAAGGTGCCCCATAATTCATTGGGCATTAGCTAAGGAATGATAGCTGGTACAAAAATAAAGCGATTGGGCTCAACATATCTTATGTTACTTGTTTTCCTTTTACATTGTGTTTCAATAATTTTTCTTAAAATTCTTTTTTCAAATATCTTGAAACTGGTTCAATATATTATTATGAAATGCGGCATGGTATAACTAGACATCATGCGTAATACGATGACGGTATCAATTTTACCACAGCCGCTAGGTGGCGCCACCGGCAGCAACACTGGTTAACATAGTCATAATTTTTTGTCCAGCCTGTATGCACATTTTCGAACAAAAATTAAGAAAGCTCATTCAGTTTCACATAAAAAATGTATAATTCTTTAAGGTCGAAAAAGTTGACTGTTTTCAAAATAAACGTACTTTTTCAATGAAATTAAATAAACGATTTTGCGCTAACATTATGTCTTCTCGAAAGAAACATTTTTATTAAGAATGCAACAAAGCCATTAAATAAAATAACATCTATAAAACTATTAATTGAAAAGAAATAGTTAACAAAATGGATATCGGAAAGATTGTTACAAATTGCATTAATCTACCCAATTAAATTAATCTAAAACTAAACTGCAACTTTAGAGTCAAAACAACAACAAATCAGAGTAAGTGCTCAAAGTGTCCACCATTTACGGCAATACATTTTCTCACTCGTTTATTAAAATTATCTCTTACTTAAAAAATGAATTTTGGTGCGCTCTGATATCATTCACACCCTGTACGATCTTTTTCCATTATTACTGGCGGTTATTTATTTGATGTTTGTAGACCAGTGACTTTAAATAACCCTAAAAGTAAAAATTCAGCAGATTTAAGTCGGGACTACGGGCTGGCCATGGGTGCACACTACGTCTATCAATTCACCTTAATTAAACGTTGAATGTAGCGGCTCCTCCAGACACCAAAATTTACTTAAGATTTCTCTTACTCCCGACGCGTTTCGACACTCAAAGAGGTCGTCCTCAGGGGAAAATTTGAACAATTCTCAAAAAATTGAACTCGAAACTATACATGAAGGTTTTCACAGGTCACAACTTCATCCATTGTGCCAGGGGGCGTGTAATAATACCTCTGCATAATGCCAGAAAAATTGACTTCAACGACAAAAATCAATGCGAAAGATCGGCGATTTTAACAAACATGATGAAGGGCGGCCATTATGTGAACAATCCACCTTTGAGGATAAATTTCATCTAGATAATTTCGCACATCTCGGATGTAATGTGCTAGAATACCATCATGCATGAACCATCACTCCTTAAAGTTAAAGGTACATTTTCTAAAATGATCGGTAAATTATCTCTCAAAAACAAGAGATAGGTTGCTGCTTTAAGTCTAGGTGGCAGTTCAAATGGTCCCACAATACAACTTCCAAGAATGCCACACCAAATGTTTATTGAAAATTCATGTTGAAAATAATGTTGGCGGATCGCATGAGGATTTTCAATCGCATAGATATGGCTATTCCGCAAATTGAACATACCTCTTCTGGTGAATGAGGCTTCATCAGTAAAGAAATTTTTCTTGTAGAACATTGGATCCTCTAAATAGCGTTCTCTCATAAATTGACCAAATTGAAGTCTTTTTGGTAAAAGCTGCTGAACTCGAGTGAAATGAAACGGATGTAGCTTTTCTTTGCGTATGATTCTGGACACCGAAGATTTCCTTGTACCCGTTGCTGCACTAACACGTCTCGTGCTGGTTTCCGCCTCTTCTACAATACGAACTATGATTTCATCTTGGGATGAAATGAGCCAGTTTCACCTAATCTATGTGCGTTAAAAGTTTTATGGTTTGGTTGCCTTCTATCAGGATAAAGCTCAAAATAGCGCAGTGCTGCTCAGCGCAAACAAAACTTTTCCTCGGCATAAAGACGCACTATATCACGGATTTGTGAATTTGAAAAATCATTATGACCCGGTATTTTAACGCAAATAACAAGAATAAAGTGACAATTGAAGGTTCTTGTTTAATGTAAGTCGATTTTGACAAGTTATAGTAAACAAGTTCCTAGTTGCTACCATAACATACTTAGCAATAAAGTAAATACAAATTTTTGGTTTTCATTGAAAAAGTACGTTTATTTTCAAAACGCAACTTTTTCGACTTCAAAGAAGTATTCCTTTTTTGTATTAAACTAAATGGGCTTTTTTAATTTTGATTCGAAAATGTGCATACAGGGTGGCCAAAAATTATGACCATGTTAATTAACCAGTGTTGCTGTCGGTGGCGCCACCTATCGGCAGTGCTGTAATTGATCCTGTCAGCGTATTACACATAATGCCTAATAATACCAAGCCACATTTTATATTAGTATGTTGAACCACTTTCAAGATATTTGAAAAAATAGTTTTAAGAAAAATTATTTAAGCAGCCTGTACAACGAAAACGAGTAACATTTTATTAAGGCATATTGAGCCTAATCGCTTTATTTTTGTGCCAGCTATCACCACTTAGCTAATTTCCAATTAATTATAGGACAGCCTGTATAGCTGTCCAGCCGAGAACTTACACGATACATATTTCAGGAACCACCCAACGTTTTTTTCTGAAACTTGGCACATGTAAAAAACAGAATGAGATCTATTTAAGCAAAATATTTTGATAGTTCTGCCACTACCGGTTAAACCAGGAAGTTGACACAATATTCGTTATCTTAATTGGAATATCCACATTTTTATCATTACAATCAATAGCTTATGAAATTTGAATGTGACTTTATGAAACATACCATAGGCCTGAATATTACGGTCTCCTAGATACTCATAGTTTTATGGAAAACATGACAGTTTCAAACCCCTAAAACGATTAGCCGTGCGAATAGACCATCAGGAAAACATTACAGGGTGACTACAAAAATCGTCAAAAGTTTGAATTAATTTTAATTAAATTAATTTTTTTAAATTTTTTATTAAAAAATTTTTTTTAATTAATAATTAATTTTTTAAAATAGAACCAGCCATTTTTTTTGTTAAACTGTTCGACTAAAAAGAGGGCAAGTTTCTATTTAAATCCCTGTACCTAAATGTGACAGTTTTTATGTTATTGACGATTTTTTGGAAAATAGCTTATCAGGAAATCAATCAATCTAATTTAACAAACGCAGATTGTGTTTCAGGCTAGACTGCTGAGTTGCTTTGACAACTCTTTGATGATTTATTTACAATTTATTCTCATGGTCAAGTTATAAATTGCAGAAATCTCATAAAACAGCGATTTTACAAAACTCGTTAATAAAAAAATTGTCACATTTTGTGTACGTTAACTTCGGCCAGTTCCGCGACTATGGCCAATCACCAACGCCAGGGAGCAGTTCTACCTCACAATCATGTCTTTCTGTAAGGCGATTCGTGATCTTTAAGGTGCCAAACATCGCATAGACACGGATCCGAAGGCTTTACGCCCACTCAGAAGGGCGGAACGTGCAGACATTTAACTCTATCAAATACAATGCCACAACCCTGGATATCGAACCCAGTACCCCTTCGGTTCAGAGGCACAGGTTCTTACCACTGGATCACGGAAGCTCTCTTTTAAAATGTATATAATGTCTTTTAGGGCGAATAAATTTCACAAGAATCTCCAAACGGCTATGAATTTAATTAATGTAATTTAATTTTGTCTGATTCAAACATCATAATCGAGCCTCAATACTTCAATGCATTTCCACCTGAGCTCAATAATGTGCACGACAGGTATAAACTTATCATTTTTTACTGTGATTTTAAGACCGGAAATAACCTACTATAGGTTTAGGAAACTCCATTAAAGACTAAATGATAACGTGTTTTTGCTTTTTATCTTAATATATCAGCGATGTGTGTAATATGTAAAGACAACACATGTGTTTCTGTTTTAATAATTTCCATTAATAATAGTTGAATATTCATTAGAGGGTCGCAAACTCTTTCGAAATTAAGTAGGAAAGGAAGTGGCTTAAAATCTAAAACTTCACATCCCTAATATATCCTGTAAATTATTTAGTTAATGTATTAAAATCGTTCATGAATAAATGTATAAACATAGAGCCTTTTACATCGGAATAAAGATTCTATGATAATACGATTGCGGAATATGTTTTGTAAATGAAACATTTTTGAGGGCTTTTGGATAAAATTGCTATTTGCATAATTTTATTGTGACAGCAATCGCTCGGCGCGGTTAAGTTTCGACTTGATATTCTATTCGAAATTGTTTCGAAACCTTTTATTTGCTAAAAATTGCAACATTGTCGAAACGCTTATGCTATCGTGCCCATAATATGCAATATTTAAAGTGTCTGTCATTAAAATGCATCGTAAATTTCTGAAAAAATTAACTTAAGAATGTTGAAAGCAGTTTTGATAGCTCACCTGGAGTGGCATTTTGTCTTTTATTTGCGGCATGCACAGCTGTCTGTAAAAGTTTATTTCTAAGAATCTATACTTGCTGACCGTCACTTCGCAAGATCTTTTAGTAAATGCATTAAACTGTATCACGTAAATGTTATTTTTTCGATCTTCTAGTTTTTGAAACCCGCCTTTCCCTCGAAGTTTCAAAAAAATGGCAATAACCTAAATTTGAACTCCAACATTCAATATTAGTAATAATAGTAATAGTAATAATAATAACAACAATATATAATAATAATAATAATAATAATAATAATAATTATTATTATTATTATTATTATTATTATTATTATTATTATTATTATTATTATTATTATTATTATTATTATTGCAATTAAAATTACATGGGCGTGTCAATTGCGTTTTATAAGCGATTTCAACAATTATAAAAAATATAAGCTTTTTGCCATTCCAGAAACAAAATTTTCGTTTATCTGACGCTGCAGCAAAAAGCGAAGCTGGTTTCAGAGAAGAAAACCAGCACTTGTGAAGCCACAGGGAAAGTCTAGACGGCGGTATTAAGTATGCAATGGTTTAACCACGTTAGAGCAACTCACAACCTGATCCACTATTAAAATTTTAATTAAGAGTCTTAAGAATTATCATCTCATTAATGACATTTTTTAAAATAACAATTTGAGAACAATTGACTGCAACTACATAACCTGATCATATAAAGTAAAAAAAAAAGTCTGGACACAGCAAGTACGTTATGGTAGCGAATTTTCATAAGACTGTTTTTAAAAGCGAATTTGTCCTTATTTAATGAAAGCATGCATTAAATTTCGTTACCAGCATAACTTATATAGTAAAAACAATGTAGCATATTTCATCAAATAAGCTTTTCGACAAAACTGCCAAAATGTTTTTGCATAAAAATTTGCAAACAATTTTTCCCCGAAAATCCGAATTTTTTTTTTAATAACTTATTATTATGCCCTTCACTTCTAAATCAAAATACACGCTGCTGTATTTAAAACCATTGAGAAACGATGGTTCGATTTTTTAAAATTCAGTCACTATTTCAGAGCGCCTTGTATACGGCATCTCGATTTTTTCATGAAATAATATAAACGACAACCTCTCTGAATGCGTCATTTGCATGGGACTCCGACTTCCATTGGTATGAACGTCGTTCACGATTTTTGATAACTCGACAACAAGCTTGCATTACAATTCGATCGAAAAAGTAAAAATGCAATAGTATAAGGGATTTTTTATTAAAAAAAAAGAAAATTTTTATCGCCAACGACTTATGGGCCACCTGTGATGGTTGAAATAATTTTTATAACATGCAGCTCAATGTACCGTATAATTAACGTATACAATTGTTTCTCGTATCTTTTATAATAACAGTAATCTTGAGCCATAACGTAGAAATGCGTCACCCTGTACATATGTAAACAGATAAAAACTGAAAATAACCCCACACATGGCTCCTAGGGGACCTAGTTCGCGCTCATTCAAAAAATCTTTATATATTATATTTATTATATGAAAAATTGCTAAAAGTTATAGACAAGTAAACCATATACTCTATTACTAAAACTACTGCCAAAGCATCAGAAAAAGGGTCTATTAGAAATGAATTTTCTGGAAACATTTTAGTAAAATGATGGAGAACGGCGGTTGAAGCTAAAACTTAAGGACTTGTAAAACACACTTCTTGAGACATTTTCTTTGCATAGCCCGTATTCGCTTTAGGTTATTTGCCTAACTGTCACTAATTTTGTCAAATCGCGACTTTGACGTTTTAAGAGAATTTTGAAAGTAATTTTTTCGGAACTGCTTGACCTTTTTGCGCCAAAAGACTTAGTCTGTGTCTGTAGCATACAATAGATTTTGTTATCCACAAAAAATATTTTGCTTTTGTGCGTTTATCTGGCCATCAGGGGCACCCAAATTTAATTTTTTTCTTTTATCCTATAGATAGTACATAGTTTACTTTTTGCGACCTAAATCTATGCATCAAATTTTGTTGTCCTAGCTTTGTTCTTTCCGGAAATATAACAATTTTTCCAAAGAAAATACAGCATTTTCCGGGAAAAACTAGGCCCATTTTCCACGCTAATTTTCCAATCCATTTGCTACAGAGGGACCTGGAAATACTACTTCCCAATATAAAGGAGGGTTTCCGGGCCAGCCTGGCGTGGGGCTATGTCCCAAAAGCCTGGCGCCAGTTCAGGGGTGTCTTAATTTTCAAACCGGGAGAGGAGGACTACACGTTGGCCAAGGCGTACAGGCTAATTAGCCTTACATCCTTCCTGCTAAAGCCACTGAAAAGGATTATAGATAGGTTTGCGCTGGGAGAGATCCTTAGGGATCTCTTCAGGGGCTCCTTCCACAAAAACCAGCACGCGTACCGGCGGGGAAAATCGACGGAAACGGCGCTCCACGCCGTTACGCGAAAGGTAGCGAGGTCCCTACACTACGGATGGTCTTGTTGACCAAGAAGAGGAATCTGGAGGGGGTCAGAGCGCCCGTGATGTTTGGAAAATCTTTAGCTTTAGTGAGGGAGGTCAAATATCTGGGGGTGGTACTGCACTCCAAACTATCATGGGGGTCGCAAATAGAACGAGTAGTGAGGAAGGGAGTAGCGACCCTCTGGCAGCTGCGCCGCGTGATGGGGCGGACCTGGGGACTCAATCCTGGGATCCTTCACTGAATTTACACTGTGATCATCAGGCCCAGAGTCCTGTATGGGGCAGTGGTCTGGTGGTGCGGTGTGAACCAAACTGGTACCTGGAAGCTGGCCAAACTTCAAAGTCTGACAAGTCTGGGCATCACCAGCGCTATGAGGACGACACCTTCAGCCGCGCCAGCGGTCTTGCTGATGCTTCCCATCTACATCAGAAGGGAGGCTATGGCGTCGCATCTCAGAATGCGACACTCTGGAAATTGGTGCCGAGGGGAGACAATAACAGGACATGCAAGAGTTGCCAAGGAGGTGGAAAAGGAAATCCCAATTTCAACCATCAAGGTACGGAATGCACAGGACAATATTAGGCTGACTAGGACACACACCCTCAAAATCCCCAGTAGTGGAGGGAAAATGAGGTTACATTCCCACCCGCAAGCCTGGTCTGTTTTACCGACGGATCACGGCTGGAGGAGTAGTAATCTTCCGGGGCGGAAATATACACCGATGGCTTAGGAGTGCGCGAGGGTTATGCTCTAGGCGCAGATACCACGGCTTTCGAAACGGAGGTGTACGCTATCCTGTCTGTAGCTAATCGACAGGATGTGAGGATCAGCCCTGAGAAATGTGTATACATTTGCTCAGATATTCAGGCGGCCCTCTGGGCAGTCTGCGGGTCCAGAATTAGGTCAACGCTGGTTCAGGAGTGCGCTGACTGTCCAGGACAAAGGAGGTGCAACTTGTGTGGGTCCCGGAACTCTGTGGCATCGCAAGGCTTGGTCCCGACGGCCGTTCTGTGATCCGGAGCCTGCTATAGGCATAAATAGGAGGGTGGTCTCCGACGCCCTAGATAGGTGGACTGAGGAGGCCATGGAGAGACACTGGAGGTCGGTCGGTGGCTGTAGGCAGGCGAGTGATTTCGTGTAGGGGGCGAACAGAGACAAGACTGTCTGGCTTCTCGGTAGGATTCGTTCGGCGCTTCGGCGCATCGTTTGGGTGCTGACAGGCCACTGTGCTCTTAGAAGACACCTTACATTTGAAGGTGTCGATAGGGATCCCATTTGCCAGGAATGCGGCGACACTGAAAAAACGCCTTACTACTACCTGTATGAATGCGAGGCTTTTGGAAGTCTTCGAACAGAATTGTTAGATTCGAGATCTCTGCAGAGGAGCCAGGTAAGTTCCATCCAATGGACGATTGTCATGGCCTTTATTTCAAGGTCGAGGAGGTTTGGTGACGGAACGGAGAAAGAGTAGGGCATGTTTGCTGGGTTGCCGGGGTTGGCAAAAGAGGCGCGTTGTGGACTACTTGCCTGGCGTTAGCCTGCCCACCACTGCTACTACTACTACTATCCAAGCCATTTGCAGAAGGAAGGTACCCACCAAATTTGATTACAATGGGCCTATTATTTTTTGAGTTATCAGCGTTAACCAGGACGGTTCGAAACTGCAGTCCACGCAAACCAATAAAAAATCACAAAAAGTACAGCAAACAAATAAAGTGTATACTAATAGTGATTACAGTGTAGTGCAACATTCCAATATACATATATATATATATATATATATATATATATATATATATATATATATATATATATATATATATATATATATATATATATATATATATATATAAGTTTTGACGTTTTAGTCATTAAACACATTTTCAGAACACTATAAAATCTTCAATGTATTATTTCTCGTATTTCTTAACTTTTTGAGCCAAGAAAAGATTCCTTGTCTGTAATATTCAGTAAATTTTGTTTAACACACAATACTTTAGTCTTGTAGGTTTCTTTGGTCAGTAGTGACACCAAATTTTTTTTTCTTTAAATGCTTATAACATTTTTTCCTTTTAACATATGGATCTAAATTTTAGTATATAATTCACATTATTTACATTTAGATAATATAAGAATTCGCATCAAATTTGATTGCCATAGCTTTGTTATTTCCGGAAATATAACAATTTTCCGAAACAAAACCTAAAATTTTCACCGAAAAACTGGTCAGATTTTTATGGATAACGATCTTATTCAAGCCACTTGCAAAAGGAAGGTACTTACCGAATTTGATCAACAACGGCCCATTCGTTTTTGAGTTATCTGTGTGATCCCTATTATATCACATATACAATCTGGGCCACATAGACGGCACATTAGAAATAGATCAGCTATTGATGGTAGCTGACTTAAGAAAATTGTTGCAGCGACATATTCATAGATGCTCTATCGATCTAAAATAATAGCGCCATTCTGTCACTTCCGTTTATACCGGATGTTGACCTAAACTTTATTATTTTTTGCGAAATACCCTGTATATTATTGCATTTTTGAATTCGACACAAAATTCTCAACCGATTCTGTATAGCGTTAGAAGATTAGCTATGTCAAAACATCATAGTTTTTTAGTTATTGACAATTTTCCAGAAATTTGAACATGTGGAGGTCAATTTTGAAAACATAATACCCATCACATAAGATTGGTTGCGGTGCTATCGGGGCGGCAAGGCCGCGGACGAGCCCTGAGGGAACAAAAAAAAAAAATCACATAAGATCATATTGAAGTTTGAACTTTTGCAAGCGATTTCGCAATATGGCAGTGTATCAAGACATCCTAGCAGAACTTAAAAAAGATATGCAGAACAAATAAGCTGTAATTTTTCATAAAGTTAAACCAGAATAAGTCAAGAATTTTAAATAGAACAGCCTGTATATTGCTGATCGACACACAATCAAATTCCTTATAACATGTTTAGAAGGTTTCCTATACCCAAAGTTAACTGATAATCATTGACATTTAAACATAGGCACCTACATATTTCTTATAGAACTAGAGTTGTGAAGAATTATAAACAAAATGATTTGCTTGTTGATGTTGCAAAAACCCATAATACTAATAATAAGCTGACTCAATTTATTTGTGTCAACTGCTTACCTATTAAGTAGCTGTATTTATTAAAACATTGGAAATCATTATTAGTAAAAAGTCTGGACGCAGCAAGTGCGTTATGGTAGTGAATGTTCATAAAAATGACCTGGCACCAAACATTTTTTTAAAATTAAATGCGTATAACTTTTTTTTCATGTAACAAGAAGATCTAAAGTGGCATGTAATTTACTTTTTATAACGCAAACCTACATACCAAATTTGGTTACCATAGTTTTGTTATTTTCGGAGATAAAACATTTTTACTAAAGAAACCCGAAAATTTTCCCGGAAAACCCGATCAGTGTTAGACTTAGGAGGAAGTAACGATGGTCAATTGTTAGTTTTAAAAACACAGAATCTTATTTCGGACCATTTAACCTCATATTTTATGGGCACCGGAAGTAAGAAAAAAAGTAAGTTCTTGGTTATACGATGCTTTATATATTTCGCAGGGGCGTGCGGTGACATTGTAAATAAGGGAAGCAATTCTCAGCAACTTACCTATTTGTAGTGTAACTCAATTCTTATGTCGTTTTTTGGCAAATTCGTCAATAATGTCATCATAAAACTGTGGATTCTGGGACATTTCCTGGATGAGGTTATTTTCAACTGACAAAATTGAAATTTGAGAAAGTCTTTCCTGTCCTGTTGAATTCCTAACAAAACTCTTGATACGTTTCAATGTAGAAAAATTTCGTTCTACAGATGCACTAGTAGCAGGAATTGTTAATACTAATTCACATAATTTGAACACTTTAGAGTATGCATTTTCCAATTGTTATTGTTTTAAGAAAGTTAAAAGTTCACTCGCGCTAGTTTTTGTGTCAATAACATCGGTTTCATAAATGACTGTAAGTTCTGATCGTAATAAGGCTTTGTCAAAATAATGTCCATAGTGGTGGAATAATGATTTGAATGAATCTTCTGGGAAAGGTATCCCTTTAAAACCTCCAAAATTACACAATTCAAGAAATTTCAGGTCACTGAGATGATCAAATCTGCAGTTAATTTGCTGCTGAATTTGATCTATGATTTCGTAGAAAAGGCGGCGATAAGAAGTTTGAAGGTATCCCACATTATCAGTGCGCAGACGCTCTCTTCGTGGCTCCACTTCTCCTAATTTAATTGTTTTTTCCCAGAACTTATAAAATTCATTCCTTTTTGAATTATAATGGATTTAAATTCAGTAATTTTTTCCAGGCAAAAACCAATGTCATTTGTTTTACATTGCAATATGTTAAATACATTATCTGAAAACGGAAATATTTCCGAAAATATATTAAGTAAAAAATTAAAATTAAAATCTCTTTTCAAACCATCCAAAAATCCTCTAGAACTATTTATTGTTTCTGCGTCCCAATTTTTGCTATTTTCCATAATATTTTCAAAAAGTTCAATTAACGATTCACGGTGTTCAAATATAGTTAACACAAGCCTGCCGTTGTAGTTCCATCGCGTTGCAGCTACTTTGGGTAAACGTTTTTTAACAATTGAGTCTAAGGCTTGTGTGCGCTTCGTAGATTTGGAAAAAAGCAGCCATTCCACTTAGGGTAGCAAAAAACACTTTACATTCTTTAATATGATTTACAGATTGGGATAAAATTAAATTTAATTTATGATCAAAACAGTGTACAAATAAAGCACTGGAGAACGTTTCCCGCACTTTAGCTTGAAGACTTCCTAAATGTCCGGCCATAACAGCAGCCCCATCATAGCTTTGGGCAATTAATTTATTATCAGTCTCCTCAATATCTTTCATAATATTAAGCACAATTTTATATAGAGCGTTTGCGGTACGATCTTCTGTCACATTTTTAAAGCCTAAAAATCTTTCTTGTACACTCCCATCCATTTTTACGTAGCGTATTACTACATATAGTTGACTAAAATTAGTTTGTTTCATCTAGGACAATAGCAATGAAACGGGTCTGTTTAATTTCCGATTTAATTCTGTTCAAAATAATAGTGGCAGCGGCCGAAATTAAGTCATTCTGAATGCGATTTGATGTCCCGCGAAAAACGTTAGACTGTTCCAAGTGATTTTTTAAACAAATGTCGTACTTGGCTATTAAAGAAACTAGGTCTTGAAAGTTTCCTCTATTTGCAGATGTAGTTGTTTCGTCATGACCTCTGAAGCCCAATTCATGCTGACCAAGAAAACACACAACATCAATAAGTCTTTTTATAATGTTTCTGTTTTTATCAACCAATTCATTGTGTTGGCGATGACTAATTTCTATCTGCTTGTCAACGGCGTTTCAATTCGCGTTTTTCCAAAGACACTTAATTTTAAAATGCTCTGTAAATGCGCTTTAGACATAACATGCCTTTTTACTACTTTATGTAGATTATTCAAGTCGGAAAACCCACTTTTATTCCACACCCCCTTTTCAGTCAAAAATAGACTACAAGGCTAACAAAACAGTTTATTCCTGATTTCACAACTCGTTAACCATTCATATTGTTTATAAGTTTTTTCGGCGTTGAAATGTCGAATACATGTTTTAATTCTTGTATTTAAGTTTTTTAGAGTAGGTTTTGGCCTACCTTTATTAATAATAGCAAGTTTTTCAGCAAACTGTAAGGCTGAAAATCCTTTGGTCATCAAAAAACACACAACACAATCACAGTTATTATTGCCATTTGTTTGTAAAGTTTGTAAATCTCCACCCCCACCGTCGCCGCTGTTAAAAGCTGATGAACTTGTAGCCATATTAATACTCGTAAAATGCCAATGTATTTAACTTAGTCGACTGCTTATATCTGCGAAATAATGCGAGACATTCTCTTTCTATGTGTAGCGGCTCTTTCCGGTAAAATACGTTCTAAAAATACACGTACACACGTCGAGCGAGCGAGCGTTTCTCCTCAAGTGGTCTGCTGACTACATACATTTAACTGAAGGCATTGCATCCACCCGTCCACCCGTAGTATCAGGTTCATGCTGGTCGTATTTACTGCGACGACGTCCTTGCGCTAAGAGCGCATATACAAACAAGTACAGTATGATGCATAATAAATAATTATGTGTGTGAGCTTGCGAATTAAAAATTTTAATAATTAAATTAGTTTCAGAATTTGAAATTTAATATTTAAAATACAAAGGAGATTTTAAATATTGCGGTTTAATATAAATTATTTTTTAGTAGGTATGTAGTCGTTATTTTAAGAGAAGCAACGCTTCCCTTGCTTCCATGGACCGCACGCCACTAATATTTCGTGTCAATTTGATACTTCAACAGAAGCCTACAAAGAAAACAACAACTCAACAAAACACTCAGTTGCAGGATTTATCATTATCTTACCCACAACTGAACTAAGTATTGTCACATCCGTCTCTATGAGAATTAAGTTTATGAACTCTGTTACTTCTATGGTCACAGGCATTTTGTAAAGTGTGTTGGTAACAGCGAACACTCTGAATTATATTTCTAGAAGGGACCAGAAGTAACAGGTGTAGAAGAATGTAGAAGGTCTAGAATCTCTATGGACAGTATAAATAGGCCAGCCGCAGATAGAGTGAGTCAGTCAGTAATGAGTTAGAGTTGGTGTATAGTAAGCGATCATAGAAGGCGAAGAGTGAAATATAGTTTTATGTTTTGTTAGTCAGCAAATCCAGAACCCTGAAGAATGTAACTGTGTCAGAAGTGTGATTTTCAAGCTGCTAAAGAAGATATTTTCCAGAATATTCGTTGAGCAACGGGTACCTTTCTAAAATATCTGCAAGATAGAAGTGTCAGAAGTAACCAATTTGTTGTATTTTTGGGAAAGAATAAACTGTGTGCCAGCTTTAAGTATGTTTATGCCTAAGACACGTAGCGCAATAGCCAATATGGATACCCAGTTATTCGAATTGATTTAAGAAATGAAAGAAGAAAGAAAGAAAAGAGACGACGAAGCAAAAGAAGAAATGAGAAAAGGAGATGAAAAGGCCAGAAAAAGAGAGAGGCGAAGAAGCCAATGAAGAAATGAGGAAAAGAGATGAAGATGCAAAAAACAAATGAGAAGAAGAGATGAAATAGTCGGAAAAAGATATGAAGAGACCAAAGAAGAAATAATAGAGAATAAAGAAACAAAGAAAATTCTACAAGAACAGGACAGACAGCAGAATTGAGAATATTACTTTTTGTGTCGACGAACGTATGAAGCAGATAAAAGACGACATCTTTCAGCAAGTAGAAAGCCGAGTAAGGGGTATCAGCTACGATGTACATGACAAGCTGACGGAAGTACAACAAAAGGTGCATTCGTAGAAAAGAAGTGTGATACCCTAGGCAAGGGAAACATCAGACTCGGAGATATCTCAGTGGTTAGAGTTAAGGTCTCCATACTTGATGGCTCAGTCACATGGATTATTTACCTACGTGAGTTCGAAGCCGCTGGTATCGCAAATGGTTGGGGCGAGAGAGAGAAAGTGACCTCGTTAGTTGTAGCTCTCAGAGGAGATGCCCTAGATGGGTTCCAAGTTATCCCCAGGGAAGAACAAGACAGTTTCGACAGCATTATATATTACTTAGAAATGAGATTTGGCGACTAGCATTTACAACAGCTATATCAAATTCAGCTGAAAAGTCGCTGTCAGAAATCGGGCGAAAGTCTGCAACAATTCGAAGCCGATGTTGCGAGACTAATACGCTGCAAACATTTATTGATGGCATCAGGGATACCGACACTCAACAGGCGCTTAGAATGGCGTGGAATAAAAACTTGAACGATGCTTTGGTGCATTCTCTAGAATTTGAAGCTGCGAAGCAAGCCTCAAAAGGCAATATGACAGTCTCCAAGTCTTAGAGGAAGAAAATAAATCAGATTCAATCGAGGTCGTGCAGATACTTAAGAAACTAGTAGAACAGATGAAGCGCACGCCTCATAAGGAGCCAACGCAAGGTCATCGTGCAATTGCCATACGCTGTTGGAACTGTGCTAAGGTGGGGCACACAACAAGTGAAAGCCGGGCTCCAAAGTAATCATCAACCAACATACAGGAAAACTAACTGCACCTAGCTTTATGGGGCGAGAGCAGGCTGTCCACCACAATGCCCCAAATTCGACGAATATTTCACTGGTCAACGATTCTGGCAGCACGCCCGTTGTAGACGGAAACATTAGCGACAATAAGGCTCAAATGTTTGTAGATATCGTCGCATCCAGAACTATTATCCGTCGTGATATGGTACCAACATGGCGGGTAAGAGGGCTAGAAAGAGCGTACAAAGTGACTGCAGTTGGTGGCGAACAAATTCGTGTGTTTGGGGAGACTGGCGTGAAGCTACAAATTGGACTTTGGGAGACCAAACAACGAGTTGAGATCTACACTAGAAGACATGTCTCGTGTACCTAGATGACGTCATTATCTTAGGAAAGTCGTTCGAAGATCACATGAAGAATGCCGAACAAGTGTTTCACAAACTACAGGGTGCCAATTTGAAATTAAATCCCAAGAAATGCTTCCTCTTTCAAAAAGCAGTCAATTATTTAGGCCACATTATCACGGCAGATGGAGTTAAACCGATCCAGAGAAGACAGACTGTATTATGAACTGGGACATCCCAACCAATGTAGATCAGCTGCGAAGTTTTCTAGGCCTCTGCACATATTACCGCCGTTTTGTAATGGGATTTTCTAACATCGTGAAACCCTTGCATAAACTGAGGGAATAAAAGACACCCTTCATTTGGACAAATAATTGTCAAAGAGCATTCTAGACACTAAAACAGGCTCTCTGTTCATCCCCGATTCTGACATACCCCCAGCTTTCGCACCGGTTTATTGTGGACACAGACGCGAGCAATGTTGGCATTGGAGGTGTTCTTTCTCAAGAACAGGGAGGCCAAGAGAAGATTGTAGCGTAGTTCACAAAAGCCCTGTCAAAAGAACTATTGCGTGACGAGAAAAGAACTGCTAGCCATTATCAAGACGTTGGAGCATTTTCACAAATATCTATATGGCCAAAAGTTTCTCCTGAGAACCGACCACGCTTACCTACGCTGTATTCTTCAATTTAAAAATCCAGAGGGATAGATGGTGAGGTTAATAGAGGACCAGCCAGTCTACAGATGAAAGGAGGCTTGCTACGGAAAACCTAGTTGGTCCGAAGTTAGTGATAAAAGCGTTGCCACCAAAAGTTACTGGGTCCAGTGGGACTCTATTGAAATCAAAGATGGTCTTTTGGTCAGGAATTGGAAGTCAGCGGATGGAACCTGCATGAGAAGCAAATAGCCTTCTGGGGCCAAGAGGTAATCGAGGAGATCCATGGCGAAGGCCATTCAGAGGTGAAGCAAACTTTAGAGAAAGTCAGAGGAAGCTTTTATTGGTTAAGATGTAGAGCTGATGTAGAGGAATGGTGGAAAACCTGCCAAGAGCGTGCATCCAGTAAGGGGCCTAAATCAAAAACCAGGGGACGAATGAACCAGTACAACGTGGGAGCCCCATTCGAAAGAATTTCCATCGGCATAGTTGTTTATTTCCCTAGAACAGGCCCAGGAAATCGCTATTTGCTTGTAGCCAGGGATTATTTTAGCAAGTGGCTAGAAATGCGGTACCGAATCAAGAGGCCACCACCGTCGCAGAAGTGTGGGTGAATTAGTTTTTCTGCAGATTTGGCGCAATGCTAAAGCTCCATTCTGACCAAGGACGCAACTTCGAATCAGCTATATTTCAGGCGGTTTGTGAGCTGATGGGAATCAGAAAAACGAAAACTACATCCATGCACCTTCAGTCTGTCGGAATGGTGGAAAGATTCAATGCTACATTGGAGTCCCATTTAAGAATATTTGTCAATGAACACCAAACGGGTTGGGACACGCACATTCCACTTATTTCCCTGGCATACCGCTGCGCCGTACATGAGACTACCGGATATACCCCAGCCAGTATGTTTTTTCGGCGAGAGTTAAGACTTCCTCATGATCTCATATTTGGAAAACCCACAGATGCTTCACGTTCAACTAATGAATACATCAATGATTTGGATATAAGAATAGAAGTCATTCATTCTACTGTCAGAATGTATATACGAGTAGAAAGCGTCCGCATGAAGACCCGTTAATTACAATGCAGTACGACGCGAGGGACGGTCACCGAAACTACAGAAATTATGGGAAAGTCCGTATATGGTGGTCAAAAGGATCAATGACGTTGGCTATCGCTTTCAGAGGAGCCCGAAGAGCAAAATGAAGGTGGTCCATATACACAGGCTTACGCCATACTAAGAAGTTTATGAACTCTGTTACTGCTATGGTCACAGGTGTCTTCTAAAGTGTGTTGGTAACAGCGAACACTCTGGTATTATATTTCTAGAAGTGACAGGTGTAGAAGTATCTAGAAGGTCTAGAATCTTTATGGACAGAATAAATAGGAGAGCCGCGGATAGAGCGAGTCAGTCAGTAGTGAGTTAGTGTTGGTGTATAATAAGCGATCGTATAACGCGTATAGTGAAATATAGTTTTATAGACATTTAGTAATAGAGAGAAATATTTTAGTTGATGGTGGTGTTAGAAAGGCCTGGAGATATTGTACATAGGACAGACACATATACGCACAAACAATTGCCTGCAATCTGCGTGTTTACATCGTCATTTCGTTACAAAACATTGTTAGAAATTTTTTTTAATTCGGGACGCAAGTGCGTTATGGTTACGAATTTTAATTAAATTTTTCCAATTTGAATAACTCATTTTCTATAAATTTAGAACGTTGAATTTCGGTAGGTGGTAAGGCCTTTTCCAAGGCAACATACTCACCAAATTTTATAAAAATAGCTTTGTAACTTTGAGAGAAAAATTTTTTTTTCCAAACGAAACTCAAAATTTGCTAGGAAAACCTTATCCGATTTTCTTGACTAACGAACTTATCCAAGCTATTAACAAAAGAAAGATCGATACCTCTCTTTAAGTGAATTTTTTAAATAAAAGTTCACTAAAAAGTGGATGTAATACTCATTTTCAGCGTGTCTTTTCCATCATTAAAATATCATTTGATTAAGTGACAGCTGTCAATTATTTCGATTCGGAACCATAGAGCGAAAACAGATTAGCGACCATCTTATCGGCCATAAGCACAGAACACATTGTAAACGAAGGAGCACAGAGGCGTTCTTCCATTGACTCAGTAAGGCCCAGTGAGACCATATGGATATGGGTCGGGTTTTGGAAGTGGAGTAATGGTTTTTGGCAGATTGTTTGTTATATCCGCCCAAACTGACATTGGACAGATGCGTTAAAAATGACACAGGAGTGTCATCTCATGTTATCAAAGTAACTTTATAGCCTGAGGGGCTTTAGATTAAAAGATTGAGGAATCACACGCTAGTTTAGTCATATATATATATATATATATATATATATATATATATATATATATATATATATATATATATATATATATATATATATATATATATATATATATATATATATATTTCATTTGAAGAAATTTTGTTAAATTAAAAAGTCGGTAGACTCTCATAGAAAGTAGCAAAAAACATTTATTTTAAATACCTAACTCAATAGGTAACAAACTAAATGCTCAAAATGATTCCCATTTTTTCCGGGCATTCTTCTATTCTATTATAATAAGTGGCTACCAAATGCGCTTTGGATATCTTCCGTACTTAATGAACGAAATAGATCGCGTACTCTTCTCTTCATACCCTCTTTTGTGGTGGGAGCAATTGAATAAACATTATTTTCCCAGATATAAAAATCCTGACGCGTAAAATCTAGAAACGAGGTGGATACCTGTGTATACCATTATTAGCCATCCAAGTACCTTCTAGTGTCTTCCCAAGAAACGCGTGTACATCCCCTATGTTATAGGCAGGTGCTCCGTCATGCTGATACCAAGATGTTCAGCTGAAGGTATATTATGGAGAGCTTCAATTAGTTGATTTCTTAAGATATTATTGTATTTAGCTCCATTTAGGTTCTCTTCATAAATATGAACGCATAATAACCTATTACCTTTGATAGCGCAAAATACATTGTAACAGCTTTCCTAGTAATGTTGAACTCTTGTTACATGGGGATTCTCTTAGGCCCAATAGAGAGAGTTGTGCTTATTGAAGCAACCATTCTTTGTGGATTTAGATTCATCGCTCCAAATGAGTTTTGACAAAAATGAATCGTTTTCCTGGTGTTTGGTTAGAAAAAAATCGCAGAAATATTCTGCCTGCATCACCCACATGCAAATTTTGTACCAGTTGGCGGTTGAATCGTTTTTGTTTGTTTTCTTACAACTCGTTGTACAGTAATGAGAAATACGTTGTGCATCGCGTATCGATGCATTTGCATTCGCATGATACGCTAGAACTGTAATTTCCAAACCGGCGTTGTTTCTAAGGGGATGGTTCTTTGCAATTTTTGGACCAAAAGAAATAAATTCTTCGCAGTTTTTGATCAATGTTCTTACCGTTTCCTTCCAGGTGGGGCAATATTTGGATACCTTTTGGCAAAAGCTGTGCAAGTTCTACTTATACTTTTGTAATCAGTAAATCAGTGGTAAATTAATATAATCTTCATTTGAATCATTACCATCTCTATTTTGCGTGATAACTATAGTACAATTTATTTAAAGACAGGCATCTTAGGGAATAATTACTTACATACAATAATACAAATTGTTGCAAACAAATAAATTTGGACAGTTATATATTCCGTGGACAGGTTTCTTTCATAAAATCACTGCGGTTTATGTAGGCAGTTGAAACTAATTAAGTAGTCAGCTTAAGTACGTTGGTTTGTGCATTATAGTGTTTTAGATCACCCACAGCAATTAAAATGATAAGCAATAAACACAAGGAAATTATATTGTATATTAATCCTTCTACGGTCGTATTAGTGAATTTTCTTTAAAAAAATACTAATGAGGAGACTTTGAATTTATATATATATATATATATATATATATATATATATATATATATATATATATATATATATATATATATATATATATATATATATCACACCGATAACTCAAAAAATAATGGGCCGATGTAGATCGAATTTGATGGGTAACTTCTTTTTTGGACAAGTTCCTTGGCCAGGAAAAGCGGCCCAGTTTTCCGGCAAAATTTTGTGTTTTCTTTCGGAAAATTTTCATATTTCCGGAAATAACAATTTGGTATACTGGTTTATGTCGGAAAAAGTAAACTATGTGCCAAAATTTAGACGTATAGGGTGAAAGGAAAAAAAGTTACAGGCATTTAAAGAAAAAAATTGGGTGCCACTGATGACCAGATAAACGCACAAAAGTAAAATATTTTATGTGGATAACAAAATCCCATGTATGCTACAGAAAAAAATACGTTTTTTGGCGCCAAAGGGTCAAGAAATGCCAGAAAATTTACTTTGAAAATTTGATAACTTTCCCTCTAACACGTCAAAGTCGCTATTTGAAACTTCCAATTGGCAACTTTTAGGCGAAGAACCTGAAGCTAATACGGGCTATGTAGAGAAAATGTTGACATTTGTTTTACAAGTCCTTAAGTTTCAGGTTCAACCGTCATTATCCTTCATTTTACTAAAATGTTTTCAGAAAATTCATTTCAAATATATCCTTTCTCTGCTGCTTTAGCAGTAGTTTTAGTTATGCAGTTTATGGTTTAATTCTCTGTAATTTTTAGCAAACTTTCGTACAAGAAGTGCGTTATTGAGAAGACTGCGACTTTTGAATTTTAAAAAGATTATGTCAATTGAGCGCGAACTAGGACCCATATCCGGGGTTAGTTTCAGTTTTTATCTGTTTACACACACACACACACACACACACACACATATATATATATATATATATATATATATATATATATATATATATATATATATATATATATATATACTTATGCCTATGCGGAAGTAGCTGGACCATTTCGTATACCAAGTGTATAATAGCTGGACCAACCGTGCAATAGCTGGACGTCCAGCTATTAACATGCTGGTATTAATATGTACATGCGTTATTGGCTGGACCTATTTCATGAGAACATTAAAAGTAAAAATTAATGCGCCTGTGCGGTGTTGCCAAATGCTCAAAATATTAATTCTATTTAAATATTTACATGTTTTAGTGCATTTTATGTACACTAGGACCGTAAAAAGCATGAGGTTACTTAAGACTTTATTAAATAATAATATCGTCAGGATATTTCTTACGAATTTCTGGATTAAAAATGATTATTGCATAAGTTACTATTCATGTAATATAGCAAAAAAATTTACAGGTGGTTTGTAAAAATAATGTTTTGGAAGAGACAAAATATGAATTATTTTTTGATATTTGCAGTAGATGTGCCAAAATCATAAAAACACAAAATGATTACCAAGGCCCTAGTGTATAATAAGATTGCAAATTATAATTTGTCACCCTTTGCAAAAGTGAGAAAAATGCATATGAAGATCGGGATAGCAATTAAGACCTTTCCGAAATATGAATTATTTTTTGATATTTGCAGTAGATGTGCCAAAGTCATAAAAACAAACAAAAATGATTACCAAGGCCCTAGTGTATAATAAGATACGCAAATTATTTTTTGTCACCCTTTACAAAAGTGAGAAAAATGTATATGAAGATCGGGATAGCAATTAAGACGTTTTCCAAATATTTATTATTTTATCGCATTTGCAGTTAATGTGCCAAAATCATAAAAACAAAAAAATATTACATAAGCCCTTATGTATGAAAAGCCATGCAAAATATTTTTGTCACCTTTTTCAAAAGCGAAAAAAATGCATATGAAGATCGGGATAGCAATTAAGATGTTTCCGAAATATGAATTATTTTTTGATATTTGCAGTGGATGTGCCAAAATCATAAAAACAAAAAATTATTGCCAAGGTCTTAGTGTATAATAAGTTATTCAAATTATTTTTTGTCACCTTTTGAAAAAGTGAAAAAAATTCATATGAAAATCGGGATAGCAATTAAGACGTTTTCCAAATATGTATTATTTTTTCGCATGTGTCAAAATCATAAACACCAAAAATGACTTCCAAGGCCCTAGTGTATAATAAGATATGCAAATGATTTTTTGTCACCCTTTGCAAAAGTAAAAAAAAATGCATAAACAGATCCGGATAGCAATTGAGACGTTTCCGCAATATGCATTATTTTTTGACATTTGCAATTTTTTAAACAGGAATATTTTTTTTTATATTTACATTTAAAATCATAAAATCACAAAACTATTACCAAAGCCCTAGTGTATAATACTACAGCATACACAACTCAACTCGGACAGTTTTAGAATGAATTGAATATGATTCTATTCCTATTTTTCAAGTTGCAGATTTTTTAACGCGCTAAAATCTAATATACAGTCATAGCATAATAATTGATTGATTATGCTGTGCTACAGTTACTTTTCAATTTTTTCTAAACATATGTTTGACAGGTCAGGTAAAAGCTTTGAAATTTACAAAAGGAGGGTACAGAAACAGAGCTGTAAACCTTTCTGGGATCAACGTCGTAAAAGCGGTATATCAAAGCCCAAACCTTCTTTATCTATGCGACGCTTTTATATACAAATACATAATATTTGAGAAAAAATGCTAGGTTTAATATTCGAATATGACCAGCCACTAACTGCTATACTAGAGTGACTAACATTAATTAGATTCTCATAATTTTTATGTTGCATTGTTCAAGTATGCAGTACAGCGTAGGAAACAGTCTTCTTATGCTATGTAACCAAGATTTATGCCACTAAAAATAAGTTGCACTTTAAACCTAATTTATAGCAAATTTTTATAATAAATATTCTTATATCGAGATTGGGGTAGTTTCTTTGTATACACAACATGTTTATTACATTTATTTAAATTCATAATTTTTCCAAAACATCATAAAAATAATCCGTATCACTCACTGACTGAAGGCAAAGTCGCTTAGTAGTCGCAACGATAGGTTAAAATAAGCAGGTTTCCCGTTGCCTTTCATGTGGCACATTGAAAAAAAAAATACATTCTTGGAAAACCTTTTAACTGCTATCCCGATGTTTAAATTCTTTTTTTTCCTTACTTTTGCAAAGGGTGACAAAAAATAAATTTGGTGTAGCATTACATAATAGGGCCTTGGTAATGATTTTTGGTTTTGTGATTTTACCACATTAACAGTAAGTATCACAGAATCATTAATATTGAAATGAAAAACGTGGTAGTAACTATCCCGGTGTTCAAATGCATTTTTTTTATATTTCCAAAGGGTGACAGAAAATTATTTGCATGAGCTTTTATGCGTCAGACCCTTAGTGATATTTTTTGTTTATATGAATTTGGCACATTAACTGCCAATGCGAAAAAATAATACATATTTGGAAAACGTCGTAATTGCTATCCTGATTTTCATATGCATTTTTCTCACTTTTGCAAAGGGCGACAAAAAATAATTTGCATATCTTATTATACACTAGGGCCATGGTAATCATTTTTTGTTTTTATAATTTTGGCACATCTACTGCAAATAACAAACAATAATTCATATTTCGGAAACGTCTTAATTGCTATCCCGATTTTCATATGCATTTTTCTTACTTTTGCAAAAGGTGACAAAAAATAGTTTGCATCTCTTATTATACACTAGCGCCTTGGTAATCATTTTGTGTTTTTATGATTTTGGCACATTTACTGCAAATATCAAAAAATATGACATATTTCGGAAACGTTTTAATTGCTATCCCGAATTTATTATGCGTTTTTTTCAAGTTTGCAAAAGGTGACAAAAAATAATTTGCATGGTTTTTCATACATAAGGGCCTTAGTAATAATTTTTGTTTTTATTAATTTGGCACATTAACTGCCAATGAGAAAAAATAATACATATTTGGAAAACGTCTTAATTGCTATCCCGATTTTCATATGCATTTTTCTCACTTTTGCAAAGGGTGACAAAAAATAATTTGCATATCTCATTATACACTATGGCCTTGGTAATCATTTTTTGTTTGTATGATTTTGGCACATCTACTGCAAATATCAAAAAATGATTCACATTTCGGAAACGTCTTAATTGCTATCCCGATCTCCATATGCATTTTTCTCACTTTTTCAAAAGGTGACAAAAAACAATTTGCATATCTTATTATACACTAGGGCCTTGGAAATCATTTTTGGTTTTTATTATTTTGGCTCATCTACTGCAAATATCAAAAAATAATTCATATTACCGAAACTTCTTAATAGTTATCCCGATCTTCATATGCATTTTTCTCACTTTTGCAAAGGGTGACAAAATATAATTTGCAACCTTATTATACACTAGGGCCTTGGTAGTTATTTTGTGTTTATAAGATTTTGGCACATCTACTGCAAATATCAAAAATTATTTCATATTTCGGAAACGTCTTAATTGCTATCCCGATCTTCGTTTTTGTGATTTTGGCACATCTACTGCAAATGCGAAAAAATAAACGTGGTAATAGCTATTTCAATCTTCATATGTATTTTTTTCACTTTTGCATAAAGTGACAAAAAATAATTTGCATGAGTTATTATACATTAGGGCCTTGGTAATAATTTTGCGGTTTTATGATTTTGCACATTAACTGTAAATATCAAAAAATAAGTCATATTTGAAAAAACTTAGTAATAAGTATCTCGATGTTCAAATGATTTTCTTTTATTTTCCAGAGTGTGACAAAAAATAATTTGCTTAGGGTGCTATACACTAGGTCTTTCGTAACTTGTTTTTGTGTCTGTTTTTATATTGGCGCCTTGGCTTTATTGTCCAATATTTGTCATTTGGGTACATGTAACCAAAATAACAAATAATACATACTAAAATTTAGTTTTCCTCTATGTCTATGTTAATAATAAACGATTGGTTTAATGTTATTATGTTATTGCAAAACACTTAAGACAAATTCTTTTTTCTTCGGTAAGGTGTAGTAGCATATAGCAATATATGGCTGGCATCTATGGCTAGCCATAAATTTACTACCTTGAATCCGCTTCACTGATATTGTGATCGCAACGATCCATCCCGCTTTCTGCTGACCCTACGTGTAAATCTATGGCTCGGAATTTATGGATAACTTCACGCAAACTTTTCCCAGTTATATTCAGCAAACATGTCTTATCTCTGCTGCATCGAACATGATGCAAATGCAACTATGTGAATCTTAAAATGCAGCGGCTTTCCAGGAAATAAAGCTTTTAAGTTATTTACTTACCAATGCTACTATTTCTACCCCTACGACTTTTTATTTATAATAAAAAATATGTACATTGTTTGCCTAAACCTGCCAGTATAATTTTTTGATAGCTATATACATATAGCGCGAGTTTAAAACATGGAATAAATTCAGTTAATCAGATACAGCTATCTTTTTCCAATAATTCGCAGACATGTCGATAGACATTTTATGTCTCGGTCTTTTCAAAAAATAAAATAAATATCATACAGTGTGTGCCCAATTTAAGGTAAGACCTCATCGATATTTTTTTCAAATCCTACCCTAGTTTGTTTTTATTAAATAGGTTTAACCTACACATTATTTTGAAAAAAACAGCAGATTTTAAATTTTTATTTATTTATTATTATAAATCTAAAGGAATTAGTAGCACGAATAAGAAATGAATGTTGACTTATTTTCCCAAAATAACCAGAAATGTGTAAAACGAATTTCAATTCCGTTTATACTACTAACAAATAGTCAATCGACAACAACCTAAGCATTTATTAAAGAAAATTGATTTAGATTATCTATTTTTTATTTCTGTTTTTAAAATAATATAATGTATATTTTTGTGGGAAGGAATATAAACTTGGTGGTTTAGCATAACTTGACATGTACTTTAGAAATAGCCAACAAAACAGTACGATTGTCGGTTAAACAAATTATCGACGTCATATCTCAAATTTGGGACAACTTCATATTATTAAAGAAAGATCACAGCTTAACAACCACTAATTGACGTGTTCGCGCATTTGAAAAAGGTGTATTTGATTAACTGAATGTATTCTAAGTTACCAACATGCATTGTGTAATATGGCAGTAATAATGCTGATAATTGTTTATCTTTTTTTGTCTTTTCCTCAACGGCGACGTATTTCTGCGACTATGGCCAATCACCGACAACATGGAGCACTTTCAACTCACTTTCCTTTAAATTTGGCCGAACCCCGTTTTTTATATAAGGAGGGTAGGGATATTCAGCGTGCCCAACCTCGCACGGTACACGGGACTAACGACTTCACGACTCCTCAGTGAATCGGAACCTGCAGAAATTCAACCTGCTCCAACTAAATGATAATTTTACAGTAGGGGCTGAAAAAATGAATGGGGAACCCTGGAAATCGAACCCAGTACCCTTGGATCCAGCGGCATACTTTCCTACCACTGGATCACTCAGGTTTTTTGATAATAGTTGTCAAATATCTTTTGCAACAATTGGATACAATAATCTAAAATATATAACTATATAACACTAAAAGTAGATCTCGTAAGTTTATAAAACAACAGTCATTATACACCTTGTCCTATTTTCGAATTGAGTTTTTGTGTTATCTTCTAAAAAAAAGCAGGAGTTGGATTAATTTTAATTCAAAATACTATATTACAAAACAAACAAAAATGTAGGAAAGATGCTCTCTTCTCTTAATACCAGGAAAGCCTCTGGCCTTGACGAGATCCCAGCAATTGTTCTTAAAAGATGCGCACCAGAACTTGCTCCTGTCCTGACCTGTCTGTTTTAGACATCTTACAATAGAGGCATATTCCCTAGTAACTGGAAAACTGCTCGAGTACAACACGTCCCCAAGAAAGGATCCAAAGCGCTTCCTAGTAACTACAGGCCTATTTCTCTCCTTTCAGTCGTCTCTAAAGTGATGGAAAAGTATACAAACACCGCATTACTAAAATTTTTGAAAAACACAGTCTAATCCACGACAGGCAGTATGGATTCCGTCAGCGCAGATCAACTGCCGACCTCGTTTCCTTTATCACCCATTCTTGGAACAAGTCTATGAAACTACTACTAAGCATTCGACCAGGTTTGGCACGCAGCGCTGCTTAATAAACCTCCGGTCTATGGCCCACCACCAAAACTCTGTTCCTGGACAGCAAATTTCCTCTCCAACCGGAGCATTTCTGTTGTCGTGGATGTCCATTCCCCTAAACTGTATCCAATTAATGCAGAAGTCCTTCAAGGTTCAGCTTGAGCCCCTACTTTGTTTCTTCTCCACATCAATGACCTCCTCTCTAGCACATCTAACCCAGTTCAGTTACGCGGACGACAGCACCCTCCTCTCAAATATACAATATTCTAAGCCTGTCTCTTTAGCTCAATTAAATGAGGAACGCAGACTCATGGAGGGTTCTGCCTCTGTGGATCTTCAAAAAATATTATACTGGGGAAGTAGAAATCTTGTACAATTCAACTCCACCAAATCTGTCTTGATTTCTATCTCATAAGAGATGCACCAGCCCTAGACCACTCACAATGAACAACCAAGTTATTCAAAGTAATCAGACCTTTACACTTGTTGGCATATCTGTGGATCGAAATCTCAATTGGCACCAACATGTCACATCAATTGCAGAAGTGGCTGCTAAGAAATTAGGTTTCCTCGTCCGGGCTCGCAAATACTTTTCACCAGATAATCTCTATACCTTATATACTTTACAAATAAGGCCAAACCTCGAATACTGCTCCCACATCTGGGGTGCCGCTGCCGCTTTTACACTCGCTATTCTGGACTCCATTCAGAAGAGAGCTATACGTATCATCGGTGACACTACCATCACGCAAAGGCTGACATCCCTTGCCCACCGACGTGCCGTTGGTGACCTCGTTCTCTTTTATAGATATCTGCACGGGCACTGCTCAGATGGGCTTTCTTCCATAGTTCCTCCACCTGCTGCCCCCAACAGATCTACCAAGAACAGAGCGAATGCACCGTTTTACTGTCCAGATCACCAGACATAGAACATCTTGTTATGCCCGCTCTTTTGTCCCGATGCCTTCCAAGTTGTGGAATTCCTTGACGGCACATGTTTTTCCTTCTCCTCAGAACCTCCAAACCTTCAAGTCCAAATTAACAAGTTGCTTCTTTCCTCCTTCTCGACACCCATGGAACGATAGTATTTAGGCTGTAAGCCCTCGTGGTGTGTTGTTAAAAAATTAAAAAATAATAATAATAACCCTTTAAGTACGTTACGCCCCAACATCTACTATAATTACTGAAAATAGTCCAGGATCAGTTTGACTGACTTATTAATTTAGACACCATGTCGATTTATAAATTTCGGTCGGAATATTTTTTGAGAATAAACTTTGGCAGAAAATTTTTAAAACAAGTTTCATTTCTTAGACAGACTAAATAGTTGTAAGTTTTAAATTACCAGTGCTTTCTTTAGACAGAGCCTACAATATGTTTTGTTGGTGTACTCATTAATCAAATGAGCTTGTGGTTAGAAAACATTTTATGTCCGAATTTTCTTAAAGGGTTTCTTAAGCAATTACGGAGCAAGGGGGTTGGATACTGCCCACTAGACGATGTGCGTTAACTAAACGTTTATTATAAGACTACTATAACAGTTAGATAATGTAAGTACATATATTTATAATCTCGGAACCAAGACATCCTACAAAAAGGCATTATGGGAGCCGAGACTATAATGTAATGTGTGGGAAGTGTCATTGTTGCATTTTGTATTATAAAATACATATTATGTCGGATGACTCCTTCCCTGTTAGATGGGATTTTATGGGGTGCATAAAATTTAATTTGCAAAAATTTATATTCTAAGGTAAAACATTTAAAATGATCAAAAATTGAAAACAATTACATCAATAGATCAAAAATTCGATAAAATTTAGAAAATATAACATATAACATGGTTATTCTTTAGGCAAAGGAAAAGCCTTTTGTTTGCTGCATTTTGGTTAACCTGTACGGAAATTTAAATATCAAGTATTTAAAGTTAACAATAAACAATGATTATGAAACACCCGTTAAAAGTAGCTTTCGCAGTATACACTCTATCACTGTTGCACTTCTTACTATAAGCTTAGCATAAACAATATGCTACTGTTTTCCTCTAGGTAAAAGAATAATGTCTTCAATTTCTGCGTCTTCCTTAAAGTAATTTTCTAATTTTTAAAATTTGAATAAACTAAGTTTATTCATCTCCTTAATGACGCTAACTTTGTTAGCGAAACGATCGTCGGGTCAAAAAACTGTATTGTGATGAATTGGGTTCTCCAAATTGTACTTATCAGTGCGCATCACAGGTTCCAATCTTCACCCATTCTACAAAGCTAATTTCTATGATTATTGTTTCACAGCAGCACGACCAAGATGGAGTTCTCCTCAAAGAGAAGCAGTTAAGGAGACCATTAGAAGACATTTAAAGGACGGAAGCAACCCCTCGATAGCTGAATGTTAACTTCTGATTGAAAATTGTCCAGTGTTAAACAAAAGAGCTCTCCATCTCTAAAACCTTACATTTCTAGTAGCACGAAAAAAGACAGACAATATGATAAATATTTCTTTTTAGCTATATTAAAATAAAATAACATAAAAATACCTCAATCACTATTTATATTAGATTTTACAAATTTGCCTACTTTGTACAAATTTTCTTCTACTAAATTCCTGAGTTCTCCACTTTTTCTGCATTTTCTATTTATTTACGACAACTATTTTCACTGATTTCTCACGTTCAATTCAAACCATAACACAAGAATTGTGTTTCATATGTAACTTATGCAAAAGCTTTGGTCATCATAATTTTGTTAAGAGTTTGAATTATGTTACTTCCATTATGAAAGCAGATCACATGCAATGTATTCAGATCCAGATAACTAATTACAATAATTTTGTTTTCTAGGAACTCAATGTATTACATTTTGAGATAAAACACGTGTATTTTTAGACAAGACTGTCATAAATAAATTTTTATACACAATGTATTTAATTTAAAATAACTGGTAAAAAATTACAACACAAAATTTGTCTTTTATCATTTTTCTGCTTTACCACACCGGTGTGATAATTTATGTAGGCAAATAATTTAAAAATAATTTGTAGTCACTTTTTATAATTTTAATATTATTCACGAAGTGCTTCACTGTAAAACTGTCAAGGTAAAGAGAATAAATAATGTATTAATTAAAACATATCATCTTTGTTTACTAGCACGCAGACCTTAAAACCGTAATGCTACCTGTTTAAGCGTACAACATAAAACTAACCAGAAAACTTTTATACATCCTACTAAAAAGTGCGGCAACACTGTGAGGTTAGGTCCAGCTACTTCCTTTTGGACATATCAATTTTTATGGCTGAAATGTCCAGCTACTTCCTTATAAACATATATAAATCCCAAGAGAGAAAGGTCCAGCTACTTCCGCATAGACACACACACACATATATATATATATATATATATATATATATATATATATATATATATATATATATATATATATATATATATATATATTTCTATAATGGGAAGGTAAACATTCACACATAAACACACTTTAAAACAACTCATAGAAAGCCTCACACAAACAAGAACTTAGTTCTGGTGTGTACAATATCTTGGCAATCAAAAATCTAAATCAAAATTGATTCCCAAATTATGACATATATATGTGTTAAAAGAAGGTAAAGGCAAGTCTAAATTATTTAGTAGAAATTGTTTAAATAGTTTAAGATGTTCATGTTTAGTAGAATTAGGAAATTTATGGTGTTAATATTTATTAGGATTAAGCTTGTCAACATTTCATGTAACCTAAATATAAGTCAGCTGTTCAGTTACCACAAATGTCAAAACTGACAATAAAATTGTAATATAGGTTAAGGAATGCTGTCAAAAATAGTGTATATAGTGCATTGAAAGATGTAACAAGGTGTAACAAGGTAACCCAGGAAATGAGGAGACAAACAAACAAAATCTTAAGATGAATTTGGAAGGCGGCCAACAAGAAATTTTTCACTTGGACATGGTCGTCAGGGGATAGAAAAATAATAAATAGATTGGAATTTTTTTGGCAGTGAAAAAGCAGATTGAAATTATTATTAAAAAATTAATTGATTGAATTTTTGGGTATTAAGAAGAAACAGATTGGAATTTTTGGGATAAAGTAAACAGATTAAAATTTTTAGAGAATTAATTGATTGGATTAAAATTCTTTTGACCGTATGTCAAAGAGTGACATAGGAGAAAAAGAACACTCCTAATAAATTGATTTTGAAGGGTAAAAACTTCAGTGCGATAATAGTGAAAGGACCAATCCTCGCAGCTAAGACCTTCCAGACCACAAAAAAGTAAGTGTTTCATAAATAAGTTTTGTGATCATTGAAACCTTTGCTTTGTTTTGTTTTTATACATATATAAGTATTTGGGAGGAATAACAAAAATCAGATAGGGCAATATATTTCAAAATTTAAAAAGGAAAGAAGAAACTATTTCGGATTTGTAAACAAAGAAAATAAAAGAGTCAGAGTTTTAAAAATTTAATTGTACTTTTGAAATAGTAAGAATTTTGAGGACTTGAACCCACTAGCTAGAGAAGCTCCCTGTTTTAAGAGTAATAATATCCATGCTATCAATTTGTTTATGTCACATGCAGCAATAAAAGACATTGGGTACACCAGGGTGTAAGTCAAATACACGTATATTTAATAAACAATTTTTTTACAGCATAATTCACTCAACTTTACAGGTAGATAAAACTCACAAGATAAAGACTTTGAATTTATATATATATATATATATATATATATATATATATATATATATATATATATATATATCACACCGATAACTCAAAAAATAATGGGCCGATGTAGATCGAATTTGATGGGTAACTTCTTTTTTGGACAAGTTCCTTGGCCAGGAAAAGCGGCCCAGTTTTCCGGCAAAATTTTGTGTTTTCTTTCGGAAAATTTTCATATTTCCGGAAATAACAATTTGGTATACTGGTTTATGTCGGAAAAAGTAAACTATGTGCCAAAATTTAGACGTATAGGGTGAAAGGAAAAAAAGTTACAGGCATTTAAAGAAAAAAATTGGGTGCCACTGATGACCAGATAAACGCACAAAAGTAAAATATTTTATGTGGATAACAAAATCCCATGTATGCTACAGAAAAAAATACGTTTTTTGGCGCCAAAGGGTCAAGAAATGCCAGAAAATTTACTTTGAAAATTTGATAACTTTCCCTCTAACACGTCAAAGTCGCTATTTGAAACTTCCAATTGGCAACTTTTAGGCGAAGAACCTGAAGCTAATACGGGCTATGTAGAGAAAATGTTGACATTTGTTTTACAAGTCCTTAAGTTTCAGGTTCAACCGTCATTATCCTTCATTTTACTAAAATGTTTTCAGAAAATTCATTTCAAATATATCCTTTCTCTGCTGCTTTAGCAGTAGTTTTAGTTATGCAGTTTATGGTTTAATTCTCTGTAATTTTTAGCAAACTTTCGTACAAGAAGTGCGTTATTGAGAAGACTGCGACTTTTGAATTTTAAAAAGATTATGTCAATTGAGCGCGAACTAGGACCCATATCCGGGGTTAGTTTCAGTTTTTATCTGTTTACACACACACACACACACACACACACACACACACACACACACACACACACATATATATATATATATATATATATATATATATATATATATATATATATATATATATATATATATATATATATATATTTCTATAATGGGAAGGTAAACATTCACACATAAACACACTTTAAAACAACTCATAGAAAGCCTCACACAAACAAGAACTTAGTTCTGGTGTGTACAATATCTTGGCAATCAAAAATCTAAATCAAAATTGATTCCCAAATTATGACATATATATGTGTTAAAAGAAGGTAAAGGCAAGTCTAAATTATTTAGTAGAAATTGTTTAAATAGTTTAAGATGTTCATGTTTAGTAGAATTAGGAAATTTATGGTGTTAATATTTATTAGGATTAAGCTTGTCAACATTTCATGTAACCTAAATATAAGTCAGCTGTTCAGTTACCACAAATGTCAAAACTGACAATAAAATTGTAATATAGGTTAAGGAATGCTGTCAAAAATAGTGTATATAGTGCATTGAAAGATGTAACAAGGTGTAACAAGGTAACCCAGGAAATGAGGAGACAAACAAACAAAATCTTAAGATGAATTTGGAAGGCGGCCAACAAGAAATTTTTCACTTGGACATGGTCGTCAGGGGATAGAAAAATAATAAATAGATTGGAATTTTTTTGGCAGTGAAAAAGCAGATTGAAATTATTATTAAAAAATTAATTGATTGAATTTTTGGGTATTAAGAAGAAACAGATTGGAATTTTTGGGATAAAGTAAACAGATTAAAATTTTTAGAGAATTAATTGATTGGATTAAAATTCTTTTGACCGTATGTCAAAGAGTGACATAGGAGAAAAAGAACACTCCTAATAAATTGATTTTGAAGGGTAAAAACTTCAGTGCGATAATAGTGAAAGGACCAATCCTCGCAGCTAAGACCTTCCAGACCACAAAAAAGTAAGTGTTTCATAAATAAGTTTTGTGATCATTGAAACCTTTGCTTTGTTTTGTTTTTATACATATATAAGTATTTGGGAGGAATAACAAAAATCAGATAGGGCAATATATTTCAAAATTTAAAAAGGAAAGAAGAAACTATTTCGGATTTGTAAACAAAGAAAATAAAAGAGTCAGAGTTTTAAAAATTTAATTGTACTTTTGAAATAGTAAGAATTTTGAGGACTTGAACCCACTAGCTAGAGAAGCTCCCTGTTTTAAGAGTAATAATATCCATTCTATCAATTTGTTTATGTCACATGCAGCAATAAAAGACATTGGGTACACCAGGGTGTAAGTCAAATACACGTATATTTAATAAACAATTTTTTTACAGCATAATTCACTCAACTTTACAGGTAGATAAAACTCACAAGATAAAATACACTTCGAAATTAACATCACAAAAAGCAATAAAACATATTTAAGTTAGCCACCATATCAAGTATTTCAATATACCTAATAATAATATAAAACTTAAAATAAACCTTTCTCTATTTAATTATCACCCAATAGTGGGACTAAAACAACCCTAGCTTAAATTAACTTTCTATATCAATATATATATATATATATATATATATATATATATATATATATATATATATATATATATATATATATATATATATATATAAGACAATTAGTTTGACTGTAATATGACTAAGATTACTCTGATATGATAGTGTCGCTAATGATTACCAAGTATATAGCAGTTGTGGGTAATAAGTGGGCTGACTGCTGGAACATTTGGGGGCCGGAATACCGGCTCCCCAAATATTCCTTTAACTTACTGTTGTAATAGTCAATCAGCTTTTTAGTTTTCTTATTTTTCATATATCACATATACATAAAGGCTACATCTCAAGACAATTAGTTGTCATATGACTAAGGTTACCCTGAAATGCTAGAGGCACATTGGTTTACGAACATTGAAGGTTGCACTTCAAGACATTCAGTTTAAGTTGTTAGGTAAATTAGCTCATAACATGAATGTTTGAAAACAAATAAAACTTGAAAGCTTCACCTCAAGGCAACTGGTTTAACTGAACACATGACTACGATCACTCTAAAATGATTGAGACGTGTTGACTTACAAAATTGAATGCTAGTCTTCAAGACATTTAGTTTAGCTTGTTAGGTAAACTAGCTCAGAATGTGTACGATTGACATGTGATGTATTACAAACTTGAAAGCTACACCTCAACACAATTAGTTGGGCTAGTAACATGACTAAGGTCACTCTGAAATAATAGTGTGCTGGTTCACACAAAAATAAAATTTGCACTTCAACACATTTAGTTTGACTTATTAGGTAAACTGGCTCAGAATATGAATGTTTGAAAAACAAATAATTGTTCTTTTCTTCACATGTGATGGATTACTTGAAAGGCACACCTCAATACAATTAGTTTGGTTGGTCACATGACTAAGATTACTCTGAAATGAGACGCGTTGGCTTACAAAAATTGAAATCTACACTTCAATACATCTAGTTTGATTTGTTAGGTAAAATAGCTCAGAATATGAATATTAGTTTAAGTAGTTAGGTTACTATGAAATGGTAGAGAGTGTGCTGGTTAACAAAAATTGAATGCCACGCCTCAAGATATTTAGTTTGACTTGTTAGGTAAAATAGCTCAGAATATGAATATTAGTTTAAATAGTTAGGTTACTCTGAAATGGTAGAGTGTGCTGGTTTGCAAAAATTGAAAACTACACCTCAAGACATTTAGTTTGATTTGTTAGGTAAACTAGTTTAGAACATGAATGTTTGAAAACAAATAATTGTTCTTTTCTTAACATTGGATGGGTTACAAACTTGAAAGCTACACCTCAAGACATTTGGTTTAATTTGTTAGGTAAACTAGCTCAGAATATGAATGTTTGAAAACAAATAATTGTCCTTCTCTTACCATGTGCGGATTTACAAACTAAGCTACTCCTCAAGATAATTAGTTTGAGCGGTCACATGACTAGGATTATTCTGAAAAGATGGAGTTATAGCTGAATTTTTCTATTAAATTAGTGTTACCTTAACATAATTAAGATACACAATAAAATAATATGTTAGCAGAATGAACTGTAGGTATAAAAATTGAGATGAAGGGTTACACGTATACGTTGCTCTAAAACGATTGACATCTGATGGCTTACAAACTTGAAAGCTACACCTCAAGACAATTAGTTTGACTGGTCGCATGACTAAGATTACTCTAAAACGATAGAGACGTGTTGGTTTACAAACATTTTAATTAATACATTAAGACAATAAGTCTAAGAGAGCGTGTGCTGTTTGCAGGTGTTAACATAACTTGTGTTGATTTACCTAAAAACGATCTTTCTTTATTCAGCTCGACAGGACGATTAGTTTGAGGTGTCACACACAGGCACGAAGCTCTAAGATTAGCTATCTTTACATACATATGTCCCAGATATCAAGTGGTTTACAATCTGAGCTCCACCAAAGTATACCAAGTATGTAGCGATTGTTGGTGTTAATTGAGATCTGACTCTTTAGGTGTTAACACAACTTGTTCTGATTTACTTAAAAACTATATTTCTTAATTCTGCTCCACAAGACAATTATTTTGAGGTGTCACACGTGCATGTAGCTCTAAGAATAGCTATACCGGAAGTGCTTACCGGAAGTGACATTTTTATTGTACATATTTATAGAGTTTGGTTTGCTGAACACCATGAAAGTACCAGTTTTGCTGTACATCTCCCCGATCTTGCGCGCTAAGATCTTTAAGTTTTTATATCATTTTCTTGTAGACCTTGTTACGAAACGACATCCATTTTTAAAGTCGGTTCATTTCTATAATTTACCGTTTAAAGTATATAAGGATTTAAAGTTTAGACCGGAAGTGGCCATTTTATTGCGTATATTTATAGGGTTTGACTTGCTGAACAGCATTCATGCATTGGTTCTAACGCACTGCTAACATATCTTGCGCGATAAAAATTTTAAGTTTCAAATACATGTAGTTCAATAGGTCTGAGTTGACCAACACCGATCTTTCACGATGGAACCATCTAGCAGTATGTAGTTATGTATATAAATGTCATGTCTGTTTGTTTGTCTGTCATATCTGTTTGCTTTATGTATCCAACTCTCATGTATATGTCATTTTCAACAACGCGTTATGCATGTATGTATCATCATAAACTACATTTTCAGTATGTAAGTATGTACCTAACTGTCATGTCTGTTTGGTTTATGTATCCAACTCGCATGTATATGTCATTTTAAACAACGTGTTATGCATGTATGTATCTAACTGACATGTATGTTTGTTTGTCATGACATATATGTCCATCATCAACGACATCTCGCAGTATGTAGGTATGTATTTAACTCCTCATAAAAAATGACTCATCGAAACGAATAACATGACACCAAACACCGTACATCTAATTCAATTAATAAAAAAGCTGGTTTGCGCACCCAACCGATAACAGTATTCAAGCAAGCTCTCAGCAAATAGTTTATTTCCAGGCAGTTGTTTAGTATGTCACGTATGTCCTACTACTAGATTTGTATCTAACTCTTATGTTATGTACCTGTCATGTATATGCTATTAGCTTTAATCATTTAGTTTGCGCTTGGTATGTGTGCGGTGTGTGTTTTTTTTAAACCACAAGAGCAAACCAATCATAACATTATATTATTAATATAAATTTGAAGACCCCCTCATATTTACTCATTCGACTTTTTTGTGAATATTTGTTTATTTCGAAATATTATTGAATACCCTCGTTCACGGCTTAGAGTGTAGGAAATATGTGGGTTTAAGTTGTTTGTTGCTGACTCATCGGAAATGACATACAGGAAAGATGTGGTCTGTGCGTCATAGATAAAAACATACACATATAGTTTCCATATAATGATGCTGATAACAGTTTTGTTATCAGTTCCTCCGTGGAGTAGTGGGTTGCGGCGTGAGAATACTTAAAAGTCGACCGGAGTGGTAAAGGTTCGAGTCTAGTTTGTGGCGTACGCTTTCTTTAAAAATATATAATATATATAAAACTATATATGCGAGTGTATGTACAGAGTACGTAGTAGATTCATCATATAATAATAATTAATGTGACAATTAATGTAACGAATGTACAGCTGACGACCGGCGTGAAGTTAGCAGCTAAATTCCAGCGGCTAAAATTTCCAGCGGCTAATTTATAAAATTCACTAATATATTAGAAATAATATTAATTTCGACCTTAAAAACTTCAGTTGCATGTTTGCCGCCTAAATGGCAAAAAATCGAAATAATAATAATAATAATTTCACCATATACAAGAGAAAACATAATTGAGGCCAAATATGACCAAAACGAAAATAAAGTGCCAAGGTATTATTGAGTTATAATCAAAAGTTTTAAGTATATTTAGGTAGCAACCCTGTACTAACATTTCAAACGCTTGCTTGTCGTCCTATATGGTAAAATATGCACGCAAATATAGACACAATTTTAAATGAGTAAAAAATTGGAAAAAAAACGCCTTTTTAGCCAAGACAAAAATGGGGTGCCAAAATATGTGACGATAATATTGAAAGCATATTTGCATAGCAACCTTGTGCAAAAATTTTAACCCCTTGCTTGCCGTCCTTCGTAGTAAAGTCAGCACCCAAATAGAAAGGTTGATTTTAATTTACATGAAAAGTGAAATAAAATGGCTTTTTTACCCAAGACAAAAATAGGGTGCCAAGATAAGTGATAATAATATTGAAAGCATATTAACATAGCAACCTTGTGCAAAAATTGTAACCCCTTGCTCGCCGTCCTTCATAGTGAAGTCGGCGCCCAAATAGAGGAATTGACTTTAATTCACATGAAAAGTGTTATAAAAAGGCTTTTTTAGCTAAGACAAAAATGGGGTGCCAAGATAAGTGATAATAATATTAAAAGCATATTAACATAGTAACCTTGTGCAAAATTTTAACCCCTGGCTTGCCGTCCTTTATGGTGAAGTCGGCGCCCAAATATAGAAATTGATTTTAATTCACATGAAAAGTGGTATAAAATGGCTTTTTAAGCTAAGACAAAAATGGGGTGCCAACATAAGTGATAATAATATCGAAAGCATATTCACATAGCAACCTTGTGCAGAAATTTCAACCCCTTGCTCGCCGTCCTTCATGGTGAAGTCGGCGCCCAAATAGAGAAATTGACTTTAATTAACATGAAAAGTCTTAAAAAAAGGCTTTTTTAGCTAAGACAAAAATGGAGTGCCAAGATAAGTGATAATAATATTTAAATCATATTAACATAGCAACCTTGTGCAGAAATTTCAACCCCTTGCTCGCCGTTCTTCATAGTGAAGTCGGCGCCCAAACAGAGGAATTGACTTTAATTTACATGAAAAGTGTTATAAAATGGCTTTTTTAGCCAAGACAAAAATGGGGTGCCAAGATAATTGATAATAATATTGTAAGCATATTAACATAGCAACCTTGTGCAAAAATTTTAACCCCTTGCTCGCCGTCCTTCATGGTGAAGTCGGCGCCCAAATAGAGAAATTGAATTTAATTCACATGAAAAGTGTTATAAAATGGCTTTTTTAGCCAAGACAAAAATGTGGTGCCAAGATAAGTGATCATAGTATGGAAAGCATATTTTCGTAGTAGACTTCTGTAATAATTCCAACCCCTTGCTTGCCGTCCTTCATAGTGAAGTCGGCACCCAAATATAGACATTTACTTTAATTAACATAAAATGTGAAATAAAATGGCTTTTTTAGCCAAGACAAAATGGGGTGCCAAGATAAGTGATAATCATATTGTAAGCATATTAACATAGCAACCTTGTGCAAAAATTTTAACCCCTTGCTCGCCGTCCTTCATGGTGAAGTCGGCGCCCAAATAGAGAAATTGAATTTAATTCACATGAAAAGTGTTATGAAATGGCTTTTTTAGCCAAGACAAAAATGAGGTGCCAAGATAAGTGAAAGTAATATTGAAAGAATATTAACATAGCAACCTTGTGCAAAAATTTCAACCCCTTGCTCGCCGTCCTTCATAGTGAAGTCGGCGCCCAAATAGAGAAATTGAATTTAATTCACATGAAAAGTGTTATAAAATGGCTTTTTTAGCCAAGACAAAAATGTGGTGCCAAGATAAGTGATAATAATACTGAAAGCATATTAACATAGTAACCTTGCGAAAAAATTTCAACCCCTTGCTTGCCGTCCTTCATGGTGAAGTCGGCGCCCAAAGAGAGGAATTGACTTTAATTAACATGAAAAGTGTTATAATATGGCTTTTTTAGCCAAGACAAAAATGTGGTGCCAAGATAAGTGATCATAATGTGGAAAGCATATGTTCGTAGTAGACTTCTGTAATAATTTCAACCCTTTGCTTGCCGTCCTTCATAGTGAAGTCGGCACCCAAATATAGACATTTAGTTTAATTAACATAAAATGTGAAATAAAATGGCTTTTTTAGCCAAGACAAAAATGGGGTGCCAAGATAAGTGATAATAATACTGAAAGCATATTAACATAACAACCTTGTGCAGAAATTTCAATCCCTTGCTCGCCGTCCTTCATGGTGAAGTCGGCGCCCAAATAGAGGAATTGACTTTAATTAACATGAAAAGTCTTAAAAAAAGCCTTTTTTAGATAAGACAAAAATGGGGTGCCAAGATAAGTGATAATAATATTGTAAGCATATTAAATAGTAACCTTGCGAAAAAATTTCAACCCCTTGCTCGCCGTCTTCATAGTGAAGTCGGCGCCCAAATAGAGAAATTGAATTTAATTCACATGAAAAGTGTTATAAAATGGCTTTTTTAGCGAAGACAAAAATGTGGTGCCAAGATAAGTGATAATAATACTGAAAGCATATTAACATAGTAACCTTGCGAAAAAATTTCAACCCCTTGCTTGCCGTCCTTCATGGTGAAGTCGGCGCCCAAATAGAGGAATTGACTTTAATTAACATGAAAAGTGTTATAAAATGGCTTTTTTAGCTAAGACAAAAATGGGGTGCCAGGATGAGTGATAATAATATTGAAAGCATATTAACGTAGCAACCTTGTGTAAAAATTTTAACCCCTTGGTCGCCGTCCTTCATTGTGAAGTCGGCGCGCAAGTAGAGGAATTGACTTTAGTTAACATGGAAATTGTTATTACATGTTATAATTAGTCTTTTTTGGCTAAGACAAAAATGGGGTGCCAAGATAAGTGATAATAGTATTGAAAGCATATTTTCGTAGTAGCCTTCTGCAAAAATTTCAACCCCTTGCTCGCCGTCCTTCATAGTGAAGTCGGCGCCCAAATAGAGAAATTGAATTTTATTCACATAGAAAGTGAAATAAATGGCTCTTTTAGCCAAGACAAAAATGGGGTGCCAAGATATGTGAAGTCAATTTCTCTAGTTGGGCGCCGACTTCACTATGAAGGACGGCCAGCAAGGGGTTAAAATTTATGCCGAAGGCTACTACGAAAATATGCTTTCAATAGTATTATGACTTATCTTGGCACCCCTTTTTTGTCTTAGCTAAAAAAGCCATTTTATAACACTTTTCATGTTAATTAAAGTCAATTCCTCTATTTGGGCGCCGACTTCACTATAAAGGACGGCGAGCAAGGGGTTGAAATTTTTGCAGAAGGTTGCGATGTTAATATGCTTTTAATATTATTATCACTTATCTTGGCACCCCATTTTTGTCTTAGCTAAGAAAGCCATTTTAAAATACTTTTCATGTGAATTCAATTCAATTTATCTATTTGGGCGACCACTTCACTATGAAGGACGGCGAGCAAGGGGTTAAAATTTTTGCGCAAGGTTGCTATGTTAATATGCTTACAGCATTATTATCACTTATCTTGACACCACATTTTTGTCTTAGTTAAAAAAGCCATTTTATAGCACTTTTCATGTTAATTAAAACCAATTTCTATATTTGGGCGCCGATTTCACCATGAAGGACGGCGAGCAAGGGGTTGAAATTTCTGCACAAGCTTGCTATGTTAATATGCTTTCAATATTATTATCACTTATCTTGACACTCCATTTTTGTCTTAGCTAAAAGAAGCCTTTTTATAAAACTTTTCATGTTAATTAAAGTCAATTCCTCTATTTGGGCGCCGACTTCACCATGAAGGACGGCAAGCAAGGGGTTGAAATTTTTGCAAGAATTTGCTATGTTAATATGCTTTCAGTATTATTATCACTTATCTTGGCACCGCATTTTTGTCTTAGCTAAAAAAGCCTTTTTATAACACTTTTCATGTGAATTAAATTCAATTTCTGTTTGGGCGCCGACTTCACCATGAAGGACAGCGAGCAAGGGGTTGAAATTTTTGCAGAAGGGTACTACGAAAATATGCTTTCAATACATTTACCACTTCTCTTGGCACCCCATTTTTATCTTAGCTTAAAAAGCCTTTTTATAACACTTTTCATGTAAATTAATTTCAATTTCTCTTTGGGCGCCGACTTCACCATGAAGGACGGCAAGCAAGGGGTTGAAATTTTTGCAAGAATTTGCTATGTTAATATGCTTTCAGTATTATTATCACTTATCTTGGCACCGCATTTTTGTCTTAGCTAAAAAAGCCTTTTTATAACACTTTTCATGTGAATTAAATTCAATTGCTTTTTGGGCGCCGACTTCACCATGAAGGACGGCGAGCAAGGGGTTGAGATTTTTGCAGAAGGGTACTACGAAAATATGCTGTCAACAAATTTACCACTTATCTTGGCACCCCATTTTTGTCTTAGCTAAAAAAAAACTTTTTATAACACTTTTCATGTGAATTAAAGTCAGTTCCTCTATTTGGGCGCCGACTTCACTATGAATGACGGCGAGCAAGGGGTTGAAATTTCTGTACAAGGTTGCTATGTTAATATGCTTTCAATATTATTATCACTTATCTTGGCACCCCATTTTTGTCTTAGCTAAAAAAGCCATTTTATAGCACTTTTCATGTTAATTAAAACCAATTTCTATATTTGGGCGCCGACTTCACCATGAAGGACGGCAAGCAATGGGTTCAAATTTTTGCGAAAGGTTGCTATGTTAATATGCTTTCAGTATTATTATCACTTATTTTGGCACCACATTTATGTCTTAGCTAAAAAAGCCTTTTTTAACACTTTTCATGTGAATTAAATTCAATTTCTATTTGGGCGCCGACTTCACCATGAAGGACGGCGAGCAAGGGGTTGAAAGTTTGGAACGAGGGTGCTATGTTAATATGCAATCAATATTATTATCACTTATCTTGGCACTCCATTTTTGTCTTAGCTAAAAAAGCCATTTTATAACACTTTTCATGTGAATTAAATTCAATGTCTCTATTTGGGCGCCGACTTCACCATGAACGACGGCGGGCAAGGGGTTGAAATTTCTGCACAAGGTTGCTATGTTAATATGCTTTCAATATTATTATCACTTATCTTGGCACCCCATTTTTGTCTTAGCTAAAAAAGCCTTTTTATAACACTTTTTATGCTAAATAAAGTCAATTCCTCTATTTGGGCGCCAACTTCACCATGAAGGACGGCGAGCAAGGGGTTAAAATTTTTGCACAGGGTTGCTATCTTAATATGCTCACAATATTATTATCAATTATCTTGGCACCCCATTTTTGTCTTAGCTAAAAAAGCCTTTTTATAACACTTCTCATGTTAATTAAAGTCAATTCCTCTATTTGGGCGCCGACTTCACTATGAAGGGCGGCGTGCAAGGGGTTAAAATTTTTGCACAAGGTTGCTATGTTAATATGCTTTCAATATTATTATCACTTATCTTGGCACACCATTTTTGTCTTAGCTAAAAAAGCCATTTTATAGCACTTTTCATGTTAACTAAAATCAATTTCTATATTTGGGCGCCGACTTCACCATGAAGGACTGCGAGCAAGGGGTTGAAATTTTTGCACAACGTTGCTATTTTAATATGCTTTCAATATTATTATCACTTATCGTGGAACCCCATTTTTGTCTTAGCTAAAAAGGCCATTTTATTTTACTTTTCAAGTAAATTAATTTCAATTTCTCTTTGGGCGCGAAATTCACCATGAAGGACGGTAAGCAAGGGGTTAAAATTTTTGTGCAAGGTTACTATGTTAATATGCTTTCAGTATTATTATTACTTATCTTGGCACCCCATTTTTGTCATGGCTAAAAAAGCCATTTTATAACACTTTTCATGTGAATTAAATTCAATTTCTCTATTTGGGCCCCGACTTCACCATAAAGGACGGCGAGCAAGGGGTTGAATTTTTTGCACAAGGTTGCTATGTTAATATGCTCTCAATATTATCATCACTTATCTTGGCACCTCATTTTTGTCTTAGCTAAAAAAGCCTTTTTATAACACTTTTCATGTTAATTAAAGTCAATTCCTCTATTTGGGCGCCGACTTCACTATGAAGGACGGCGTGCAAGGGGTTAAAATTTTTGCACAAGGTTGCTATGTTAATATGCTTTCAATATTATTATCACTTATCTTGGCACCCCATTTTTGTTTTAGCTAAAAAAGCCATTTTATTGCACTTTTCATGTTAATTACAATCAATTTCTATATTTGGGCGCCGACTTCACCATGAAGGACTGCGAGCAAGGGGTTGAAATTTTTGCAAAACGTTGCTATTTTAATATGCTTTCAATATTATTATCACTTATCTTGGCACCCCATTTTTGTCTTAGCTAAAAAGGCCTTTTTTTAAGACTTTTCATGTTAATTAAAGTCAATTCCTCTATTTGGGCGCCGACTTCACCATGAAGGACGGCGAACAAGGGGTTGAAATTTCTGCACAAGGTTGCTATGTTAATATGCTTTCAATATTATTATCACTTATCTTGGCACTCCATTTTTGTCTTAGCTAAAAAAGCCTTTTTATAACACTTTTCATGCTAATTAAAATCAATTCCTCTATTTGGGCGCCAACTTCACTATGAAGGACCGCGAGCAAGGGGTTAAAATTTTTGCACAAGGTTGCTATGTTAATATGATTTCAATATTATTTTCACTTATCTTGGCACCCCATTTTTGTTTTAGCTAAAAAAGCCATTTTATTGCACTTTTCATGTTAATTACAATCAATTTCTATATTTGGGCGCCGACTTCACCATGAAGGACGGCAAGCAAGGGGTTGAAATTTTTGCGGACGGTTGCTATGTTAATATGCTTTCAATATTATTATCACTTATGTTGGCACCCCATTTTTGTCTTAGCTTAAAAAGCCATTTTATACCACTTTTCATGTTAATTGAAATCAATTTCTATATTTGGGCGCCGACTTCACCATGAAGGACGGCAAGCAAGGGGTTGAATTTTTTTTCGCAAGGTTACTATGTTAATATGCTTTCAGTATTATTATCACTTATCTTGGCACCACATTTTTGTCTTGGCTAAAAAAGCCATTTTATAACACTTTTCATGTGAATTAAATTCAATTTCTCTATTTGGGCGCCGACTTCACCATGAAGGACGGCAAGCAAGGGGTTGAAATTTTTTCGCAAGGTTACTATGTTAATATGCTTTCAGTATTATTATCCCTTATCTTGGCACCACATTTTTGTCTTGGCTAAAAAAGCCATTTTATAACACTTTTCATGTGAATTAAATTCAATTTCTCTATTTGGGCGCCGACTTCACTATGAAGGACGACGAGCAAGGGGTTGAAAGTTTTGCACAAGGTTGCTATGTTAATGTGCTTTCAATATTACTGTCACTTATCTTGGCACCTCATTTTTGTCTTGGCTAAAAAAGCCATTTTATAACACTTTTCATGTGAATTAAATTCAATTACTCTATTTGGGCCCCTGACTTCCCCATGAAGGACGGCGAGCAAGGGGTTGAAATTTCTGCACAAGGTTGCTATGTTAATATGCTTTCAGTATTATTATTACTTATCTTGGCACCCCATTTTTGTCTTTGATAAAAAAGCTATTTTATAACACTTTTCATGTAAATTAAAGTCAATTCCTCTGTTTGGGCGCCGACTTCACCATGAAGGACGGCGAGCAAGGGGTTGAAATTTCTGCACAAGGTTGCTATGTTAATATGCTTTCAATATTATTATCACTTATCTTGGCACTCCATTTTTGTCTTAGCTAAAAGAGCCTTTTTTTAAGACTTTTCATGTTAATTAAAGTCAATTTCTCTATTTGGGCGCCGACTTCACCATGAAAGACGGCGAGCAAGGGGTTGAAATTTCTGCACAATGTTGCTATGTGAATATGCTTTCGATATGATTATCACTTATGTTGGCACCCCATTTTTGTCTTAGCTTAAAAAGCCATTTTATACCACTTTTCATGTGAATTAAAATCAATTTCTATATTTGGGCGCCGACTTCACCATAAAGGACGGCAAGCAAGGGGTTAAAATTTTGCACAAGGTTGCTATGTTAATATGATTTCAATATTATTATCAGTTATCTTGGCACCCCATTTTTGTCTTAGCTAATAAAGCCTTTTTATAACACCTTTCATGTGAATTAAAGTCAATTCCTCTATTTGGGCGCCGACTTCACTATGAAGGACGGCGAGCAAGGGGTTACAATTTTTGCACAAGGTTGCTATGTTAATATGCTTTCAATATTATTATCATTTATCTTGGCACCCCATTTTTGTCTTGGGTAAAAAAGCCATTTTATTTCACTTTTCATGTAAATTAAAATCAATCTTTCTATTTGGGTGCTGACTTTACTACGAAGGACGACAAGCAAGGGGTTGAAATTTTTGCACAAGGTTGCTATGCAAATATGCTTTCAATATTATCGTCACATATTTTGGCACCCCATTTTTGTCTTGGCTAAAAAGGCGTTTTTTTTTCCAATTTTTTACTCATTTAAAATTGTGTCTATATTTGCGTGCATATTTTACCATATAGGACGACAAGCAAGCGTTTGAAATGTTAGTACAGGGTTGCTACCTAAATATACTTAAAACTTTTGATTATAACTCAATAATACCTTGGCACTTTATTTTCGTTTTGGTCATATTTGGCCTCAATTATGTTTTCTCTTGTATATGGTGAAATTATTATTATTATTTTTTCGATTTTTTGCCATTTAGGCGGCAAACATGCAACTGAAGTTTTTAAGGTCGAAATTAATATTATTTCTAATATATTAGTGAATTTTATAAATTAGCCGCTGGAAATTTTAGCCGCTGGAATTTTGCTGCTAACTTCACGCCGGTCAGCTGACGTACTCTAAACACACACAATTTTAGATAAAAATCAAATTTCCCGCCAAATCTACAGTACATGACAACAAACATAACATAGACCTAACCTAACAAACAAACGACCTAAAGACGTAAGGACCAAAGGAACAAAGAACCAAAGGAGCAAGTGAGCATAAGACCAAAAAGACCAAAGGACCTAAATAACTCACGACCCATAACATCTGGGGGTGGCGGCCGCCCATGGGGCACGGGGGTTGCGGTGGCATCTCGTATTTACCACCTCACAGCTGACAGTTGACACATATCTTTCAAACTGCTACGACATCGGTGACGTGAATTACCCCCACTCTCCTTACGTCACCGCCAATCAGAACGCTCGGATGGGTGCTCCCAAGTAACCCCCTCAGACTCGCGGCCAATCAGAACGCTAAGCTTCATCCTCCCAGATGTCGCCCTATCTACTTGAATTTTTGCATTTTCCATCGAAATATAATGCATGTTTGTAAGAAAAGAAATTTGGGACGCAACATGTGCGTTATAATAACGAAATTTTCATTAAATGCTTCAAATTTGAATAGCTGCAATTTGAGCGGCATCTTATAAAAATTATTTCCACAATCACAGGTGGCCCATGAGTCGTTGGCCATACAAATTTTCTTTTTTAAATCGAACACTCCTTATATTATTGCATTTTTGCATTTCCATCAAATTGTTTGTTTTCGAGTTATCTCAATTGTTTGGCAACTTTCTACATTTTTGGCACATATCAAACATTGTGATACGGCGTTGTAACCAACAAAAATCGGAGTCTAATGCAAACGATGCAGTCAGAGAGGTTTTCGTTTATATTATTTCATGAAAAAATCGAGATGCCATGCACCCCGCGCTCTCAAATAGTGACTGAATTAAAAAAAATCAAACTCTCATAACTCAATTGTTTCAAATAGAACAGTCTGTATTTTGTGTTTCAGAAAAGAAAGCCATAATAATAAATGTTTAATAAGTTATTAACAAAAATAGAATTAATATTAATAAACCTAGAATTTGTCCAAGGCTACACTGAAATCCGGTCGACCGCAAGCAAGCAGCTTGTAGATTAAGCTCGATAGGCGGAGTCGAGAAGTCGGGGGCCAAAGGACTCCAGGGGGTAAGCTAAGGAAGTGGAAACAACAAGATGACCTTTCGATGAAGCTGAAGCTTTGCCCAAGACCGTCATGTGCGGTGAAGAGCCGCATCCTCCACGAGGTGACCCTACTTATAACTAAACATGACGGATCTGGACGTGGAGATCGAGAAAACTCCCCCAATCCACGGTATCACGTGACCCGTGCCTCGGGATGGATGGCACCAGGGTTATGTCGTAAACGGAACCTCTGGAGTACCGGGAAACCTCCAGAGTACCCCGCCTTGCACCAAACAGGAGGTTCTGATGGTGTGGACAGTTATTTTCTCCATTCTCGTGGAAACAACGGAGAAGGACAATAAAATAAAAACAAATGAGGCTCGAGGAGTGGTTCCGGCTACAGACTTGTGCCCCGAGTCTATTCCGGAAACGGATACGAGCCAGGGGGCGGCAGCATCCGCGGACTCTGGAGGTTTTATGTCTCCGCTCACTGGGGAAGCAACCGGTGGTTGATGGGACTTTAGGACAATCTCCAACACAGTAGGGCAGCTACGGCCGGACTACTGATGGCTCTGGGGAACACGGATATGGCCCTCATCCAAGAACTGTACTCCTATAAAGGAAAGATCAAGCGACTCAGCGGAGTTGCTGGAAAGCTCATCAACAGCAGATCCAGTGAGGATCCGAGGGCCTGCATTTTTGTCACGGAAGGGATAGAGTTTCTGCCTTTAATAAATTTCTGTTCTAGCGACCTAGCAATGATCAAAATTCAAAGTGGAGGAGCGGATGGGCCGTGGGATACTACTGTCGGATCGACCTATCTACCATGGGACAGCACGAACCCTCCTCCACCCAAGCAATTGGAACAGCTGATGGTGGGTAGCAGAGCAGGTGGATGGCAGACCATAATCGGCATGGATGCGAACGCGCACTATTAGTTGTGAGGAAGCTCGGACACAAATTATAGAGGTGAGTCACTTTTACAATTCTTTATGAAAATTAATTTTGACATATTGAATACAGGTAATAAACCGATCTTCGTCACAACACGGCGTGAGGAAATTTTAGAACCGTTTCCACCCAGTTTCTGGGTGACTTTGTTAAGAACTGGGCTATGCCTGGGGAAGTGAGAAGCTCAGACCACAGATACATCCGGTTTGAAATTGCCAAAGTCGAAAGACAAACGGTATGGTAACGGGACCCTCGCAAGGCGGACTGAGAAGCCTACAGGGCAGACCTAGTAGTGGAACTGCGGGGAGTTAAGGGTAGCATAGACAATTCAATAGACTTCGAGATTGCGGCAGCCCAAGTGCGAGACGCAATTTACCTCGGCCTATAACGCCAATTGCCCCCTGAAAATGAGCGCGTCCACCAGGAATGTCCCGTAGTGGAACGAGGACCTCAGGCAAAGGAGTTCGCAGGGTCGTAAGCTCTTCAACGCGGCCAAAAGGTTGGGGGCATGGGATGAATATAGACATGCCCCAACAAGCTATAACAAAAGACTGGGGGACGCCAGAAAGGAGTCGCGGAGGAGGCACTGCGAGGAAGTGGAGAGCACATCCAAGAGTGCTCGACTACACAAGTTCCTGTCCAAGGACACTCAGACCAACATAGGCTCCCTTAAAACATCGACGGGAGGCTTTACAAGTTCTGGGGAGGAAACTATGGAAGTCTCCTACGGATGCACTTCCCCGGCTGCAACATAATAAACCAATCACCTCAGGACTGGGAGCACTCAGAAATAGTGGCGCCGTACAGGCGGGCATCTAGAGTAGACTGGACAGTCTCTAAAGAGGTGGTTACTTGGAGTAAAATCAGATGGGACATTAACAGCTTCAAGCCATTCAAATCCACGGGATTTGATGGAATAATGCCCATCATGCTCCAACAGGGTATAGACATACTGGCGCCGGCGCTTACCCTCAATATGAGGGTCAGCCCGGCTCTGGGGTACATTCCGAGGGCACGGAGACTGGCCAGGGTTGTATTCATTCCTAAACCTGGGCGTCCGACAGAGCAGGCAAAGTCCCTGAGGCCAATAAGTCTAATGTCCTTCTTGCTAAAAACAATGGAAAAACTGCTTGACCGTCGGGCACATTAAGGGCGGTGTACTGGAAGCATATCCCCTACACTGCGGACAGTATGCATACAGAGCAGGAGTATCAACAGAAACAGCACTGCACCAACTGGTGCTGAAACTGGAGAATACGCTGGAGAACAGGGGGTGGCGCTGGCCTGCCTAGACATAGAGGGGGCCTTCAGCAACACCTCATTCGGATCGGTACTGGCAGATGTGAGGGAGCGTGGAATAGGGGAGACCTGCTGCATGTGGATCGGTTTCATGCTCAGGGAGAGGGCGGTGTTCACCTCACCGCGGGAGGGACTCTGCTGGCGGGGATCGCGGCAGGGTGTCCGCAGAGGAGCGTTCTGTCTCCCCTGCTCTGGTGCCTACTCGTGGACGGCCTGCTAGGGGGTCTCGCGGTAGAGGGGTACGAGGAACAGCGCTATGCGGGCGATATTGTCATCATAGTCCGAGGAAAGGGTACACAGCCAGCGTGGGAGCGCATGCAGACAGCACTAAAAGTGATGGAAAGGTGCACGGTTGGCCAAGGGCTCGGGGTGAGCCCCGAGAAAACACCCGTCATTCCTTTTACGATGAGGAGGAAGTAGGAGAGCCACAGAACTCCCACTCTATACGGTAGAAACAATACAATGGCCAGGGAGGAAAAATATCTTGGGGTCGTATTGGACTTTAAGCTAACCTGGAATGGTCACGTTGAAAAAATACTGCGTAAGGCAGTTATGACCCTAACCGTCACTAGGCGGCTATATGGTAAAGCGTGGGCACTAAGACATAGTATGGCCCACTGGCTGTACACAAGGATGGTCAGACCATCGTTAACAACGCGGCACTGGTCTGGTGACCCAAGCCAAACAAATACTAAGCAAGATTCAAAGGATGGCTTGCCTCTGCATCACAGGGGCCATGACTTCAACCCCAACAGCCGCCTGGAAGTGTTGCTGGATATGCCCCCCCCCCCTACACATTTATCATTGGGGAGGACATACTGGGACTATACAGACTAGCCTGAAGATCAACCCAGGCTGCAGGGGCCACTGCAAAATTCAGGAGATAGTGAAGGAGCCCATGCTTGAAATGAGGTTAGACTTCGCAAGCCCGCGCATCTACAGGAAAAACAGGTTAACAGTGGCAATCCCCGACCACGAGGCATGGTGGGAGAAAACGCCGGGCCTACCACGGGACGCGTTCGTCTGGTTCACGGGCGGACCCTACGGGAAGCGTGGGACGGGGGCAGGCGTTTATTCGGAACGATCGAAGGTAACTCACAGTATTTCCCTCAGACCGCATACAACGGTCTTTTAGGCCGAAATGTACGCCATCTTCCACTGCGTGCGAGAGAACAAGAGAAGGGGCTACACCAACAAGCGGATCCTCATATCCACAGACAGTCAGGCAGCCCTTAAGGCCCTTAGTAGCCCATGGGTAAATTCCAGGCTGGTAAATGAATGCCGAGACGAGACGAACGACCTAGCTGGGTAGAATGGGATCACCTTCATCTGGGTTCCCGGTCACTCGAGGGTCAAAGGCAATGAAGAAGCTGACAGTCTCGCGAAGAGAGGATCAGCAGAACAATTTATGGGACCAGAACCGGTCCTGGGCGTGACGAAGAGCACTGCCAGGGGACCCATTAAGTCCTGGATCAGAAACCAACATAAGGTGTACTGGACAGACTGTCCAGGACTCAGACATGGGAAGTCAGTAGTTCAAAGAGAGCTGTGGAGCTGCTAAATCTTAGCAGAGGATAACTCAGGAATATACCAGGACTCTTGATGGGATACATGGCTGTCAAGAAACACCTGCATAAAATGGGGCGGTTCGAGAGGCCCTGGCATGCAGACTCTGCGGCGAGGTGGAGGAATCAGCCCAGCACAACTTGTACGAGTGTAATGCTCTGGACCGCAAAAGATAACTGATCTATGGAGAGCCTAGACCGGAGACAGAGCAATATAAAACTCCATCCGACCAATTGCTGTGCAGACAAGTTCAACGCACAGTGATTTTGGAAGTGATGGAGTAGAAAAGACATAGCGCATGCACAATAAGCCAAAGGCTGCGGTGCTATCGGGGCGGCAAAGACGCGGACGAGCCCTAAGGGAGAAAAAAAAGCTCGATAAGCTTAGCAGGTTAACAAACGTAGGTATGTGTAGTTTTAAGCGGCAGACTGAAACATAAAATATGGGAAATACTGAAATATGCTTTAAGTGCTATTTATAAAAAAATATTGACTAAATAACCTGGGAAATCATGGATAATAAAAATGATGGATCTAGTAACTTATCTATCAGTAGGTACCGTTCTCATTTTGTAAGCAGGTCTTGATACTTGCAAAGAACATTGACGCCCGTGGTACTAAATTTAACACAACGAACCTAATAAATACTGTCTTTCGCACGAAGACAAGCTATAAAAATGCTGATACTGTTACTATTACTACATAATGCATTGGTTAATTTCCCCGGTTATACAATAATAATAATGTCTAAGGGGTCATGTCGTGACTCAATTAAGAAACATTAAAAACCGAGTGTTAACAGTGCTCTTAGAATATGATTTACTAATATACTGATTTTCTATTTTACGCAAAGTTGTATTGTTTTAAGTCATTAACTCGCAATTTTCATTTATAACCGCCGTCCAATTTTTATTTTTAATATTTATATCCATGTTGTAAATATGTTAGGTTAGTTTAAAGTCAGTTGTAAAATACCAAACGTTGTACACAGTCTCCATCTATAGCATTTTGTGTTAACTAGAGCTGTCGTGGCGCCATACTACCTGATTCCGCACCGTGATGGCTTCCCTGTTCAGGGAACAATAGCTTACCAAAAAGGCATCCCTAAGGTTACATATATATTATAATAATATTTCAAGATAAAATTGGGGAGACAGATATATTACATTACTTTTATGTTGTTAAGTAGGTCAAATCGGTACTGTAATCATTTGACATAGATTTGGCATCATCACATTTTAAGTATTTATATAAACAATACACAGTTTGTTAATCATTGCAGATTGCAATAATATGATTTAATTTGCCATATCGAGGAATGCTGATTAAGTATGTTTACGTAGTGTTAGGAATTTAGTTCAAATAAGTCTATATATATATATATATATATATATATATATATATATATATATATATATATATATATATATATATAGAAGTGTTTGTAAATATTAAGAGACATTTTTCCATTTATTATTAAAACTTGTTACATCGTTACTATGTCTGTCTAGTCCATAAATTATAACAGTGTCCCCATATACCCCTCAACTATCCTCCGCTCCTTAGACATGGTCCTTCGAGCCTCCAGTTGAAGACACGGTCCTTCGACGAAGCAACCAGCGCCGTTGGTGGTACAGTGAGCACTGAAAATTCCTTATTTTTAAATAAACTATCCTTATTAAAAATTCTTTAATCCGCCCAAATCTCCAAATACCATTTTTACGTTTTTAGGTACAATCAAAAGGACACAAGCGTCCTGTATCCAATTATTCAAATAAATAAGGACACAAGCGTCCGGTATGTAAGTCAGTACGGGAACAAGCGCCCATAAAAGCACCTATACAGGGTTAATTTCAAGCAAACAGTGACACAAGCGTCCAAAAAAGCACCTATACAGGGTCAGTTTCAAGCAAACAAGGACACAAGCGTGCAAAAAAAACACCTATACAGGGTCAAAAAGCACATATACAGGGCCAGTTTCAAACAAACAGGGATACAAGCGTCCAAAAAAGCACCTATACAGGGTCAATTTGAACCAAACAGGGACACAAGCGTCCAAAAAAGCACCTATACAGGGTCAATTTCAAGCAACCCAGGACACAAGCGTCCAAAAAATTAGGGTTAATTTCAAGCGGACAGGGACACAAGCGTCCAAAAAAGCACCTATACAGGGTCAGTTTCAAGCGAACAGGGACACAAGCGTCCAAAAAAGCACATATACAGGGTCAATTTCAAAAATATAGGTCACAAGCAACCAGAAGTCAAATCAAAGGGCTAGAAGTCAGACAAGGTAACAAAAAACTACAAATATTCATTAAATCAAATCAAATTAAAGGAGCAAAATGAAGGAACTTAACGCTATAGAAAAAATGAAAGCCACAGAAATCGCAAGACTTGGGGGAAAACTAAAATTCATAGTGAACCGATTTAACCGAATATTAGAAGAAGCAGAAATGATGGACCAAAACAATGTACTTTCTAGGTATGAAAGACTTATGAAAGAATTAAATAAGCAATGGGAATTAAATAAAAACATCATAATGGAAATAAACATGCTCGCAGATTCAGAAATTCAAGATGAAGCATATTTTAAGCTAAGGCAAGGGTACAATAACTCCAGTGGCCAGCTGTCAGAAGTAATTAAAATTCGAACAAACCACAGTTTAGGACAAAATAGCAATAAATTACCAACAATAAAAATACCAATATTTACAGGCAAATACGAAACGGTGGAAATCCAAACAATTACAAATACAAGGAAGAAGTCAAGGTAACAAGCATCATTACTCAAACAGAAAAAGAGGAGATTTCGAAGTTTTGGGAATTGGAAGAAGTACCAGGTTGAAAAATATGACGAAAGATGAACAGGTATGTGAAAGATGGTACACACAGACAGTATCAAGAAACAAGGATGGAGAATACACAGTAAAAATTCCATTCAACCAAGAGGTACAAAAGTTTGGAGAATCTAAAAACGAGCAAGCCAAATTTCCATTAGCAGCGAAAGTAGCAAAAGAAGATGTAATTATGGATAATCTTCTATCTGGAGCTGAATCACAGCAAGAAGTATCAATGTTACAGACAGAACTCAATGATATGTTCAAATCAGGTGGGTTCAATTTGAGAAAATGGTCCAGCAACAGATCACAAATTATTGCAAAGGTGCCACAAGATTTATATAATGAAAAAGCATTGCTGCGTCCAGACGATGGTATAGACAAATCTCTTGGTATTTGCTGGGCATCAAGGGAAGATACATTCAAATTAAAATTAGAACTATGTGCAAATCTTATATCTAGAGGCACAGACTCAAAGGATTTAAAAAATTTATCACTATGGTGGCAAGGGCCAATATGGTTGCAAGGTCCAGATTACCCGATTAAAATAAAGAGGTCTCAAGAAGTACTAGAAGAAAGGAAAAAGCCAAAGTTGATGGTTTGTCCTAATATACAGAGAAAAGCCAAAATAGCAGAGTAGTTGATGTGTCAATTGCGAGCAGCAAGAGTTTCAACCACCCAGGTATTTACACACACTGGGGTGGATTATGCAGATCCTATACAGGTACCTGCTACAAAGGGCAAAGGTCACGAACCGTACAAGGGCTATCCAGCAATATTTGTTTGCTTATCAACAAAAGCAACTCACCAATGTTTTTAAGACACTTGGTATAAAGAATATTTTCACCAATGCAAGCATAGATATAAATGGAAATTCAAGAAGAAGATAGTACACGCAGGTCACATGGTATTAATAAAACAATGGCCGCTGCATAAAATAGTAAAAACACCGTTGTATCACATTGAGTATTCCCAGCCAAAGTTTTAGATTCAACATAGTGCACATGCAAAAATTGAGAAAGGAACGGTTGGAATAAAAACAAGGTTAGAAGAAGAGAAACTCGCGAACGACGCAGAGTCGTCGAGGCTAATTGTTGTTGAGTTGGAAGAGTTTTCCAAGCAAAGCAAAGACATTTCCTCAGATGCTATGGATTGTGCCTTATTAATGACACAAATCAAAGTAAAACAGGATGAACTATCATCCGCAACGAGAAAACTGCCACATCATCTAGAGATCATTTCATATCGAATACTAGGTTCAGAAATCAGTCACAGTAAAAAATATATTCATCTGTACAGTTACTTCACAATGACGGAAGTGACACAATTTATGTTAATAAAGGTCACTCCGATTCCTAATAAGGTCGAGAACGAAACATAACACGCAACGATACTTTCAGATAACCGACCATGAATTAACACACAGCATCCCAATATCTAAGAACCTATATGTGTGTTCACCAGCCATGGTAAGAAGCGTAGAAAGCAGCCACAGCTGCATAATACATTAGATATACCAGAGGGAAGACAAAGCACATGTCCAATCCATCACCAGGCAGCCAAGTCAACAATCTGGAAGCAACTTTACACAAGAAACTCATGGATGTTTATAAACCCAAAAGAATCTAGAATTTCAATCATATTTAATGGCCAAAAGTAGGTATAGATGGGGGGTTCTGGGACCACCACACACCACACACCACCGGTGGTGGAGGTGGAGGTGGTGTAACTGACCAGACCCGACGACCTCCGAGCTAACCCGAACACAAGGTGGCGGAGCCACTGACTAGACCCGAATATCTCCACCACCTGACTTCGTATTTAACCCGAACAAGTAGCGAACTAACCTGAGATGACGTAATCAAAAGCCAACTAACCTGTATTAAGCAAACGAGGAGTCACCAGTTAAACATGGCGGCTAGCGCATGCGTACACGTAATTTGTTATTTGTGCATTAAAGTCCTACGTGTTTGGTGTCATATCGCTCGTCTAGGTAAGCAGAATCCAAATTTAACAAATGGACATGCGTACAATAAAAGATTTATATTCTTAAGTCTTATTGAAATCGGTTTGATTTAAAGAATCTGTTGAAAGTAGAGCTGGCAACAATACCTCTAGTGGTAGCCGCGATATCGCTTCCAACTATGACTATATTTAGCATTTCCCGAAATTAACCTTGTTAGCCAACATATTTTCCTCGCAGCTGTTGAAATAACCTTGTGAGCAGTTTATATTTCCTGTTTGTGGTTTTATTTCCGTTGAATGGCCTTAAAGTCATATGAAATAGAAAAAACTCCAGAATTTTAAACAAAGGTGGGGATATAATTATAAAACTGCCGAGTGGCATGCAAACACATCAGTCTGCAATTTGCTCGTAGTAGTTATTCTTAGTAGTTATAGTAGTGTACTTGTTCTGTTCAATATGTATGGTATCGATGTTAACGATGGACCTGAGTCCTTCAGACCTGCTAATAACAGTGTTTGTGAAAATTGGTATTGGGGTCAAGTTGATGCAGCTATGCGCCAGAATATTATTGAGATTAAGCAAGAAAGTAGAATGCTGTTGGAAACAAGGTATACTGTTAACCCCTCTCTAAGTGTTGCAATTGGTATATCAAACGCTGCTGGATTGATTCCAATAATTAAGATTGTAAATAATAGTCCGTATCCGCCAAATCCAAATATAACAATCTCATCTGGCTCCTGGGAGTGGGACTATTTTATTTCAACACTAACAAAAACAGCTAAAGAATACTTTACCAAAGGTAATACGATTGAACCTGAAAATATTGGAGTATGTACTGTCAAACCTATTAAAATTTTAGACAGTAAAGGTATATCAATCTCAGATGATTCTACTACTTTTTATTTAACCGAAGATGCGGTTCAACAACTACTAGATCTGGTTGAAATCATCAACGAAAAGGTGAAGTTTCTAACTAATTTTAACTTTGATATTCGGCTTAGTGATTTCCTCTATTGTGTCGCTGATGTTCTCAAATGTGTTAATAAGAAGGAGCTACCACGTGACGATGAAATAGTAAAGCTTATAAATATTATGTTGAAAGATCAGGACCCATCATTCCGAGTTTGCATGTTAGAGTGTTTACACTTTGCAGAGAAACAAATACTTAAGCGTTTTAAAGAAATACATACGATATACAATGGGCCATTTTAAAGCAAGTTTTATCATCCTGACAGCACTATGTCAAAATGTATTTTATATCTACAAACCACCAAATGTGAAAGAAGTGCGAATCTGTTTCGACAGCGACGGCTGCATGAAATGGTCTGGACTTTCAAGAACACATCTACACAACGATGAGGTGATTGAAGTTTCAACATATAACATGTCCAAAATTAAGAGTGATATGGTGCGCTATAAACTTATGTTCTTGTTTGATAATGGTACCCGTAATGAGACATCTGATTGGAGAACTCTCATATTAACCGATTCTTATCTGTTCACTTCAAAGTATATTTCTATGTTTATGTCAACTGGTTTTCTTATATGTCTTGCTATATTTATACTGATGTACTTTTGTTTTAAATATAACACTATACTTAAAGGTATCTATCGTAAACATTTTTGTTAATAAAGATATATAAGCTGAAGATTTGTGTTTTTATTCATTAGTTAAGCACCTATAGTTAAGATGAGATACTGTGAATCGTGCTCGTTACAAGTGAAAAAGAGTGCTTTCTCTGGGCATTTACGTAGTGAAATTCATAAATCAAAAGTATGTGAACCATGGCAAGTTGAACAAGTGCAGACGTTAACTCAAGCTTTTAAAAACAGAATGGCTACCTATCGTATATACGAAAAAGGTATTGATATTAAACAGTTTATGGAAACAATAAGACATAAAGTGTTTCATCTGATGGAAGCTGCTTTAGCTAAGCATAATGAAATTAAAATGAATTTAGAATTGTTTGGTTTGTATGTACTCCAAAGTCGAAATAAAAAAGAAATGAAGTCATTTAATACTAAAAATAAAAATGTTACAGTGTCAACTAATTTTGAAAGTATATATCAAGAATTCGTCGACGAAATTTACACAAAAGCTTTGGAGTTTGCAGAAGCTGAAAGCGGATGGATGTTGGAACAGTTAATGTGGTTGGAAATAAATATTAATAAATACAGCTTCAAACGATAGTGGTATCAACATCTATAAATTGTTCACTACACACTGTTAAACTCATTAAAAATTTAGTTATCGTAGAGGTAAGACGTGCTTCAGTTAACTCTAACGTATCCAAGTGCTCAGTAGTGTGTTTAAAATGGCTACATTAAGTGATGTGTGTTACCAGCAAATCAAAGATTACTTCTGGTATGGTTTATTTGGAGACTTTCAACTAATTATCGATAAGAACACTGGTTATTTTAATGCGACTAAGCTGTGTAAAGATGGTGGGAAAAGATTCAGACATTGGCTGGAAAATAAGAAAACTAAAGAGTTGATTGTCTATTACAACGGTCGGCTAAAGAAACAGTTAGGTAGCCGGAATACCGATACCCTAAATATTTCAACCAAAGGAGCCCACTTAGACTCATCTCCAGGGAGCCGGAATACTGGCCCCCTAGAAGTGTCGGAAGCAACATCTCAACTAACACCTACAACCGCTACATACTTGGTGGACTTTGGTGGAAGACAAGCTGAAAACAACTTGATATCTGGTACATATGTCTGTAAAGATTTAATATTAAATTTGGCTTGTTGGATATCCAATAGTTTCTATGAAAAGTGCAACCAAATTATTTTTGATTTTTTCGTAAGTGAATTTAATCAAAAATACAAGGATAACCTCAAAGAAATTGAAGTGAAATTAATGGAGATAGATGATGAAGTGCAGCGTATGCGAGAAACAAATGCTAAAATCACAGAACATTTAGAAGATATATCTCCAAAACCAAGCAACCCTGGAAAACTTTGTGTTTTTGGTTTGCTTTCAAGAAATGAGAAGGATGCTACCTATCCATATCATGCTGTAAGGACTCAGAAGAAAAGTTTTAAAAGAGCTGTCAAGAACTTTAAAAATAAACACCCTGATTCCGAAGTAGTTTTAAACATGTTGTATGATCCAAATTCTGTAAATCTCTTTAACAGAATAAAGACCGAAGTCGAATACCTCAAGGCGAAGAGAAACGATCTACAGATAGCAGATAGCTTAATTGTATGTAACCAGATGAAAAAATAAAATAACATTATTTTAATAAAGACTTTTATTTTATTCTAAGTACATTAATACATTAAATATATAAGCTTATTTAACATCATCTGAATTTATCCAAGAATTCTGAGATTTATCAAAACCCAGCCATTTTACATAGAGCTGCTTGCCTTTCTTCCTCAAGATGCGTTCAACCAGATAGATGTCTGTTTGTTTAGTCGTTTGTAGTTCTTCCTCGTAAAACCCTCCACTGATTGGTTTCCCCTGCATATCTTCAAGAAAGTATGTTACTGGATTTGTGAAATGAATACTAACAATCTTGAATAATTCTGTTGACCAGCGAGGTGTATACCCCTTTTCAAATTGAGCTTTTGCTTTACTTATAGGTACAACATCACCCACTTTAAATTTATTTTTGTTAAACACTTTCAGATTTGAGTAAACTTGTTTCAGAATAGCTTTTTCATTTTTCTTGTTAACATCTTGAGGTTTTACACCAGTTGTTCGATGAACAGTAGCTTTGTAAGTAGCAGTGACATCAGGTAGTGTATTAACCCACTTGTAGGAGCCAATCAAGTTGAAATTTTTATATATCTTCTCTTTCAAGGTACGTATGACTCTTTCCACCATTGCAGCCTTCTTCACACTATAAGTGCTGTAGTGATTGATGTTATATTTTTTCATTAAGGCGTTAAATTTTGAGTTATAGAACTCGCGACCAAGATCAGACTGGATGTTAGAGGGCGCTGTACTAGTAGATAAAATATCAGCCATAGCTTTAGTCACCTCTTCAGCAGTTTTAGATTTAAGAGGGCGAGTCCACACATACTTTGAAAAACAATTAATAACCACTAAAATATACTTGTAACCAGAGTTTGCTTTGTAGTAGTCTGTAAATTCTGCTAAATCAATCTGCCACAAATCATTTAAACCTTTGATTATTGTACGTCTACGTTTAAAATTGATTCTTGCTGGTTTATATAACTCATCAATAATTTGTTTTTTGGTATTAGATGGTTCAACAGTTTTGCGTCTCATGGCGATGTTGGATTTAAAAGTATCCACTTATCATGTAAATCTTTTAGTTTGCTGTCTATTTCTCCCAGCTTATTCCTTAGCTTCTTATTCTTTAACACATCAATATCTTTTAAAACTTGAGTAGTTATGTTCTTAGCTAAAATTTTCAATTTATTTTCAAATTCGTTTTTTAAATCTTCCAACTCAGGTTTGTGTACAGCTTCAAGTAGTATGGCAATGATTCTTTGTTTTACCTCATCTTTGTTCTTCTGATAGTCGTCTATCCATACATCAACAAATTTTTTATTTACACCATCTGTTGCATCGACTGGATCAGCGATGTTACACAATCTATGGCTTTGCAAATCAAAATCACCACTATCAGTTCTTGGGAAAATCTCTCTTTCAATAATTTTAAACTTAGAACCTTTATTGGATTGGGAACGTCCGAACTTATCGATAGACATTTTTATACTAAGCACTAAGGTAGGTATATCTGTGATTTATGTAGGTATATTAGGCGATAACACCAACCTCCTTCAGTTCTTCAATGATTGACTGAATTTCATTGTTATGAGCATTATTACCAGCAGCTTGGGAAGCTACTAAAAGTCTAAGTCTATCAACCAGCTCATTTATGTCATCCCAATAGACATATTCTATTTGTTTGTTATTTTGTAGCATATAGTTGTTAGTGTTGCTGCTTACATTCTGAGCTCTAGGTTCAGTTTTTTGTTCTGCGTTATGATGTGTGTCGTAACCAAAACCTTGAGGAGTTGAGGATCTTCGTCCTCTTGGGTTTATAACTGGTTTTATTAGAGTCAGATACTTTTCCGAGGAACAACCCTTGGTTCGTGCGTTGGGATCGTAGTTCATTTTATGAACACTAGTTGCTTCTAGAATATCTCTATAGTGTTGAAGATCGTCATAGGTATACCCTCTAGGTGTTTTCATAAATATCAATTCTAGCAGACCTTGTGTTTGCGGATATCTCCTTTGACCTAGTCGAATGTCATTATCAGTAAAGTCCAAGCGTTTATTGCCAAGACTCCAACTACCAGTATCTTTAGCGTAGCGAGCACCATACGTTTGATCAATAGTAGCAAGCCTCGGTGGTTCAGTAAAATACTTGTCTACATAATATCGAACTCGTTCAGGATATTGCTCCAAAAATTCTTGATATGCTGGGTTGTTTGTGACAGTTTGTAAATCTGCCTCAAGCTCTTCAAATGTTGGGATATCCTCATCAAAACTTGTCTCTACTTCTGGTTCGGCTTCAAAAACTTCATGGTCTTTAAGGAACTCAACTTTGGGTTTCTTTTCTGGTACCGCTTCTTCTTTGATTTGTTCAGCTGGTGACTGCAGTTTAAGCGTTGATGTATTTTTAGATATTTCACTCAGTGGGTCAACAAGTGGTTTATATAAACGCTGCAGGGCTTCATCATTCTCAGCTCTACCAAGCTTAAGCATTAAATGTTTTTTTCCAATGTTTTCAGCAAGTTGTAAAATCTTTTTCTTAATTTTTCTCTCTTGGTTACTCATCACCTCCATCTTGCTAAAGTTATTTGTTTCGTGTTAAGAGATGCAAACAGTTCGGTGGTTTAAGGTGTACTAGCTTTGAATTGGTTGTATGTCTGCCTATCTAGTGTTAGGTATCTAACACAACAGGTAGACCTGGTTGTTAGACAGGTTGTTAGACAGGTTGTTAGACAGGTTGTTAGACAAGTTGTTTTAGACAGGTTGTTTTAGACAAGTTGTTTTAGACAGGTTGTTTTAGACAAGTTGTTTTAGACAAGTTGTTTTAGACAGGTTGTTTTAGACAGGTTGTTTTAGACAGGTTGTCTGTCTTGTTAGCTGGTTGGTTGTCCTGCTAGACATCTCTTTGTTGTTGTTGGTTGTAGACCATTAGATTAATATGTAGCTATCGAATCCTTTTCTATATCTCCCTCTGTGGACTTCGTTTTCTTTTACAATCACCAACACACCATACTTATTACCATTCCAGCATTGACAACATATATTTTTAAATTGTTTAAAGTCCATATCAGTGGTCACATGATCGTCATAGATGTGTTTTAAGTTCGTTTCATCTTGTTTAAAGAGAATCAAAACGTTAGCGTTATCACGTATCAGATGTTTGGGTATTCGAGTATATGTTTGACAGAGATAGAATGAATCAATATTCTTATGTCTCCCCATACTAAAGTATGCTCTCATTTTATCTTGTTTGTCACAAGCCACATCATCGAATATAAACATCGAGTTGTCCTGGGCTTCTGCTGGATCTAATATTTCATCGTTTTCACTATATGGATAATAACCAACACTTTTTGTAGCATCCAACACCCTTTGTAACATCTTATATTTAGGTTGATACAGAGACTTTGAATACACATACACGTTATCAAACTTTAAGCCGTTCGGTTCAAACAATAAACTTAACATAACATTTGTTTTACCACACCCACTAGGACCACATATGATACCTCTAACTGTGTTTGGGAAGAGAGGACCATGCCTTAGTTGTTGTTCTGCTGTATCAACAACATCGTCTATATTTGTAATAGGTAAGACAGAAGCGTGTTTGATGGTGTGCATCTTGACTGGAACTAAACTATATTTTTCGAGTATGTATATAAATATAGACATGTAAGCGGATCACACAGTTAGTATCAATGTTGGTGTCACAGGGTGAAGGTCTTGTAAACACAGCCATTAACAAGCTACCTGTTGAGCTGCACGTTCCTGGTTATCAATTTTGTGGCCCGGGTACTAAACTTAAAGAACGTCTTGCTAGAGGTGATCAAGGTATCAATCCTTTAGATCGTGCTTGTCGAGACCACGACATCGCTTACTCTCAATCAAAAGAGTTAAGTGATAGGCATCGAGCCGACGAAGTGTTGGAGAATCGGGCTTGGGAGAGAGTCAAGTCAAAGGACGCAAGTTTTGGTGAAAAGTTAGCTGCTTGGGGTGTTACAAACACTATGAAAGTTAAAAGAAAGCTTGGTATGGGTCTTGATGTAATCAACTCAAAACCGAGGAAAAAAGTTCCCTTTAAAAACATTCTTAGTCTGATTGGAGAAGTTATAAAAGACAGAAATCTTATTCCATCAGAGAATGCCGTGTTTGATATCGCTCACGCAATTGTTAAACAGATTGGTGGGCGTAAGAATGTGCTGAAACCGCGAGTTATTCCAATACCTAAAAGCGGAGGCTTCCTTCCACTACTACCTTTAATTTTTGGTGGCCTGTCAGCGCTAGGTGCTCTGGGTGGCGGTGCTGCAGGCATTGCTAAAGCAGTTAACGATGCCAAATCAGCCAAACAAAAACTAGAAGAAGAAGAACGGCATAACAAAACGATGGAGGCTATTGCTATGGGTAAGAGAGGTAATGGTTTGAAATTAAAACCAAAGTATAAGAGACTCGGTAAAGGATTATATCTGAAGAAGCAGCGTAGCGGTTATGGGTTGTATTTGCAGAAACCAAAAAACGAGTAAGATGTTTACCAGCAAGACCTCTAACAAATGAAGACCTTGTGAAATTTGCTGGTAAAATGAAAATTCCATATTTTAGAGGTGTATACATGCGAGATACTTTGCCATCGAATGGGCCACGCAAGAATGAATCACTTATCATGAATTTGCAAACAAACAAGGAATCTGGCAGTCATTGGGTTGCAGTTAAGAAACGTGGTGACACAGCCGTGTACTTTGACTCATATGGAAACTTGAAGCCACCAGTTGAGCTGCAGCGTTACCTTAAAGACTCTACTCTAATGTACAATCATGATGTGTATCAGAAATATAATACTTATAATTGTGGTCATTTATGTTTAAAATTTTTAAATAAAAGCCTTAAACGGTAGTATCTGTGTTTCAGTCATGTCGCAAACCTTCACGTTGAAAGATCGAAGTTGTCATCTGTCAACAGACTACGATCCTCCAATTGAATTGGATCCAGGTGGTAGTTATGCAGTTGCTTTGATAGGTTTTCACACATACAACAACATACCTAACATATATAAAGGTAAAAATAAATTTTATGTAAAAGAAGGAGCTGCTTGGAGAATCATCACGATACCTACTGGTGCATATGAAATAACACATTTGGAAAACTTGCTTCAAAATGAACTTGTTGGTGCTACAGCAACACGTGAACAAAAGCAGCTAGCTTTGATTCTAAGACCTAATCCCAACACCATTAGATGTGAAATAAAGTGTTTCACAAGTATCAGTTTTGAATCTGATGATTCGATTGGGCGAATGCTGGGATTTTCAAAGCAAGTTCTTCAACCAGGTGTCTTCCATGAATCTGATTTACCTGTTGAAATAGTGGATGTTAAACAGATTCGTATAGAAACTAATATTGTGTCTGGTTCTTACTATAATGGAAAACCTTCACATACGTTATATGAGTTTGCACCGATGGTCGATCCTGGTTATGCAATCGATATAGAACCTAAGAATCTAATTTATTTACCAGTAAACAAACGAGAGATTTCAAATATAAGCATCGACATCGTGGATCAAGATTCAGTTCCTGTAAACTTTCAAGGTGAAGAGGTGTCTGTTCGCTTAGAGCTTAAAAAGATTGCCTAGAATGCTAGTCTTTAAAGATATAAAAGCAAGCGAATCTACCAAAACAAATTTAGTACAATCAGCTCCTTTGAAGCATACACTTCGTTCCGATAATATTGAATTCCTTAAAAGTCTTGGTTATCATGTCATCAAAACTAGAAATATTCAAAGACCCCAAGTTTGACGACTCCATTGATCGAGAAGAACTTAGGTCTTACTATTCATCAACTAAATCGTTTGGTAACAGCGATGAAGTTGAAATAAACATCAATCAGCAAGATGCATTCGTATGTCTAGCAGAGTCAGCTCTAATAATCGAAGGTGCTCTGGAACCTCTAGCAGTACAAAATGCTACTGGTGTCTGCCACATGTCAAATAACGGAGGAGTAGCTCTGTTTGAATCAATGATCTATGAATTAAATAACAAGGAAGTGGAGCGAGTACGAGATCCATACACCACAACAAACATCAAAACTCTGCTTTCGTTTAGTAAGAATGAAGCAAAATCTCTTAGCAATGCTGGGTTAAATGTATCATCAGATCACATCACCTTAAACGATAACAAGTTTCACTTGCTCCTACCTCTTTGGTTCCTCTTCAGTTTCTTTCATCACTTTAAAGGAGTTCTCTGTGGTAAACATACTTTCCGATTTACAAGAGCTCGAAATGATTCCAACTGCTATTACAGCACAGGTACAGCAAGATCTAAGATAACTGTAACCAACATGTTTTTAAAAGCAAAACATGTATTTCCAAACGATCAAATGAAGCTGGAACTGATGGATAAAATAGCAAAAGACACATCTATATTTCTCGCATATCGGAAATGGGATATATATGAGCTACCATCACTCAGAGATATAAACAGAGATGTGTGGGCTGTTAAAACTGCAACCAACTTGGAAAGACCTAGATATGTGATTATAGCGTTTCAAACAGATCGGAAAGATAACATAAGCAAAAAAGGTGACTTCTTCGATAACATCGGTATGGTAGATCTACGAGTGTTCCTAAATTCAGAATGCTACCCTTATGAAGCTATGAATATGGATTTCGAAAGATCAAAATATGTTGAAGCCTACCAGATGTATACAGATTTTCAAAAAAGTTTTTACTATAAAAACATGTCGGAGCCTCTTTTAAATTATGATGAGTTTAAAGATCGAGCTCTATTTGTAATCGATTGCCAACACCAGAATGAATCAATCAAGTCTTCAACAGTCGACATCAAAGTGGAGTTTATGAGTAAAGACAATTTTGCTCCGAGAACTAGGGCCTACTGTTTAATTATTCATGATTGTGTATTTGAATATAAACCTCTAACTGGTATTGAAGAGCCATTATGTAATATTTTGTATGTAAATCTTATTACTCCTAATAAATTAATTGTATGCCAATCGAGTGTTTTATTTCTAACCTTAAACCGTTGTCTAAGAAACAAATTTGGTGGGTTTACGATATAAAAAACATGTATTTCAATTTTCTAATAAAATAATTTACACCAAATAACTTATATAAAAATTCGCTACCGATTCTCTATTTAAACTAAAGCCGTCATATGATCTGGGAAGCGAAATAAAACGTTATGATTTTATTCCACACACATTAGGATATCAGCTGAGTAGCCGTTATCACAAGTCTTTCCGCTTTAGGTGAGTAGGCCGCTATTAACAGTTTAAATCATCAGTCGGGCGCGGTCATGACAATTATGTGTTTAATAAGTTTTGAATCTTACCTAACATGCATCAGATGTTTAGGGGTATTACTGTTTGTTTACATTTAAATAAAACAGGGTTATTTTTTAATAGCTGGAGAGGCTATATGTCTTACATAACGCATTGCCTTTTTGTAAATCTGTTTACAGGTGTTATCAATATGGAACTAGTTTTTTTGTAAAGCGTGAAAATTGGTGTTGGTGTTTTAAAAATTAAGTGTTAGTGTGACCCTATGTCTGAAGGCGATGATTATTGGGTGAGTTACTGAGCAATTTTTTACATAAATAAGCTGAACGCAGCAAGTGTGTTATGGTAGCGAATTTTCATATACTTCTCAGGTTTGATAAGTGGTTTATATTTTATTGATAATAATTACCTTCTTATTACGCATGTTATTTTAAATGGCGGTTCCTCGTTTGCCTAATACAGGTTAGTTGGCTTTTGATTACGTCATCTCAGGTTAGTTCGCTACTTGTTCGGGTTAAATACGAAGTCAGGTGGTGGAGATATTCGGGTCTAGTCAGTGGCTCCGCCACCTTGTGTTCGGGTTAGCTCGGAGGTCGTCGGGTCTGGTCAGTTCCACCACCTCCACCTCCACCACCGGTGGTGTGTGGTATGTGGTGGTCCCAGAACCCCCCATCTATACCTACTGCCAAAGGGAAGAAGTTAAGATAAAGCAGTCTGGCATAATATCCATATCCCAAGACTGTATCATTAAGACAAAAACTACCGTGCTAAGTCCCAAACAGATAGAGGGAGTGCCTATTATAGGTGGATTCGTGAAACCAGTACCAACAAATTTAACGTTATCTGGAGCATTAACCAGTCCAGTGGCAATTCCCCAAGAAGCAGTAGTCCTACCATATGACGATTTGAAGGACATCGCTCAGGAAGAATAACAAGAAGAGGACATCTCCAAGAAAATCGATGGCGCACGGTCACGCATCATTCCGTAGTAACGATACTGACCACCACAGTAATAGTAGCCATCTTAATCATAGCCGCTATCTATATACTCCGTAGTATTCTGAGGATATTTAAGAAAAAGATAGCACCGCCGAAGAAAAGAAGAAATAGTAGCGAGAAGGCCGATCAAGATGTCGCACCAATAGAGATGGCGGAGTTGAGCAAGTTACAAGAAACAGGTGATCACCCATTCGACTCATAGCTATTCAAAGGGAAGTCATTCTTTTGACTCAGCAGTATGTTCAGGGAACAATAGCTTACCAAAAAGGCATCCCTAAGGTTACATATATATTATAATATTATTTCAAGATAAAATTGGGGAAACGGATTAAATTAGATTAATTTTATGTTAATAAGTAGGTCAAATCGGTATTGTAATCATTTGACATAGATTTGGCATTATCACATTTAAAGTATTTATATAACTACACAGTTTGTTAATAATTGCAGATTGAAATAATATATGATTTCATTTTCCGTATCGAGGAATGCTGATTAAGTATGTTTACGTAGTGTTAGGAGCTTAGTTTAAATAAGTCTATATATAGAAGTGTTTGTAAATATTAAGACATTTATTATTCAAACTTGTTACATCGTTACTATGTCTGTCTAGTCCATAAATTATAACAGTGTCCCCGTATTAACTATCCTTCGCTCCTTAGACACGTACATCTCTCAATATTCTACATTCTGACATGTTGCAATAATGTAACTTCCATTGTTTTTTATCTACGACTTATTTAAATACCATAGCAGTACAGGTAACGTCATCTGTCTTTGTCTAACATTGTAGATATTGCACTACAAAATCTGAAGTGATGTCGAGGATTACTTCATTTTTCTTTGATCAAAAGACTTAGTACTTAGACTAGTACACAGCCAGATCTGTCGATGTTCTTTTACGTTGTAAACTTTCGTTTCAATCACTTAAACAATTTGAGAGATATCGCGTTTAAAAAATATATTTTAATTTTTTGTGAAGAAAGATTGGGCGTCAAGATCTGATGAACGAACTCATCCAAGCCATCAACAAAATAAAGATATTTCCCAAATCAGTGAAGTACTTTTTCAGTTATCGGTTGGATATATATATATATATATATATATATATATATATATATATATATATATATATATATATATATATATATATATATATATATATATATATATATATATACCTTTAGGAATATTGCACTACACTGTAATCACTTTTAAATATACACTTTATTTGTTTGCTGTACGTTTGTGATTTCTTATTGGTTTGCGTGGACTGCAGTTTCGAACCGTCCGTTCATCATCAGCACGCTACTGGCTGCTATCGCTCCTGTCTGGACTACGGCGAAGATTGTAGGTGGCGCATGCGCCGTGAGCTTCTATTGGTCGGTTTCCTGTTCTCTGATTGGTTGTGCCTTCGGACTGTGTCGTGTGTATCGGTCTCCTGTCTTGATCACTGTGGTTTAATAATTTGTCTATTTGTATGGCCTTTATTAAGTTTTGTTTAAATGTTTGTACTTGGATTTGTTCTGGCATTAATTGTTTTCTATTGTTTGTTTGTTGAATGTAGTATTGTTCCCAGATTTCCATTTTTTTTTTGTGGTCTTTAACATGTTTCATTAGTTTTAATTGGGTGATGTCTGGTTTTTGGTGTTTTGTGTCGTGAATGTGTGTAGCTACGTTTGATTTGTAGCTAGGTATGTGGATTTTATCCAGTGCTGTTATATGTTCCTTGAATCTTGTTTCTATTGATTTCTCTGTCATTCCTATATATTTTTTATTGCATGTGTTACATTCTATTTGATATATTCCGTTTTATTTATGTGGGTTGTGTTCTTGTTTTTTATTTATTTTGTTTATTATTTTGTTATTGGTTTTGTAGCTCATTTTTAAGTCATATTGTTTGAGTGTTTGTGTTATTTTTTTGATGTGGTGGTTATAAGTGAATGTTGTGTATTTTGTGTTTGTTTCTGGTGTTTTGTTTTCGGTTTTGTTGATTTGTTTGTTTTTGATTTGTTTTACTAGCTTTTCTATTGTTTTTTTGTTGTATCCATTTCTTTCTGCTATTTGTATTATGATGTTGTACTCCTTTTCTCGTTCGTCGTTATGAAGTGGTACATTTAGCATTCTGTTTATTAAGTATCTGTATGCGGCCATTTTGTATGTATGTGGGTGTAGTGAGTGTTTAGGTATAGTGATGTCTGTTTGTGTGGGTTTTCTGTATATTTTGTATTCAATCTGGTTTTCTTTTCTGATTAGTATTAAGTCTAGGAAGTTTGTGGTGTTGCTTGATTCTTTTTCTATTGTAAATTTTATGTTTCTGTTAATTTGGTTTATTTTTTCGAGGATATTGTCTATGTTGGTTTTTTGATTGTCGTATATTATTAATATATCATCGACGTATCTTATCCATTTGATGTTTGGGTCTGTCTTTTTTATGATGGTGTTGATCTTCTAACTGTTGTATGTATATTTCTGCCATAATGCTTGATAGTGGAGATCCCATTGGTAGTCCATCTTCTTGGATGTATTTTTCTCCGTTGAACTCAAATGAATTTTGTTTTAATATGATGTTTAATATTTCGCTGATTTGTTGTTTTTTGTTGTTATTTTGCATTTTATTTTCGATTATATTTGTAGTTTCGTTAATTGGTATATTGGTGTACATATTTGTTATGTCAAATGAGGCAAGTCTTGTGTTTTTGTTTATATTTATATTTTCTAGTTTATCCACTAGTTCTATGGAGTTTTTTATGTTAAATTTGTTTTCTAGTTGTATTTCTTCTTTTAGTACTTGGTCCATTTCTTTTGCTATTTTGTATGAAGGTGCATCTTTGAAGTTGATGAGTGGTCTTATTGGGTATCCCGTCTTGTGTATTTTTATTATTCCTGTCATTGGTGGTGCTTTAGGGTTGTTGTTATAATAATGTGTTGTTTTTTGGTTGAATATTGTCTTGTGTTTTTTTATGATGTTTAATATTTGATTTTGGAATTTTTTTCGTTGGGTTTTCGTTCAGTTTCTTGCATTTGTTTGTTGAGATGAAAGTGTTTGTTTTTTCTATATAGTCCTGTGTTTTTATTGCTATTAGTGCGTCGCTTTTATCTGTTTTTGCTATTGTTATGTTGTTATATGTGACTTTGTTTCTTATTTGTTTGATCATTTTTTCATGTGTATGGTTTTTTGATTTAGTCTTGTCAATAATTCTGTTTATTTCTGTTGCTAGTTGGTTTTTCAGTGGTTCTAAGTTTGGGCTATTTATTGAGTTTATCGCGTGTTGTGTGTCCACTATTATGTTCTCTATTGTAGATTTTTTTGTATCTAAAAAGTTGGTTTTTATGTTGTTTTCTATGAATTCTTTTTCTTCTTTTGTGAATTTTGTGTCTGTTATGTTTATAAATCTATCCTGAAATATGTGGTGTGTTGTGGTTATGTTTACATTATCTAGTTTGTTCTTTTTAAGGTTGTGTAGTTTTTTGTTTATTTTCTCTAATTTGTGTTTATAATCGGTTTTTATGTTGTGCATTATATTGTTATATGTTTGTGTCCATGTGTCGTATTTCATCTGGTTTGCTAATAAAAGATGAAGTCTATATAATTTTTTTGTAAGTGTGGTTATGTTGCTGATGAACCGGGACGGTTCGAAACTGCAGTCCACGCAAACCAATAAGAAATCACAAACGTACAGCAAACAAATAAAGTATATATATATATATATATATATATATATATATATATATATATATATATATATATATATATATATATATATATATATATATATATATATATATATATACAGTCGCATGCCAAACTATTGGACTTGCCGTGAATTTTCATCTAAAATCAAGTTTTCTTCGGAATTGAAAAGCTATTTTCATTTACATATCTATTCATCAGTTCATTTACAAAATATTTACAGAATTACTGAAAAAAAAATATTAAAAAAATCAATATTTTGTTAAGGTCCTCTTGGATTTTAAGAATGCGTTAATTCTCCAATGCATACTCTCAATGCCTGGAAGAGCGATTTCTTTTAATTTATTATTGTTGTTCCAATGATGGATTACTCTTTCCATCAATTAAACATGATTACCTTATTGGTGATTGATTCCTTCCCCAATTCTCTTTTGAGACACTCCTAGGCATTCTCAATGGAGTTCATGTCCGGAGAGTTCCCAGGCCACCGCCTTCAGTTTTTGGCTGATTTGCCGGACAGAAGCTTGTGAAACTTCACATAGTTTCGCAATTGCCCTTTGGCTGTGACTAGAATACCTCAAAAGGGCTGTAATCTGCTCAATTTGGGCAAGAGATAAGTCTTTAGCACCCCCCCGCCCTCCCTCCCCCCATCTGTGAAAGAGACATACAAATGTTGTATGACACTGTATAATAATGAAATTGATAATTATTTACAATCTAACTATCTTTTAATTAGTGATAATGTTCGTAATTACTTACTGCGACAATATAATGAAGAAAAAACACTCGTTAATTAACTGTACAAACTTTTTAAATCACACGTAAACACAAGTCACATATGAAAGGTTATGTCAAAATAACGATTTTCTCTAGATTAAATCACATAATAATACATTGAGACCTTAAATAACTCGTGAAACACATGTATTTAACTGGTTGCCTAACCACTCAACAATTGAATCCGTAAAATTCGAATTATTAGGAATAATTCTGAAATTCAAAGGGGAGTCCAATAATTTCGCATGAGACTGTATATATATATATATATATATATATATATATATATATATATATATATATATATATATATATATAAACTTTTTAACTGACCTTGTAAATGGGTGCAAGGGGCTTTAATTCGCGCTCTTTGAGAAAATTTTACGAAAGTGTCATCATCGTAACCTATCTATTAGTGAATTTTCTTAATGAAAGTTCACTAAAAGATATATTTGCTATTAACATATTTTTATGAAAATTGACTACCATAACGCACTTGCTGCGTCCAGACTTTTTTTTATTTGCAATTAACGTAGGTATTCTTTAATTCCATAAGAAATATGCAGGTGCCTACATTTAAATATTATATACCATCAAAACAGTTAACTTTAGGTATAGGAAACTTCCTAAACATTTTATAGGGAATTTGATTCTGCATCAATCTAAGCAACAATATACAGGGTGTTCTATTGAAAATTCTTGACTTATTCTAGTCTAAATTTATGAAAAATTACATCTTATCTGTGAACATCATGTATATATTTTTTTAAATTCTGATACGAGGTCTTGATACTGTTAGATTGCGAAATTGTATGCAACAGTTCAAACTCCAGTATACTTTTATGTGATAGGTATGATGTTTACAAAATTGACCTTCACATATCAATATTTTTTGAAAATTGTTATTAATTCAAAAACTATGACCTTTTGACATATCTAACCTTTTACAAAGTCAGTTTAGAATTTTGTGTACAATTCAAAAATTTAATAATATATAGGGTGTTCTATTAAAAATAACAAAATTGATGCCGATAGCCTGTATAACCGGAAGTGACAGGACGACGCCATTATTTTAGATCGATAGAGCATCCATAAATGTGTCGCTCCACCAATTTTCAGAATTCAGCTACCATCAATAGCTGATATATTTCTAAAGTGCGGTCTATGTGGGACATCCTATATATATATATATATATATATATATATATATATATATATATATATATATATATATATATATATATATATATATATATATAAACATATAAACATTTAAACTGACCCCGGATATGTGTTCTAGGGGGCGTAGTTCGCGTTCATTTGAAGAATTTTTTTCATAATTTAAAATAGGCGATTTCCTCATTCGTTAATTCTTTATACGAAAATTAACTAAAAAACATTAAATCTCCGTAAATCTCACAGTTATTTTCATTACATTTAGTGAACATATTGCCCTGATCGGTACCTTACTACACATGTGAATTAAAGTTTCTAGGATAATAGCAATTTGAGTTATTCAACTTTGAAGCATTTACTGAAAATTCGCTACCATAATGCACTTTCTGCGTTTCGACTTTTTTCTCATATATATATATATATATATATATATATATATATATATATATATATATATATATATATATATATATATATATATATATATATATATATATATATATATATATATATATATATATATATATATATATATAATGTAATTTTGCGAATTGCAGATAGAGATGAAAGTTAACATATTCTGAATGCTCAGAAAAAGAGATAAAATTACAAAGTCTGGACCGTAATATATGGTGTACGCTGTTATTTTCACATTTCTGATTGTTTGATGTCATATGTTCAATCTAGTCCAGCGTTTGCTTTAACTTTAAGCCAGAGATGCAACGCGATCTTATTAGTGATTCCGACTTTTGAATTTTGAAAAAATTTATTTAAATGAGCGTGATTTAGGACACTTGGAACCCAAATCTGAGGTCGGTTTCAGTTTTTATATGTTTATATATATATATATATATATATATATATATATATATATATATATATATATATATATATATATATTAACCCACAATCTTAAAGTAAAAGTTGTGTCAAACGGAATGTGATTTTGTTCCAGTAACTTCACTCCAAAAGCTATAATAGATATTGTTTACCATTCAGCAACGCAAAACGCAGCCGGAAGTTTTATCGATACTTATTCTAAATTCTTTAAATATAATCTAAATGAATGGGTGACCGATTTCGCATATCCATAACTGCGGTTGTAGTTTTAGATCATAACCGGTCTTAGTCTAAATGACTTATCAGTCGACCGGCTTTTAAAAACGGCCATATGGTAGAATGAACGACTAGTCGACCGGTTTATCTATAACCGCGGTTTTCGAATCACATTGTGACCGGTCGATCGGTTAACCGGTTTTCGTTCATAGCACTAGTAGAAACGATGCACCATTTTATGATATCAAAACTTTCCAACAATAAACTTAAAATTTTCCCGAAAAAACTGGTCGGTCTTTCCTGGCCAACGAAGATATCCAAGCAATTTACACAAAAACTACACCAGGGAAGATATAATTATTCACAGAAAGCGTTTTGACGAAAATAAAACGTGAAAATTTTGCAAACAATTTGTTTCAAAAATTCGCATTACAAGGGTCGGCCAAGTAATCATAGATACACAAACATCATGTAAAAGTCTTTTTACGAAAATTGAAAAAATATCTGTTACACTTAAATTTGCCAAACCATTTTTCACGAAAATTCGAAAATAGTTTTTGCACGTACATTCGTAAACATTTTTTTTAATAACTTGATTGATTAATAATTAATTAATTGATTATTAATTGATTAATAGCACCTCACAAAATCTTGACAAAAAATTGCGAAAAGACTGGAAAAAATTCTGTGAAAACCTGACTAGATATTTTCCATTCGAAAATTTACTGCAAAAATACATAAAATCCAAATTATATACCTAATTTATAATTAAAATTGAAAAAAAAAGAAAATGTAAAACGATTTTTTTAACATTTCACGAACATTTTAACCAGTAGAAGTAAAGAAAAATATAAACGTAAAATACTCATATTTTCATGTCACAAGTTGACAGAAATGATAACGTTATTTAGGTACGTCACTTCAAAGTTTCATTTGACATTTGCGAAAACAATTTATCAACTACTTACCTATATATTATGAAAATGTAAGCATAGGTAATTTTATCAAATTAATTATTTCTTGCCTTTTTTGTACCAGACTTAATTCAAATATTTTAATATTTTTCTTCGAAAATCCGCTAAATAATCCCATAACCTCATCGGCCATTAGAGTTGAATAAAAACTGAAAAGAAAATTAAACTAATCCTTACATAAATTATGGTATGCGATTATAAACGTAAATAAGTTTAAGTAGAGTCTTTAGGTATAGGGAGTTGAAGCGAAGGGCATGTCCTTCACTTCTGAACCATAAAATGCATGCTGTTATTCCAATTGAAAAAATTGAGTAACGGAAGTTTAAATTTTTTCAAATTCAGTCACTATTTGAGAGCGCCTGTATATGGCATATCCATTTTTTTCGTCGAATTATGTGAACGAAAACCTTCCAGAATGCATCATTATCATTAAAATTCGATATCTATTGGTAAAAACGTCATATCACAATTTTTGTTTTGTAACAAAAACGTGAAAAGTAACAAAACAATTGAAATAACACGAAAACGATTAATCAGATTAAGTTCATTGCATCACCAACGATTTATGGACTTTCTTGGTTGTCAAATTAACGTTATAAGGTGCAGCTCAAGACACCATATAATTAACGTATATAACTATTTTTCTAACTTGTATAATAACTAATATATTAAGCTATACCGTTCAAAAGCGCCACTCTGTATGTTCGCGCTCATCTGAAGAAATCTTTTCGCAATTCAAGAGGCGTGGTGTCCTAGGAAACGAATTTTTATACGAAAGTTCTCTAATAATTATAAACTATTAGACCAGAAACTCTATAACTGAAACTGCTGCCAAAGCATCAGAGAAAGGTTCTATTTAAACTGAATTATCTGCAACTATTTTAGTAAAATGAAGGACAATGGTGGTTGAAGCTGAAACTTAAAACTTTGTAAATAACACTTCTTGCAACATTTTCTCTACATAACCCGTATTTGCTTCAGATTCTCTGCCTAAATTTGGCAGTTTAGACGTTTCAAATCACGATTCTGGCGTTTTAAGAAGAAAAACTATAACAATATTCAAAGTAATTTTTCTGCTATTCCTTGGTCTTTTTGCACCAAAAAACTTTCTGTAATATACAATGAATTTTGCTACCCAAATAAAATATTTTGTTTTTTTTTTCTAATCACCAGTGCCACCCATTTTTTTAAATGCCTATTAGTTTGTTTTTCTTTTAACTTAGAAATCTAAATCTTAGTGTCTAGTTTGCTTTTTTTTATTATAAACCTGCGTATCAAATTTGGTAGCCGTAGCTTTGTCATTACCGGAGATATAGACATTTTCCGAGAGAAAGCCCAATGGTGGTTTGGTGGCCATACCTTTGTTATCACTTCTAAACGTCAAACAGTCTAGGATAGACCTAATTAAATGGTGAATAAAAAGGCCTCTTTTCAGACAATAAAATGTTTATTAATTCCCTACTCGTTTTGACAAACTAAGTAGCAATCTTCAGGGGTAAATGTAAAAACACAATAAAAAGGACTGTCAGAAAACATTGTTTTCTGGAAGGGAATTGTGCTGGTTGGAGCACAATGGTCTCAAAATAATCAATACAGAAAACGTCAAAGTTAACATCTAAAGTCAAACAGTAAAACCAAGCTGAAAATCTATAGTAAAAGCTAAAAGAGCTACAGTGAAACAAGCTAAAAGCTAAAAACGGAATTTAACCATGCAGTCAAAGCGGTTCAAAAGCTTCCGAATAAACTAACACACAGTAAACTGATAATAAGGTACAAAATTTTACTGGGAAATGAAGAAGCTGTGGCGTCAAATGACTGAGAGCAGACACAACAAGAGGCCAAACTGTTAAGCAGAAACCCCATGATAACTCTTCCGGATTGGAAAATTTCGCGAAATAAACACAATACCAAAATGGATTGCATACTCACTTTTCAATTCTTGAAAACTGTACAAAAGGTTAACCAAGTGTAGATTTCATATATTGCACCAGAGGTCCAACAACATTGCATTGGAATGTACTAGAAATCGATTCACAATCCAGACCTAACGGCGATTTAATCACGAAGCAGGAAGAAAACTCGGCCATTTATGAAACTGTGAAAACGAGAGACACCTCCGCAATGGCAGAAAAGCAAATTAAGACGAAATGACAGGAGTTGCAGATATGTCAAAGACAAAACAAGCGGACAGGGGAGGGGAGCCACAGAACAGCCATCTTCATATCCATAATAACTTTGTCCACAGAAAGAACCACAGAGTCCAGGAACACTAGTTAACTAGATGATACTACAATGAAGGAAAGTTCATTATATCTGTGTTGGATAAGTTCAAAACTTCAACGTGAATATCAATTTCACTATGTAGTTGGAAGTGGATTCATCCACAAGTTTCCCGACTGTTGAGGACTAGTGAAGAGGAGTAGCCGTTAACTTTGACGTTTTCTGTATTGATTGTTTTGGGACCATTGTGCTCCAACCAGCACAATTGCCTACCAGAAAACAATGTTTTCTGACAGTCCTTTTTATTGTGTTTTTATATTTACCCCTGAAGATGGCTACTTAGTTGACTGAAACGCGCACTGAATTAATAAAAATATTATTGTCTGGAAAGAAGTCTTTGCATTGACCATTTAATTATAGCTTTGTTATTTTCGTGGATAAAAAAAATTTCCAAGATAAAACCTAAAATTTTCCCGGAAAAACTAGTCTGATTTTCCTAGTTAACGAACTTATTAAAGCCACTTGCAAAAGTAAGACACTCACAAAATTAGATCAAAATCGGCTTATTATTTTTTGAATTATCCGTGTGATAGATACATACATATATACATACCTACATATATACATACACACACACACACACACACACACACACACACACACACACACATATATATATATATATATATATATATATATATATATATATATATATATATATATATATATATATATATATATATATATATATATATATATATATATATATATTATTGTTAATGTATATAATCTATAATTTTATTCTCGTATATATATTACTGTTATTTTACAGAAGAAGCCCTAATCTTGTTGGACGTCAATTATTCTGATTAATACTTTGATTATATTTTTAATTATTTATATTTGGATTTGTATAATTTTATGTTATCTCATATAAATAATCACCCTGTATAAATGTAAATCTTTTTTGTTTTTGTAGTTTAAATTGGTACAATTTTTGTAATATTACTTTTATTGATTGTAATTTTAAATGTAAATAGAAACCTTTTATATTGACAGTTTACACAATGTCTATGGATGGCTCTGCAGATTTTATAATGTATTTGTTTGCTGAATAAAATGTTTATGACTCTGGTGTTTGAATTTAGATCTGTATATATATTTATTATATTAAAATTAACTTCAGTGTACCATGGGTTGCCTACTTCTCTTACTCGTCAGTCAATATATTATGGATAATTATGATAATTTATTGAAATCAAATTATTAATTTACTTACTGCTTTTTCTTTCTCTCAGTCGTGGATTCTGCTAAATAGGGGAAAAGAAATAGCCTGCTAATATGCAATTAACCTTATTTTAGGTCGTATTAATTTCGCAAAGTATTATTTCTTGAGTAAAATTTTTATAACAAGTTTTATTTGACAGAATTTTAAATTTAAACCTAATCTAACCGGATTCGTTAGTAAATCTTAATCTTATTGACAAATTAAAATGGTTAAGATTATTGACAGAATTTTGATTGATTTGCAAATGTTTATAATAATTTTTAAAATGGCTTTCCGAACTGCGATCCTGACTCCCTCTAAGTTCTTAACTTTGAACTTTGGTGAAATGTAAATTAAGATTTCTGTTTATATAAAGAAAATCTTATTTTTCCATGAATGCTTTTGCTTGATGGATGTTTGACAGTATTGACTGTCTTTATTTGAAGTAATTTGTCCCCTTGTTCTGATTTAGACAAAATAAAATGGATTTCAAACCTTGTTTCATGGCTAGTTGTGATAAGTACTTCTGTATGTGGCTATTCTTGATATATATATATATATATATATATATATATATATATATATATATATATATATATATATATATATATATATATATATATATAACTGTTTCTATTGCATTTATTACTTTAAACTTCATTTAACACATTATGTTTGTTTCAGTGATACAATGGATCTTCTATACACAAAATATACTTTAAAATATTTAAATTCTTTGGGAAGCAAATAAATGACGCTCTTCTCGCGTCTCAATTTATTTAACAACCAACAATAATTAATAACAAAAGCGGAAATCTTGTCCAAATTCATCTCCCAATGTTTCCTGTTTGATATCAAGGCATTCCCTCTTGAAATTAATTAATACATTTTTGACAGCTATTCATCTTTGAAAAGTCCCGGTTAGTTTAAATATTATTATTCTACATCCTTATTCTTAAAATGACATTTGGCCTAACCTTACTTCTTAGACAATCATAACCAACAATAAATTTTAAAACTAAAATAAGTTTATATTTGCTGCACTCTTGATTTGTAAAGTCTCACAACACAAAACACTGTCTTTGGTAAACTCCAGTTCATTGTTTACATAAAAACAAACTTATATATATATATATATATATATATATATATATATATATATATATATATATATATATATATATATATATATATATATATATATATATATAGGTACATTATACAAAGTGTTTGTTTATTCATTACATTTAGGTAATTGTTTTAGAACATAATTCTTTAGTAGGTATGTCATGATTAAGAGTTTAAGCTATTTGCATATAGATTTTTGGCTCCTGTAAACCCATTTAAACTGAGATACTTTCCAAATTTGCTAGTTATGAAGTTCAAAAGTTTAATTAATGATCATTTTAACAAATTATGGCTTTATATTTGTCATTGCTTATCCAAATAACTCTGACTAACAATAATAGAGAATATGCTTGTATATTAACGTTATTATTTTGTTTTCTGTTTTAGTGTAAAGGAAAATATGTCGAACGATGTGGATATGTACACAATCTACAGAAAGCCCATATACATCACGTGTAAACCGTAAGTATTGTACTTACTATTGACCAGTGGTCCTACTATAACCCCTCATTGCTAAGCTCACCCCCCCCCCCCAATTTTGTAGGTCTGAAGATTTACATAATTGAACCAATAATCGGAGCTTAAAGTCATCAAACTAGCTTAACTAGCTTCCATAAGGGTTTTCATTTTTGTTTTATAGAAATTTATATGGCCTTTGCATTATGTACACTCTAATGTACTAACAGTTTATAATGTGCAATTTACCAGCACAACATATATATATATATATATATATATATATATATATATATATATATATATATATATATATATATATATATATATATATATATATATATATCTGGCCCCGAATATGTGTTCCAGGGGGCCTAGTTCGCGCTCATTTGAAAAATTCCTACGAACATTCACTAAAAATGCAATAAAACTGCATTTTAAAGGAAGTTATCGTCAGATACCGGTATCATCAAAATTTTCTTTATGTTGGACACGTTTAAGATCCGTGCGTTCCTTACAAAACGTAGAGATTGTGCAAAATTTTAAGTTTCACGAAATTACTTCTTTGCGTCGAACAATTGGGTCAATCTTTAATAAAACAATTAAATCGCAAGTAAAGTTTTCCTCAAATGAAAGTTTTAAGCCAGCGCGTATATCTGCTGGGGACAACAAATTCAAAATCGTTCCCAATGTAGGTATAAGCGACCAGTCGTACAGATATCTGAACACCGAATATCCCCACAGAACAAGGTTCACTGATCTAGCCTACTAAAACACACTCAAACAATCAATTCATGGTTGTCCAATACATTGTTCTTTCATTTATAACATAACAGATCCTCTAAGCTCGAACCGGTGTGATTTTAGCGGCCAAATGTCCAGCAGCCGATTCACGAAGACAACCGAACGTTTTACAGGACCGTAACAGGGATGACGCGCAAGATACATTTTAAGTTTTTTTACACAATATCAGAAACGCATATGGAAACAAATTAAAACCTAGCAGGGTTATCATTACTTCTATATAATGCTGGCAACAAATGTACCCACGATCACTCGCACCCGCATGAGAAATGGCGTATTGCTAGATATTTCACTTTTTATTACAAAACCTGTACATACTAACAGATTAAAACTTGCCAAGGCTATTGACCATGTTAAAAGCTATAATAAAAATATAGCGCCTAGCACTCGCAAGCCGTAGAAGAGATGGGAGGGGAGTACACCATGAAAGTTATTTATATTTTTATTTAAAAAACTATACATACTAACAGATTAAGACTAAGCGTGGTTATTAGTCCTATAAAATGCTATCAAAAAAATATATCCCCAAACATTCGCAAGCCGCAGGAGAGATGGGAGGGGAGTAAATCTTGAAATATAATTAAATTTTTATTTAAAAAACTATACATACTAACAGATTAAGACTAAGCGTGGTTATTGCTCCTATAATATGCTATGAAAAAAATATAGCCCCAAACACTCGCAAGCCGTAGGAGAGATGGGAGGGGAGGTAATCTTGACACATAATTAAATTCTTATTTGAAAAACTATACATACTAACAGATTAAGACTAAGCGTGGTTATTGCTCCTATAATATGCTATCAAAAATATATCCCCAAACACTCGCAAGCCGTAGGAGAGATGGGAGGAGAGGAAATCTTGACAGATAGTTAAATTTTTATTTCAAAAACTATACATACTAACAGATTAAGACTAAGTGCGGTTATTGCTCCTATAATATGCTATGAAAAAAATATAGCCCCAAGCACTCCCAAGCCGTAGGAGAGATGGGAGGAGAGAAAATCTTGACAGATAGTTAAATTTTTATTTCAAAAACTATACATGCTAACAGATTAGGACTAAGCGTGGTTATTGCTCCTATAAAATGCTATCAAAAAATGTATCCCCAAACACTCACAAGCCGTAGGAGAGGTGGGAGGGGAAGAAATCTTGACAGATAATTAAATTTTTGTTTCAAAAACTGCACACACTAACAGATTAAGACTAAGTGCGATTATTGGTCCTATTTATTGCTATCAAAAAATATAGCCCCAAACACTTGCAAGCCGTGGGAGGGGTGGGGGTAGGAAATCTTGACAGATATTTAAATTTTTATTTCAAAAACTGTACATCCTAACAGATTAAGACTAAGCGTGGTTATTGCTCCTATAATATGCTATGAAAAAAATATAGCCCCAAACACTCGCAAGCCGTAGGCGAGATGGGAGGGGAGGAAATCTTGACAGATACTTAAATTTTTATTTCAAAAACTACACATACTCACAGATTATGTCTAAGCGTCGTTATTGCTCATATAAAATTCTACCAAAAAAATATATCGCCAAACACTCGCAGGGCGTATGAGAGGTAAGGAAATCTTCTTGGATATTTGAATTGTTATTTTAAAAACGGTACATACCAGCAGGTTACAAATTAACCATAGTTAAAAATTAAAAGAAAAATAATCTAATTGTTTTTAACTATACGAGTACCTAACTGTTTTTATTATAGACCAAATCAAGAAAAATGTTGGCAATATTGTCTAATTTAACTTAGGATAATAATCAGTGATTAATGTTATTGATGAAGTGCGGTGGCTACAATGAAATAAACAGCTGCTTAAGACACAAATTATGGTTTCGACGACATCGCCTTTAGACTGTGATCATGATGATGGATGCAATGCTTATTTGTAAATTGTTTACATCAGCGAAAGTTTAAAATAAACGATTTACTAGCCTTATATTACCTTTCTGGTTTGTGCATAATAGTATATTTGAGTAGAAGTTTTAATATAAAATTAGCCTAAAAAATTTTGGACAAAGAGCTATTTGACATGAACAAACTTTTAATGCATCTACTACTTTCTGTGATAATTTGAAAACCTACATTTTTGGCCTCAAGCATTCACTCATACGGCCACAACACTGAAATTGGCCATTTTTTTGTTCTTGAATACCTTCGCCAGGGTTATTGGGGCAAAAGAGATCAAGAACTAATTTATTGGGTATTGGCCAAGAGATGGATTTATCAGTTGTCGATTAGCTTCCCGATAAATTTTGCCAAAATCAAACCTTTTGAATGCCTTGACTTGAAGAGCCAGAATAAGTAAGGAGGGCGGGTGGGTGTAACTCGACATGCAGTCACCTCCGCGTGGTGAGTTCTGGGTTGTTTGTTATTATAACATACGAAGAGCTGCATAAAATTTATGTAATTATATGTCTGTCTATTTCGAAAAAAGTCATATATTAGAAGGGCTTTGGGCACCTGAAAACGTTATCGTGTAAAACTCAGCTTTTTTACATAAAATTGACTCCACATGTAGCCACTTTTCCGCATGAAGGAGAAAACAATTTCGGAACAAAAATTTTTTCAACATTTTCGCTCCACCCTGGTAACCATACTTATAGTTAATCTGTTAGTATGTATAGTTTTTGAAATAAACATTTTAATAACTGTCCTCCCCTTCCAACTCTTCCACGGCTTGCGAGTGTATGGCGCTACATTTTTTTGATAGCATTTTATAGGAGCAATAACCACGATTAGTCTTAATCTGTTAGTATGTATAGTTTTTAAAATAAAAATTTAATTATCTGTCAAGATTGACCCCCTTACACCCCCACCCCACCCCAACCCCATTCGGCTTGCGAGTGTTTGGGGATATATTTTTTCGATAGCATTTAATAGGACCAATTAGCCTTAATCTGTTAGTATGTATAGTTTTTGAAATAAAAATTTAATTATCTGTCAAGATTTCCTCCCCTCCCATCTCTCCTATGGCTTATACATACTAACAGATGAAGCAATAACTACGCTTAGTCTTACTCTGTTAGTATGTTTAGTTTTTTAAATATAAATTTTAATAACTATCAAGATTTACTCTCTTCTCAGCACTCCTACGGTTTGCGAGCGTTTGAGGCTATATCTTTTTCATAGAATATTATAGGAGCAATAACCACGCTTAGTCTTAATCTGTTAGTATGTTTAGTTTTTCAAATAAAAATTTAATTATGTGGCAAGATTGAAAAATTTGAATAAATAGTCTTGGTCCTAGTATCGAATCCCAGTCACTCCCCTTGACATCTTTTTTAAAAATCTTACTAAGGAAAATTTTTATTTCATGTTAAAACTTCTTAGTACAGCAAAATAAAGGTAAAACCGCTCGCAGTTTCACTATAAAAATGTTGAAAGATAGATAAACAGTAGTTTTTGAAATAAAATTGTACTTCCCTGCCGTCAACATTTCCTCCCCTTCCATCTCTCCTACGGCTTGCGAGTGCTTGGGGCTATATTTTTTTCATAGCATATTATAGGAGCAATAACCACGCTTAGTCTTAATTTGTTAGTATGTATTGCTTTTGAAATACAAATTTAATTATCTGTCAAGATTTCCTCCACTCCCATCTCTCCTACGGCTTGCGAGTGTTTGGGGATATATGTTTTAGATACCATATTATAGGAGTAATAACCACGCTCAGTCTTAATCTGTTAGTATGTATAGTTTTTCAAATCAAAATGTAATTATCTGTCAGGATTTCCTCCCCTCCCACCCCTCCTACGGCTTGCAAGTGTTTAGAGATATATTTTTTTGATAGCATTAAATAGGACCAATAACCGCACTTAGTCTTAATCTGTTAGTATGTATAGTTTTAGAAATAAAAATTTAATTAACTGTTAATATTTCCTCCCCTCCCATCTCTCCTGTGGCTTGCGAATGCTTGGGGCTATATTTTTTTCATATCATATTATAGGAGCAATAACTACGCTTAGTCTTAATCTGTTAGTATGTACAGTTTTTGAAATTAAAATTTAATTATCTGTCAAGATTTCCTCCCCTCCCATCTGCCCTACGGCTTGCGAGTGTTTGGGGCTATATTTTTTTGATACTATTAAATAGGACCAATAGTCGCACTTAGTCTTAATCTGTTAGTATGTATAGTTTTTGAAACAAAAATTTAATTATTTGTCAAGATTTCCTTCCCTCCCATCTCTCCTACGACTTGCGAGTGTTTGGGGCTATATTTTTTTCATAGCATATTATAGGAGCAATAACCACGCTTAGTCTTAATCTGTTAGTATGTATAGTTTTTCAAATAAAAATTTAATTATATTTTAAGATTTACTCCCCTCCCATCTCTCCTACGGCTTGCGAGTGTTTGGGGATATATTTTTTAATACCATTTTATAGGAGCAATAACCACGCTTAGTCTTCATCTGTTAGTATGTATAGTTTTTTAAATTAAAATATAAAAACTTTCATGGTGTACTACACTCCCATCTCTTCTACGGCTTGCGAGTGCTAGGCGCTATATTTTTATTATAGCTTTTAACATGGTCAATAGCCTTGCCAATGTTTAATCTGTTAGTATGTACAGGTTTTGTAATAAAAAGTGAAATATCTAGCAATACGCCATTTCTCATGCGGGTGCGAGTGATCGTGGGTACATTCGTTGCCAGCATTATACAGAAGTAATAATAACCCTGCTAGATTTTTGTTTCCACATACGTTTCTAATATTGTGTAACAAAACTTAAAATGTATCTTGCGCGTCATCCCTGTTACGGTCCTGTAAAACGTTCGGTTGTCTTCGTGAATCGGCTGCTGGACATTTGGCCGCTAAAATCACACCGGTTAAGCTCGACCTGGAAGCTATGTTGCAATTGGGTGAAATTCCGATTTAGCGAATTTTAGTAATTTTTTCCGTTTTAGGTTGTCAAATATCTATTTTTCTATTTTCAAATATCTATATAAGTCAAACCCCTATTACAATCGCAACCATAACGCATTCTCTGCGTCAGAAGTATTTTCTTATAATCTGCATTGCTAATATCTTTCATAGCTTAATTTAATACTCTGGTTCGTATACCAATGAATCATTGTCATATTAAAATATTTCCGGCTCACACCAAAAAATAATATCCTTAATTGCTTAGGTTATAGTAAATTTGGTTACATGCGGTACAATAACAATGAATGTAAAGCTTACTGATCTGATCAAGCTATCCTAGTTAAATTACCACGGAGGCAACGTAACGGGTGAGGAAGAATGCGCGGATAGCAAACAGCCGTAGCCACTTAAATTATAAGGAAAAAAAGTAGATTTGGTTTGATTTTGACACAATACCATTTAGCAAAAGTTTGACGTGTTTTTCTATAGACGCCATATATATTCAGCTACTCGTGAAAACACAAACATATGTATGCTATGGAATCTATTACTGTTTAAAAAACAGTAATACTAAATTAGCACTGATTGATAATTATATTATTAAACACAGATGTAGAGACTTCTGTTCTGGATTCACAAGTGCTTGTTTTCCTCTCTGCAATCGGTTTCGCCTTTTACGGCTTCGTCAGGCAGATGAAAATTTGAGTTGTTAAAATGCGAAGCATTCGCTGTCATAAGGCACTTGCTGCGTTCAAAATTATTTTCATCGAATTGGTATAATATCAAATTTTACAAATTGTCGGTAGAGATGAAAGTGAATAATTTCGTCTAAGCTACTAAATAACTAAAACGACCTGCCGTACAAGGTGTAACCGGTTACAAAGAAGAAAACAAGCACTTGTAAACCCATAGAAGTATCTACATCTGTATTTAGTATTTTAGTATGGAAGAGTTTCACCAAGTAAGGGCAACAACAATTAATGAACTGTATTATTATTATTATTATTATTATTATTATTATTATTATTATTATTATTATTATTATTATTATTATTATTATTATTATTATTATTATTATTATTATTATTATTATTATTATTATTATTATTATTATTATTATTATTATTATTATTATTATTATTATTATTATTATTATCGACTTTAGCTTGAAGGGATTTCTCACTCCCTCAAAGGGAAACATTATCTCATCCCAGGTATTATTATAATAATAATAATAATAATAATAATAATAATAATAATAATAATAATAATCTTTATTGGTCTTTTTGCTACAAGATCCGGTAGATAAGACATGTCAGGATTAGATGAAAATACCAGAAAATAAGAAAAACAAACACAGATATCACAGACAACAGACATCTTCCTCTACAAAAATAAAAACCATAATCTTAAAATGTCCAAAATTTCCAATCATCTAACAACAATCTTTTCATAAACCTAAAACACTCTAAAATCGAATTTAAAAAGTATCTATTATTATTATTATTATTATTATTATTATTATTATTATTATTATTATTATTATTATTATTATTATTATTATTATTATTATTATTATTATTATTATTATTATTATTATTATTATTATTATTATTATTATTATTATTATTATTATTATTATTATAATTATTATTATTATTAGTCTTATACCCTTACTAAGCATTTGCTGGGAATAATTACCTGTCCCGGGTGTAAACGCAAATGGGATTAGGCTCGGCACTTGCATATTCTGAAATTTACAAACATAATAATAATAATAATAATAATAATAATAATCTTTATTGGTCTTTTTGCTACAAGATCCGGTAGATAAGACATGTCAGGATTAGATGAAAATACCAGAAAATAAGAAAAACAAACACAGATATCACAGACAACAGACATCTTCCTCTACAAAAATAAAAACCATAATCTTAAAATGTCCAAAATTTCCAATCATCTAACAACAATCTTTTCATAAACCTAAAACACTCTAAAATCGAATTTAAAAAGTATCTATTATTATTATTATTATTATTATTATTATTATTATTATTATTATTATTATTATTATTATTATTATTATTATTATTATTATTATTATTATTATTATTATTATTATTATTATTATTATTATTATTATTATTATTATTATTATTATTATTATTATTATTATTATTATTATTATTATTATTATTATTATTATTATTGTTATTATTAGTCTTATACCCTTACTAAGCATTTGCTGGGAATAATTACCTGTCCCGGGTGTAAACGCAAATGGGATTAGGCTCGGCACTTGCATATTCTGAAATTTACAAACAGTGTGACATGTATTCAAAATTGCTGTCTTCTTCAAGTCAATGTACGTGTTTTTATGGAGACCCAGTTTGTTCAGGCGGTCTTGTAGATTCCTGGGAATAAGACCTATACGATGACTGGTACGACCTCCACCTTCTCTGTGTTCGTCTTCATTTTAGAATAGTTGACTTAATTTTGACTTTAGTAATTAAAACTTCATTATCCGCAAAGAACAGATATTTTAAAATTCTTATAAAATATAGGCAGTGTGTAAATAATAATTAGCATATTCTGTCACGAACTACCGTCAATTGCAAAGTGAATCACGCGGTAAAAAAATTAAATCTATTTAAAAAGCCCACCTGCCAAATGACTTAGCGTTTATGTAGTAGATACAATAAGAAACTGTTCAGAATTAATATCTTTCCCGCCTTCTTGTATTAGATGACAAAAGACAAGTGTCCTAATCATAGTCAAGACACTTTGCTTGTTAGAAATGTTTTAGTTTTTTCAGCTTAATTATGAATTTCTAAATACAAAGTAATCTTCTATCGACACCAATAAGTAAAGTAAAGCAAACCTAGATGCATTCTCGCAACAATTATAACGGTAGCATGTGCATCTAGCCTTGCATACTTTGTCCCTATATTAGGGTAGAAATGGGCCAGGGCTGACAATTTACTAAATTGTTAGTTAATTGTATAAAATCTCTATATTTTTTAACACTTTGTGTTATTTGGAGCTGGCGTGACAACATACTACTTGGTTCCGCAACTAGGTGACGGCACGTCCACCACTCAGTAAAGTAAAGGTTACTGCAGATGTGATATCAGATGTTCGCGCCACAGCTACGAATGAGTTGTTACCACCTTAAAAGTTTCTAGGGTTTTTCTCAACTAAAAAGACATATTATATTATATATCTGTCATATTAATTTATATTTATAACGGATTGTGTCAATTTTGGCCCAGTGATAACGTTTTTATTTATGATAAGGTGTTGAGAGGTAATAGTTTAACAAGTTACTTAGTGTCTGCATGCCGATAAAGTAAAACTATTTTAATGTAGTAAGAAATTTGACCAGAAATATGTGTGAAGTAAAAGAGGTTATGTTCTAGCTGGCTCCACTGGTGTATTTGATTTACTTGATGACTTAAGTAAAGAGAAACCATCTTAGGTTTGATAATATTGGTGGTATTTAAGAGTTAATGTAATTAAATATATTGCTACCAGCTTAAGTTCAGTGAGCCTTGTGATATGTAATAGTTAGTGTCGTGTATAGTCTTATTTGGTTGTGATATTACGTTAGGAACTAACGAAAATTTGTAAGTACAACTTTTATATAAGATACTTATATGTTCTGTATTAATGTACTACCATTATTTATGAAGATAAAATAGTTGACAGTTTGTCAAAAATGTACAATGTAGCAACGCTGTCCGTATTTCAGTGCTCACAAACGGCTTTACTAAATAATAAGACTGCTATGGGTAGACATGTTTTAATAATAATCTTTCTCCTCGCAGGGTTGCCACATTATGGTAGTTTCCCCAAAATCGCAGTGAAACTATTGGGGATATTTTCTTTAGACGAATGTTTGTCGCAAATCATTCGGTACTAGGGAAACATTTTTTAATTGAATTGTAACTACCGTTTTTAGAACTTTTCGTAATTTCTAATTGTGTGCATGCTTATTTCAGTTCTGTTACAATGAATAATTTTCAAAATTTAAAGTTGTCCCCCTTTAAACGATAAATGTGGATAAGGCTTGATTTCCGTTTTGCAATTCTTCTAAGCCAGTCCAATATTCTACATACCAATTCATTGTATTATATCTAGGTACCTCATTTTTGGGGTTCCGGTACAAAACAATTTTTAATGTTTTGGTATCTTTCACACTTAGCCTAAAACTTCTTTTGTTTTATAATGTTGTAATATAATATTGTCGATCATACAAAAGAATTGAAACTTGCACCCTCCTCCTGGAAAAACTTTTTTTCTGATGCCCATAACTTAATTTTAGTGAATTGTCGTTGAAAAAAGTCACTAATGGGAAAATCCTGACTTTGAATTTTGAAAATAATTTATTTAAATAAGCGCGAACTAGGTCCCCTAGAACCGATATCCGGGGTTAGTTTCAAATATATATATATATATATATATATATATATATATATATATATATATATATATATATATATATATATATATAGGGTGTTATATATAGCTATCTTCGTTATTATTTGAGCTACAAAGTCGGTTAAATGGGCAAAGTTGACCAACTGGACACCCCGCTTCTGAATATGTCACGGATATCTAGATTGCACAACAACTGTCAAATCTGTTGACATAACCTCAATTTTTTTAAATGGAACGATACGAATATTTTGCGTTCAATCTACTCAGGGCAAGCCATTCTATACGTACATATAATAGTCTTTCCATCCCATTTAAATATTCCGAAGATAACTTGATCCCAAATGTTGCCAATTGTAGGTGTTTACGGAAATCGGGAACAATAGCTATCTTCGTTATTATTTGAGCTACCAAGTCGGTTAAATGGACAAAGTTGACCAACTGGACACCCCGCTTCAGAATATGTCACGGATATCTAGATTGCATAACAACTGTCAAATCTGTTGACATAACCTCAATTTTTTTAAATAGAACGATATGAATATTTTGTGTTCAATCAACTCAGGGCAAGCCATTCTATACGTACACATAATAGTCTTTCCATCCCAATAGAATATTCCGTAGATAACTTGATCCCAAACGTTGCCAATTGTAGGTGTTTACCGAAATCGGGAACAATAGCTATCTTCGTTATTATTTGAGCTACAAAGTCGGTTAAATAGGCAAAGTTGACTAACTGGATACCCCCCTTGTGAATATGTCACGGATATCTAGATTGCACAACAACTGTCAAATCTGTTGACATAACCTCAATTTTTTTTAATGGAACGATACGAATATTTTGCGTTGAATCTACTCAGGGCAAGCCATTCTATATGTACACATAATAGTCTTTCCATCCCAATAGAATATTCCGAAGATAACTTGATCACAAATGTTGCCAATTGTAGGTGTTTACGGAAATCGGGAACAATAGCTATCTTTGTTATTATTTGAGCTACCAAGTCGGTTAAATGGACAAAGTTGACCAACTGGACACCCCGCTTCTGAATATGTCACGGATATCTAGATTGCACAACAACTGTCAAATCTGTTGACATAACCTCAATTTTTTTAAATGGAACGATACGAATATTTTGCGTTCAATCTACTCAGGGCAAGCCATTCTATACGTACATATAATAGTCTTTCCGTACCATTTAAATATTCCGAAGATAACTTGATCCCAAATGTTGCCAATTGTAGGTGTTTACGGAAATCGGGAACAATAGCTATCTTCGTTATTATTTGAGCTACCAAGTCGGTTAAATGGACAAAGTTGACCAACTGGACACCCCGCTTCAGAATATGTCACGGATATCTAGATTGCATAACAACTGTCAAATCTGTTGACATAACCTCAATTTTTTTAAATAGAACGATATGAATATTTTGTGTTCAATCAACTCAGGGCAAGCCATTCTATACGTACGCATAATAGTCTTTCCATCCCAATAGAATATTCCGAAGATAACTTGATCACAAATGTTGCCAATTGTAGGTGTTTACGGAAATCGGGAACAATAGCTATTTTCGTTATTATTTGAGCTACGAAGTCGGTTAAATAGGCATAGTTGACCAACTGGACACCCCGCTTCCGAATATGTCACGCATATCTAGATTTCACAACAACTGTCAAATCTGTTGACATAACCTCAATTTTTTTAAATGGAATGATACAAATATTTTGCGTTCAGTCGACTCAGGGCAAGCCATTCTATATGTACACATAATATTCTTTCCATCCCAGTACAATATTCCGTAGATAACTTGATCCCAAACGTTGCCAATTGTAGGTGTTTACCGAAATCGGGAACAATAGCTATCTTCGTTATTATTTGAGCTACAAAGTCGGTTAAATAGGCAAAGTTGACCAACTGGATACCCCCCTTGTGAATATGTCACGGATATCTAGATTGCACAACAACTGTCAAATCTGTTGACATAACCTCAATTTTTTTTAATGGAACGATACGAATATTTTGCGTTGAATCTACTCAGGGCAAGCCATTCTATATGTACACATAATAGTCTTTCCATCCCAATAGAATATTCCGAAGATAACTTGATCACAAATGTTGCCAATTGTAGGTGTTTACGGAAATCGGGAACAATAGCTATCTTTGTTATTATTTGAGCTACCAAGTCGGTTAAATGGACAAAGTTGACCAACTGGACACCCCGCTTCTGAATATGTCACGGATATCTACATTTCACAACAACTGTTAAATCTGTTGACATAACCTCAATCTTTTAAAATGTAACGATATGAATATTTTGCATTCAATCGACTCAGGGCAAGCCATTCTATACGTACACATAATAGTCTTTTCATCCCTGTACAATATTCCGAAGATAACTTGATCACAAACGTTGCCAATTGTAGGTGTTTACGGAAATCGGATTGGCCATGGAGGTACAGTTGAATGGTCGCCAAGATCGCCCGATTTGACCCCATTGGACTTTTCAATATGGGGTACAATAAAGGACGATGTTTACGCATCAAGAGTGGATAGTCTGGACGAATTGAAGGCAAAAATCAGGAATTCAGTCAACAGAATTTCTGTACAGACCCTTCAAAGAATACAGTCCAATATATTGAAGAGAGCAATATTATGTCTGAATCATAACGGTGGGCATTTTGAGCAATATTTGTAATTATTTATTCGTTTCTAGGAAAGAAAATTTAGTTTTAAATATACATGTGTATTTGTACAGTGGCTCGCCCTGAGTCGATTAAACGCAAAATATTCATATCGTTCTATTTAAAAAAATGAGGTTATGTTAACAGAATTGACAGTTGTTGTGCAATCTAGATATCCGTGACATATTCAGAAGAGGGGTGTCCAGTTGGCCAACATTGCCCATTTAACTGACTTTATAGCTCAAATAATAACGAAGATAACTATTGTTCCCGATTTCCGTAAACACCTACAATTGGCAACGTTTGGGATCAAGTTATCTTCGGAATATTCTACTGGGATGGAAAGACTATTACGTGTACGTATGAAATGGCTTGCTCTGAGTCGATTAAATGCAAAATATTCATATCATTCCATTTAAAAAAATTGAGGTTATGTCAACAGATTTGACAGTTGTTGTGCAATCTAGATTTCCGTGACATATTCAGAAGCGGGGTATCCAGTTAGTCAACTTTACCCATTTTACCGACTTCGTAGCTCAAATAATAAAGAAGATATCTATTGTTCCCGATTTCGGTAAACACCTACAATTGGCAACGTTTGGGATCAAGTTATCTACGGAATATTGTACTGGGATGGAAAGACTATTATGTGTACTTATAGAATGGCTTGCCCTGAGTCGATTGAATGCAAAATATTCTTATCGTTCCATTTAAAAAAAATCAGGTTATGTCAACAGATTTGACAGTTGTTGTGCAATCTAGATATCCGTGACATATTCAGAAGCGGGGTGTCCAGTTGGTCAACTTTTCCTATTTAACCGACTTCGTAGCTCAAATAATAACGAAGATAGCTATTGTTCCCGATTTCCGTAAACACCTAGAATTGGCAACGTTTGGGATCAAGTTATCTTCGGAATATTGTACTGGGATGGAAAGACTATATGTGTATGTATAAAATGGCGTGCCCTGAGTTGATTGAACACAAAATATTCATATCGTTCCATTTAAAAAATTGGGGTTATGTCAACAGATTTGACAGTTGTTATGCAATCTAGATATTCGTGACATATTCAGAAGCGGGGTGTCCAGTTGGTCAACTTTGGCCATTTAACCGACTTCGTAGCTCAAATAATAACGAAGATAGCTATTGTTCCCGATTTCCGTAAACACCCCGTATATATATATATATATATATATATATATATATATATATATATATATATATATATATATATCTATATATCTATATATATATATATATATATATATATATATATATATATATATATATATATATATATATATATATATATATATATATATATATATATATATATATATATATATATATATATATATGTGTGTGTGTGTGTGTGTGTGTGTGTGGTGTGTGTGTGTGTGTGTGTGTGTGTGTGTGTGTGTGTGTGTGTGTGTGTGTATGTGTGTATCACACCGATAACTCAAAAAATAAAAAATAAGGGGCTGATTTTGATTAAATTTGGTGAGTACCTTTATTTTGCAAATGGCTTGGATAAGTTCGTTAGCCAGGAAAATCGGCCCAGGTTTTCCTGGAAAATTTTGTGTTTTCTTTCGAAAATTTTCTATATCTCCCGAATTAACAAAGTAAGGGGAACCAAATTTGGTACGCGGGTTTATATCATTATATGTAAGTTACCTACCAAGATTTAGATCTGTAGGTCAAAAGACAAAAAAGGTATAAGCATTTAAATAAAAATTAAGTGGGGTTTTCCTCAAAACGTCAAAGTTGCGATTTAAAACGTCAAAATTGGTAATATTTAGGCAAAGAACTTGAATCTAATACGGGCTATGGAAAGAAAATGTCTCAAGAAGAATGTTTTACAAACCGTGAAGTCTTAGTTTCAACCGTCATTGTCCTTCATTTTACTAAAATATTTCCAGAAAATTCATTTCAAATAGACCCTTTCTCTGATGCTTGGCAGTAGCCTTATCTATAGAGTTTATCGTTTAATGGTATCTAATTTTTGTCGAATTTTCGTAAAAAATCAATAAAGCTTAATATATCCGTTATTATACAAGATATGAAAAAAATTGTATACATTAATTATAGGGCGTCTTCAGCTACATCTTAAAAAAATATTTCTACAATCGTGGCCCATAAGTCGTTGGTGATAAAAAAAAATTTTAAATCAAAAACGTCTTATGTTATTGCATTTTTTGCATTTTCCATCAAAATATAATCCACGTTTGTAAGAAAAGAAATTCTGGATGCAGCAAGTGCGTTATGGTAGCGAATTTTGATCAAATGCTTCATATTTGAATAGCTCAATTTGCTATTAACCTATAAGGTTGACCAAGAAACGAGTTTTTTCGGGAACACTGAGTTTACTTTCGAAAATTTTTGTAAATTTTCAAACAATAAAGTTATTTTGATGAAACATTGTTTTTAATATATAGGTTATACTGGTAACCAAATTTGATGCCTGCTTTCTTTAAAAAGCACACATATTTGTATTAAAAACATTTTTATGAAAATTCACTACCATAACGCACTTGCTGCGTCCAGACTTTTGTATTCTTTGCTTGTTTGTGTTTTTTTGCTTGGTTTAGATTTGTTCACGCACAAGTCTTTGACTTTTGTGGATCTCTCTAAGATTTATTTTGTACAACAGATCTATGTATTTTATTGTTGAACTCTATTTTTGAGAATAAATCTACTACTATTATTATCATATATATATATATATATATATATATATATATATATATATATATATATATATATATATATATATATATATATATATATATATATATATATAACAAAAATTGTGAGATAACCGTCAGTTGCAAAAAAATAAAAACTATTTATTAATTTCCGAGCTTTCAGAATAATTTATCCCATTATCGAGGCTACAACATGGCAAGAAAAGAAATGTACAATTTACATAGGAAAAATACAAAGGTTTAAAATACTTACATATAACGCGAGTTTTACTTGAACTAATTATTAAACAACAAACATGACAAAACCCTTTTTGAAATTTTGATTGAAGTCGATAAGAGTCACACTAAGGTATGCAGCCAACTGTTGTGTGTTTAAATTTGTTTTTGCCTAGGAAATATAAATGGGGGTAGTGATTTATAAAATTATTATCTTTCGTTAGGTTTATTAAATTGTCGTTAAAAGTAATTTCAAAGTCTTCAAACACATTCTTTTATTATTTGAGATTTCACAATGTAAAATAGAAACATTACTAAAATTTATATTGTGGCCAGTGTTGAGATTATGTTCAGACAAACCACAAGTTATTTTTTGTAAACGTATACCTTTTATGCTGGGAATCTATCTTTAAGGACTCTGCTTGTTTGCCCAATGTATTTTAAATTAAAATTACTACATGGAATAGAATATACCGCTCCATATAATTTGGAAATTGCATCCTTACTTTTGTTCGTTAGTTAAGAAAATCGAACCAATTTTTCCGGGAAAATTTTGGGTTTTCCTTCGGAAAAAAATTGTATCTCCGAAAATAGCAAAGCTATTTAAATAAAATTTGTTACGTAATTTAACGATATAAAAGGTAAACTGCGTACCAAAATGTAGATCTTTAGTTTACAAGAAAAAAGTTATAAACATTTTATTAAAGAAAATGTTTGGTGCCAGATCATTTCTATGAAAATTCACTACCCTAACGGACTTGCTGCGTCCAGACTTTTTATATGTTTGATACATAAAATAAAATCTAAGGTTATTTGTGTACAAGATTTCATTTATGTGCCTTCGCTATTTTCAGTAATAGAAAAATTTTCCGGATGAAAACTTAAATTTATCATGGAAAAATTAGTTAGATCAACGAACTTATCAAGGCTATTCTACTCAAAATATAAAACTGTCCCAGTGTTCTAGGGGTCCCTAGTTCGTCCTTAAGATATCTCAATTGACATATTTTGTCTCCCATAAAATAGTAAAATTCAGAAATGTTATCAAGGAAAGACTTGACCATAAAAATATAAGATAAACATTTATTATCTAATAATTTTAAAACCTAATACATACATGCCGTGTTTTTACAAAGTTTTTAAGGAGTTTATCGTAGACAAAATTACTAAATAGCTCAAGCCTTTTGAAAAATATTATGTGTTAACGACATCACTCTACTCAGAGACACCCAAAATGTAAAAAAAATTTTCGAAAATGAACTTAAAATGTTCCAAAAAAAACTGGTTTCCTGGCCAACGAACCTTATAGGTTAACAGCAAATTGATGTATTCAAATTTGGGGCATTCAATAAAAATTCGCTACCATAACGCACTTGCTGAGTCCCGCATTTATTTTCTTACAAACATGCATTATACTTTTGTGGTCGAAATTCCATTTACTTTTATATTACATTTAAGGTCAGCTCAGAACTGATGCGGACCGGGAAATCCGTCTGTCTAAATAAAACAAATCGTTGTTTAATCTATTTCAACTGAGCAGGTTTTTCATTAAATCATCATAACTTTTTTCCTTTTAATTTAGAAATTTAGCTTTTTGGCTTTAGTTCACTCTTATCAGTGAATTTTCGTAGAAAACATTCATTAATGAAATTTCCACAAATGAACGCAAACCAAGCCCTCTAAAACATATATCCGGAGTCAGTTTCAATTTTTATATGTTCACACACTCACACACACACAGACCCGCGCGTGCCGTGGATGCAGCAAGTGCGTTATGGTAGCTAATGTTCATAGAAATGATTTACGCATTCTTTTTTATGAAAATTATGTGTGAGTCAAGAAAAATAATATTTGTCTGTATTTTTAAGGGATAGGTGTTTTGGACTTGTGACTTGCTGTGACCTCCAGTGGCACCAACCTTTTTTTATTATTAAATCATTATAACTTTTTTCCCTTTTATGTAGAAATGTAGCTTTTGGGCTCTGGTTTACTTTTTAGTTAATTTTCCTAGAAAAAAATCATAAATGAGAAAATCGCGAGTTTTTAATTTAAAAAAATGTACTAAATGAGCGCGAACCAAACCCTCTGGAACACACAACCGGGGTCATTTTCAATTTTTATATGTTTACATACACGTACGCACGCACGCACGCACGCACGCCCGCATCCACCCACACACCCACACCCACACGCCCATGCCCACGCACACGCACTCGTACAGACACGCACACGTACACGTACACGCACGCTTACACACACGTACACGCACGCTTACGCACACGTACACGCACGCTTACGCGTACACGCACACGCACGCACACGCACGTACGCGTACGCAAGCACGCACCACCCACCCACACACCCACGCCCACACGCCCATGCCCACCCACACGCACACGCAAATGCACACGCACATGCACACTCGCACGTATACGCTCACGCACGCACGCTCACGCACACACCCACACGCACGCGCCGTTTGGTGAGGTATCATAGGCGATCCTGTTATCGGACCATATTTCTTTGGTGGAACCTTGACTGGAAGGAAATTTTTGAATTTTCTACAGCGAGACCTATGGTTACTTCTTGATAATGTTCTACTACACATTCGAAGAAAAATGTGTCTTCAAATGGACGGTACGCCTGTTCAGTTTTCAATTGGAGTAAGAAACTATCTTAATAAACCTTTTCGGAATAGATGGAAAGGCAGAGGGAGGGAACACAATTGTCCCCCTAGGTCCTCAGACTTGACCCCTATTGACTTTTTCAATAGGGGTTACATAAAAAATATTGTATACTCTACCCCCCTATTACTCCAGAAGATATGAAATTGAGCATCGTGAACGCTTTTGCCTCCATTACACCAAGCCTTCTGAAAAACATAAAAAAATCTTTTGAAGATACAATTACAAAGGTATAAAGCAAGAGGGCAAACATATACAGCATCTCTTATATCTCTTATAGTTTTGATCTTTTGGCTTTTGGTCGTTTTTGATTTGTTTGTTATTGTTCACCTTTGTCATTTCGTTAATTCCATGTTTAATTCAGTTGATTGTGTTTTGAAATAAAATTTGTTAATTACGTTTTCGTTTTAATGGTAAAATGGCATTTACAATCATGGAAGTCTGAATGGCATGAAAACCATTGCACTTGGGTATAGGGAACTCTAGCGCCATATAGAAGTGAATCACTTTTCCTATAAGATGGATCAACAAAATTCAGGGTGTTATATTTAACATAAACAAGATAATCTACTTTTAATTTGTCAATAATTGAACTTGAATTTTTCAACACCCTGTAAATGATTGCGAAGTATTGACTACAGTGGCTGAGTTTTTCTTTTAATATTATCTTACATGGAATATAAGATTTTTTCATAAAACTTCATATTCATCGAATAATCAAGATATCTAACAAACAGTAATAGGTAGGTATAGGGGTCCTTCAAGAAAGTGGGCCTGATTTTTTCGCAGAGTTCAAAATCGTTATCAAATACATAATGTTCCATAAGAGAAAACAACTTTGAGGTGTGACACTTTCTTGGACCACCCTGTATATTTGAAAATAATTTTGTATTGTTGCCTTTGTTGACCTACATAATCCTCCGTCAAATTCGATATAAAGAAATATATAGACGTAAGACATATATATATATATATATATATATATATATATATATATATATATATATATATATATATATATATATATATATATATATATATATATAGTGTGTCTCAAACTAGATGGGAATCTATTATTAGAGATAGGGAGACGGTTAAATTAGCAATGTTTTGTAGAATGTCATGCTCGTTCCAAATATGACTTGTATTTTGCTCTGCCTCTTTTCGAGTTATTTTGAAGAAACCAAAAGTTGTCGATTTATTTTTTCTTCAGTATCTAAGTAGGCGCTGATCTGACATGTCTAAGACTTGCACATTATCGGGACCCTTTTTACAGAGTAATCTTTTTGTGCTATTCTCAACTTTGGATTGTCATTCGTTTTTGAGCTACACGTATCAACGTTTGTTTTTATTATGGGAGCCATATTTGATTTTTTGCTCATGTGATAGCCTGTGAAAAAATCCTTCCAATGATGTACAACATGCTTGAGAAAACTTGTAATTGCACTGGCAATTTTGAAAAAAACCGTTTTGAGGATAGTATGAGCTATGAAATCCAATACCAGAAAACATATGCCAAAAAAAAAGTGTTCAAAAAGCACTAGGCCATGGAGTCTAACAATAGACTTCTACTTTTAACATAATTTTCCGTAATGATTCACGATAAAAAAATAGGAACTTTGAGCAAACCAATGTATCGGCCCATTGTTACAAATGATATTTTACATAACAACATTATCCTAAAAAATGGTTATAATTTAATTAAATAGGTAAACCTAGTAAATAACTAAATTTACTAACATAACTCAATAAAAAGCAGATTAATGATTTACAAAGACGCCTTTGAAAATTGTTTGATTTTTAAACGTAAGTCAACTGAAAAACAAGAGCAGAAAGGTTGCTATGGAAATAACTCTATCGCGACAATTAAGAACACTGTCATTCTTAATTATCTGAACAGTTTGACGTGTATTTAACACGTTGCTTAAAATTTTGGACTAAATAGTTTGTTTCCTGTTTATTTTAAAAATTATTTAACAATATGTTCAGTAATGAAGAATATTTTGACATGTTGGAATGTTATATTCGTTCTAACCGAAATACTGAGGCAGCTGCAAATTCATATCAAAACAACTACCCGGAAAGACGACAACCAACACCAAAATATTTAGCAGGATAGTGACCAATCTATTGAACGCGGTAGCTTCCTCGCAAATAAACTACCAATGCCTAGAAATGAAGAAAGAAATAATGCCGTCTTACAGGTTTCAAACGAAAACCCTCCGCAATTGGGTCGGTTTTATGGTGAGCAAATTGACATTCCAGAAAGTACGGTACCTCGTGTATTAAAACAAAGTCATTACCATCCATACAAACCTACAATCGTACAAGGCTTAAATGTTAACGATTACCCTAAGCGACTTCAATTCTGCAGATGGTATCAAGGACAATGTCAGCAAGATGAAAATTTTCATTTGAAAGTAATATAGACTGATGAATCCAGATTTACAAATTGTGGTGTGTATAATCGCCATAATAGGCATTATTGGGCAAATGAAAATCCCCATCTAAAGGAAGAAAGACGATTGCAAGGCAAATTTGGTATTAATATTTGGTGCGGCTTATTAGGTAAAAAACTGTTATCTTTATTTGTAGATTAGACAGTTAATTTTAAAAACTTTCAGGCAAGTTCATTGTTGGTTCGTTCTTTTTTGAAAATAGTTTAACTAGGGGATATCCTAATCTATTGAGAAATGATATCTTACCAAAAATTAGAAGAGTTCACGATAATTTAGACGAGATTTGGTACCAGCAAGACGGTTGTCCAGCTCACAATGCTAGGATCGGCAAAGAAGTTTTGTACCAAACTTGTAAGAATCGTGTCATTTGTAAGAATGGGCCGGTTCATTGGTGTGCTCGAAATTCTGATGGATTTTTATTTTTGGGGTACTCTGAATAATGATGTGTACAAATTCGATCCACCACAAAATATCAATGAATTACGAAACAGAATCAGGGAAACTATAAACAATATGAACCAAAACACTCTCACCAGAGTTTGCAGGCATGTTTCAAAAAGGTGTATAAATTTCATTGAACAAAACGGTGGCCATATTGAACAAATTTCTATTAAGTGTATTTTTAAGTTTCTATTTTATTATTTCTTGAGTTCCGTTTCTAATTGTGTTGTTTTGTGGAGTTTAAGTTTCCATTTTTTATTGCCGGGTTTCATTATTAAACTGTTTCCCATAATATTACCTAGCATTATTACCTAATTAAGTATTGTAAATTAAATCAAAATATTCTTTTATCGTGAATCATTACGGAAAATTATGTTAAAAGTAGAAGTCTATTGTTAGACTCCATGGCCTACTGCTTTTTGAACACTTTTTTTGTCATTTATTTTCTGGTATTGGATTTCATGGCCTACTATCATCAAAACGGTTTTTCTCAAAATTGTGCAATTACAAGATTTCTCAAGCTTGTTGTACATCATTGGAAAGCTCTTTTCACAGGCTATCACATGAGAAAAAAATCGAATATGGCTGCCATAATAAAAACAAACGTTGATACCTGTAGCTCAAATGACAATCCAAAGTTGAGAATAGCACAAAAAGATTACTCTGTAAAAAGTACCCTGATAATGTGCAAGTCTTAGACATGTCAGATCAACGCTTACTTATTGAAGAAAAAAGAAATCGACACATTTTTTTAAACAACTCGAAAACGAAAAGAGACAGGGCAAAATACAAGTCATATTTGGAACGAGCATGAAATTCTACAAAAACATTGCTAATGTAACCGTCTCCCTATCTCTAATAATAACGGAGATAGCAATATATTCGCATCCAGTTTGGGACACACTATATATATATATATATATATATATATATATATATATATATATATATATATATATATATATATATATATATATATATATATATAGGGTGCTACACGGTGAGTGTCCTATTGAACGTTTCCGGAGAACTGCACCAATTTAAATTCTAAAAATTGGTATCCGCACATTTTTGATATTGTTCTTTCTAACTAAAATATTTTCAATTAGCCTGCACTTCCAGTTATACCGGAAGTCGACAAAAACGTTGTTTTTTTAAATGGAACACCCTGTATATTATTAGCTTTTTGAATTGCACGTTCAATTTAAGCGTCACTTTGATCACAACATATTCGGGCTAGTTCGTACCGTTTCGGATTTATTCGCCATTTTGTAGAAAAAATTACGATTGGAGCGCCTTAGAAAAATTCCGATATCTTTAAAGACATGCAAGATAGAAACATGCGGTTTCACCTATCCCATAGAGGGTAAAAATTCCTACATACCGTTATAAACACAATACGATTTTAAGATAACTGTTATTTATAACATACATTTGAATTTGTACATTTTCAATCAGAGATAACTTCATTTTTTTTTAATGGAACGGTACCCATATGTCCCCAGCATCTAATTCAGAGTTAAATTCCCTATATTTTAAGTATACATTACCCTATACCTATCTCATACAGTTTTCTTTGAAAATTGATTTGAAAATAGTAATTGTTTGCGGGGTGGCGTCAACCTTTGACTACTTCTGCCTTCAATGAGTGTCTTATTTTAAAAGAGACACACAGTAACTTGCAGTTCCAACCGATTCCTTTTTTGATAACTTTCCGACCTATATTGGGTATTTCCTATAGCTAAAAAGGACAGTTTTTGAGGTCTTTAAAGACATTCAAAAACATAACACAGCATAATTTTTCCTTATACTGTGGTTGAACGTCAACATTGAAGCAGGTATGACATGATAAACAATTTATATTACACACTTGTCATTCTAAATTATTCGATAAATGTTCACAGTTAACATGGAAAATCATTATTCCAATGCAGATTATGTAAATTTATTTTACATCCATGGAGAATGTAACCGAATTATTAGTAGAACATGTAGAAGGTTTAATGAGTTAAATCCTAATCTGCCACCCATGAGTGAAAAAAGTTTAGAAAGATTGAGTTAAATTTCCTAGAATTTGGTAGTTTTAAAACACCCAAAGTTAAGTAACTAGAGATGAAGATAACGAAATAGCTGCCCTGGCTTATTTCGAAGCATATCCACATGCCTTTATTTACACTGCAGTGAACGACATAGGTATTCCTTACTCCTCTGTAGAAAGAATCTTGTGGAAGCACAAAATGCACAACTGTAAGTTTAGTGCAAGCTCTGCATCCAGAAGATGCTAGTTTTGTGAAACGATGTTAATGCATATTCAAGGAGATGATGACTTTAATATATATATATATATATATATATATATATATATATATATATATATATATATATATATATATATATATATATATATGGGCTGATGATTCGCAATTTTCTCATGAAGGAGTTTTCCATAGACATAACAGTCATGTATGGGCAAACCAAAATCCTCACGCTATTAAGGAAAGGGGATTTCAAGTAAAATTTAGTTTCAATGTGTTTTGTTTATTGAAAGGTAATAATTTTTATTGTCATATTTATGATAGAACCCTAACTTCTAATCGTTACCTGGAAACATTAAGAACAATAGTTACAGACTTTTTAGACAATTTACCATTATCAGAATATAGAACTTGTTGGTATCAACATGACGGAGCTCCATTTTACTCTACACGAGAAATATCACACTCGACTATCCATTTGAAGATATATGGATTGGAAAGTGCGGTCCCTGGATATGGCCCGCGACAAGTCCAGATCTTACCCCGCTTGATTTCCATCTTTGAGGAAAGATGAAAACCAAAGTATATGAAACGCCCGTCAATTCACGCGAAGAATTAGAGATCAGATTAAGAAGGGCGTTTGAAGAGTTAGATAGGAAAGAGATTCTGTCAGCAACCACTAGCGGCATTACGACACGAATATTAGAATGTTTGAGTGTTAATGGACAACATTTTGAGCAGTTACTAGTTCAGGAGGTGTGAGTTGTTTTGTTACTCGTGTTGTAATAATACTTCGAGGATTTATAAGATTGTGCAAGGTAATAATATCACTGTTGTTATCCTTAAAAAAAATTTAAATTTTTTAAAAATATTTTAAATACATAATTTTCAAAGACAGTAACAATATTTCTTTATTATAATTTTTAGCTTGAACATGAAATCTTTTTGTTTCTACTGTATTTTTTCTGTTACGTACAACAAAATGACATCTCCCTGCTAACAATTACTATTTTCAAATCAATTTTCAAAGAAAACTGTATAAGATAGGTATAGGGTAATGTATACTTAAAAGGTGGGGAATTTAACGCTGAATCAGATGCTGGAGACATATGGGTATCGTTCTATTAAAAAAAATCAAGTTATCTCTGATTGAAAATTTTCAAATTCAAATGTATGTTATAAATAACAGTTATTTTAAAATCGTATTGTGTTTATAACAGTATGTAGGAATTTTTACGCTCTATGGGATAGTGAAAACCGCATGTTTTTATCTTGCATTTCTTTAAAGACATCGTAATTTTTCTAAAGCGCTCCAATCGTAATTTTTTCTACACAATGGCAAATAAATCCGAAACAGTACGAACTAGCCCGAATATGCTGTGATCAAAGTGTCCCTTAAATTGAACGTGTAATTTAAAAAGCTAATAGCATACAGGGTGTTCCATTTAAAAAACAAAGGTTGTGTCGACTTCCGGTATAACCGGAAGTGCAGGCTAATTGAAAATATTTTAGTAGAAAGATCAGTATCAAAAACGTGCGGATATCAATCTTCAGAATTTAAATAGGTGTAGTTCTCCAGAAACGTCTAATAGGCCACTCACCGTGAAGCACCCTGTATATATATATATATATATATATATATATATATATATATATATATATATATATATATATATATATATATATATATATATATATATATACAGGTGTCCCAGTTTATAGTAGCAGGACTTTAACAGTCGATAGAACAGATTATTTTAAGACAAAAAGTTTATATAAATATAACTTCTAATTTGCTTCCGGGCGCAGATACAGGGTGTTGAAATTTAATATTTTTGAACGATCCTTTACAATATCTTTGGAACGGAGTGAAATATTTGCATGCATCCGTACACGTTCTATGTAGACTGAGATTGTTATTCGGTGGTATTCTTGTTTCAAATGATATACTGGGTGTTACTTTTCCGGCTTTCGTAAACTATTTGAAATAATAGAAGTTCTTTCACGTACGCCACTGACCTTTTATAATACCTTCTTCTCAAATAACAATCTCTTAGAAACATTTTTATTTTCCTGGTGTTTTATGAGCGGTTATCGAAATATTACTTTTTTGAAGCAGTTATGTTTTTTAAACTTCAACACCCCGTATCTTCCTTAGGAAGCTAATTAGAGGTTATGTTTATATGAATTTTTTTCTCAAAATGATCTGTTCTATTGATTGCTAAAGTCATACGCCTACTGCCTAATTCAAATTTTTTGTAATTTTTTTTTTCAAATTTTCAACACCCTGTATTTTCCTTAGGAACTAGTAGTAGGATTTAACAATCAATATAATAGATCATTTTGAGAAAAAAGTTTATATAAACATAACCTCTAGTTAGCTTTCTAAGGGAGATAGGGGGTGTTGAAATTTAGAAAAAAACATAACTGCTTCAAAAAACTAGTAATATTTCGATAACCGGTCAAGATAGTATAAAACAATAGGGAAACAAAAATGTTTCTAAGAGATTGTTCTTTGAGAAAAAGGTATTATAAAAGGTCAATGACGTACGTAAAAGAAGTTATATGATTTCAAATAGTCTACGGAACCCGGAAAAGTAACACCTAGTATATGATTTAGGACAAGAATACCACCGAATAATAACCTAAATCTACATAGAACGTGTACGGAATTGCATGCAAATATCTCACTCAGTTCCAAAGATATTGTAAAACATTTTTCAAAAATATTAAATTTCAACACACTGTATCTCCGTTACGAAGCAAATTAGAAGTTATGTTTATATGAATTTTTTGTCTTGGCATTATCTATTCTATTGACTGTGAAAGTCCTGCGACTATAAACTGGGACACCTATATATATATATATATATATATATATATATATATATATATATATATATATATATATATATATATATATATATATATATATATATATAGATTTGACACCGATAACTCAAAAAATAATAAGCCGATTTTGATCAAATTTGGTGAGTACCTTCCTTTTGCAAATGGAAAGAACAATCTCTTAGAAACATTTTTATTTCCCTGGTGTTTTATGCTACCTTGAGCGGTTATCGAAATATTACTTTTTTGAAGCAGTTATGTTTTTTTAAACTTATCTCCCTTAGGAAGCTTATTAGAGGTTATGTTTATATGAATTTTTTTCTCAAAATGATCTGTTCTTTTGATTGCTAAAGTCCTACGCCTACTGCCTAATTCTAATTTTTTGTAACTTTTTTTTTTCAAGTTTTCAACACCCTGTTTCCTTAGGAACTAGTAGTAGGTTCGTAGTAGTAGTAAGCTCGTTACCCAGAAAAATCGGACCAGTTTTACCGGGAAAATGTTAGGCTTCATGTTTCCTTACAGATATAGCAAAACTATGGCAACCAAATTAGTACGCAGCTTTATATTCTAAAATGTGAATTACATACCAAAATCTAGATACGTTGAAAGGAAAAAAGTTATAAGCATTTAACGAAAAAATATTCGGGTGCCACTGGTGATCAGAGAAACTCACAAGACCAAAATATTATTTGTTAAACAAAATCTACTGAATATTACAAACAGAGATTATCCTTCCTCGGCTCAAAAAGGTCGAGAAATACGAGAAAACTTACTTTGTAGATTTTATAGTTTTTATTCTGGAAAATATGAAACGGCATGTCTTTAACAAAGTTCTAGATCTCTGTTTCAAGTGTTACACTTCTTTATTTGATAAAATATATGCAAAAAATCTATTTGAAATAGAAATTATTTGCTATGCTAAAACAAATTTAAATACGAGGTTATAACTCGCTAATGACAACAAACCTGTCATGTGCTCCATAGCCGAGTTCGTTAGAGCTTGGGATAACGGCTGTTCAACACGGGTGTATGAAATTTCTTTTTTAATTTTTTATTCTTTTTTTAGCGTGATATGATCAAATTATGCAATTGCAATGAATTTTTAGCGAATTTTTATAGACAAAATTAATGAATGAAATGAGAACTCTTAAGACTCTTAATTCAAATTTTAATAGCAAACCAGATTGTTTTTTTTGCTCCAGCTTGGTTAAACCATTTCATACTTAATACAACCGTATAGACTTTTTCTGTAGCTTCACAAGTGCTTGTTTTCTTCTCTTCAACCTGTTTCAATTTTTAACGCATCGTCAAGCAAATGGATTTTTTTTTGTGGACGCGCTATACAAGTCTCTACGTCTGTATTTAGATCATATTGTATAATTTTTAATTTATGTTATTAGAGAAATTTCATATCAAAAATGTTCTTGTATAGCAAATTTTCTTAAAAACTTTTTAACAATTTTCCTTAAAAGAAAAAATTATTTCGAATTTTTTTCAAAGAATATTTAGCGCTGTTTTAGAATTTTTTTTAGGACATTCGTGAAAAATAATGTTTTTAGAAATTTTCGTGCAAAATAAATTATTCCAGGAAATTTTTGTGAAAAATATTTTATCGAATTTTTACGTAAAATTTTTTAACCAATTTTTGTAGTACAATTTTATTAACAAAAAAAATGTTCTATGAAAATTTTTTAGGCACATTCTTCGATTTATTTTTCTTAAATTTTCTTTGCAAACATTTTTTTATCGAATTTGCACCCAAAAAAAATCGCTTATGACGAGTTCTCTATTTATCTCGCGACTTGAAAAGTGGTAACCATAAAACAGGGAACTAAACTCACTGTAATAAAATAATATATATATATATATATATATATATATATATATATATATATATATATATATATATATATATATATAAATATAAAATAAAAAGTGTAGGACATTTCTACGAAAATTCACTTTACCATAACGCACTTGCTGCATCCAGACTCTTTATAATATAAACACGCATACCAAACTTGGCTATTATTTAGGGAGATACGGAAACTTCTGAAAGAAAACCCCGAAACACTCCCGAAAAAACTGGTCCGATTTTCCGGGCTAACGAACTTATTCAAGCCACTTACAAAAGAAAGGTACCTGCCAAATTTCATTGACTCGGCCCATTACTTTTTTGAGTTAGCGATGTGATATATATATATATATATATATATATATATATATATATATATATATATATATATATATATATATATATATATATATATATATATATATATATATATATATATATAAATATAAGCCCCTGAAATTTAAAACTGACCCCGGATATGGGTTCCAACAGCACTTATTTGAAGAAATTTCTTCAGAATTAAAAAATCGCTATCTCCTCATTGATGAATTTTTTCTACTAAAATTCACTGAAAAAAACAAATCAAGACATATAGAAGTTTAAGGTATGTTTATTAAACTTTATCTAAAAGTGAACCTAAAACACATAGATACAAACATTTTAAGGGGGGGCCATGTGTCATATTTATTAAAAGATCTAATCATTGTCGATATAACCGTGTGCTTTTTTCTAAAATCAATAATGTAGCCTCCCAAAAAATAAGAATTTATACCATCTTCTAGGGCGTCTGTTTTATCACCAAAAACGAAGCAAAATTAACTATCAACATTATTATCTGCTTGTGATTTTCAACTAACCTATATTCATTTAATGTTATTCTGTGTAAGCGTGTATTAAAAATGGTTTATTCTACCGAAGAAAACATTAAAATTGTTCGAATTTATTTTCGAAATAATGACAACGCTAAGACTACGGTACGAATTTTCACTATTTACTATCATCCAGGAAAAATGTAACTCACCAATACGTGAAAAGTAATTTATCAATTTCAGATTATTACTTTACATGATAACCTTACGATTTTTTTGATTCAAAACAATTTATCATCTTTACTAATAATAAGAAAATTTGTCATCAATGTACAATATATGGAACGGTATGCGCAAGTATGCGCAACAGCAATTAATGCAGTCAGTTTAATATGCCTCTGCGGCTAATTTTCCCCGGCGCTCCAATAACTCTCTCGTTATTGGACTTTGAAGGCTTTTCGGGTTCTCTAGTTGTGTCCTTTCTTCTGATTGCCGTTTCCTTTGAATCTCATTATATTTTAGTTTCACATATGCCGACATTCGTGTAAAGTTTTGATTTTTAAACTTTGCAAGCTTGTAAAATTTTGGTTAATATTGTTAAACCAATTATTGCAATATCTACTGTTTATAGAATGTTGAAGACTCTCAAATTCCAGCAATTTATATTAGGGTTAGTTCATGAGTTAAAGGAATGTTTCTGATCGTTGCCTTCAATCTGAATAGCTTAGGGAAACTCTGATGCGACCTTTTACAATGGATACCTATATATATATATATATATATATATATATATATATATATATATATATATATATATATATATATATATATATATATATATATATATATATATATATATATCACTATGTGAAAACTGGAACCTGTGATGAGCACTAATAAGTACACTTGGAGAACACCCAAATCACCACAACACATATTTCAGAGACCTTACGATCGTTTCGTTGACCAAGTCAACATCTTCAGAGGAAGAAAAATTCTAACATGAAAAACTAGATCCCGTATATTTATATCGCGTCAAAGAAAACGAACTAGTCCGAAGGAAAGTTGTCGTACAAGAACGATCGTTAGTTTATTGCGCAGTGAAACAGGTCGGAGACCTGCTTTAATCTTTTGGTCGACAAATTTATGACCCTTATCTAATATAGGTTTAAAAAGGACCGGCGTTCTTTAAAGAGACAGCACGTTTCCTTTCGATCTAGAACTTTACAATGTGGATATTGGTTTATGCCGATAAAGACATCTGCTGAGATAAACAACATAAACTCAAATCATCTCTTTTAAAAATAGAAAACTAAAAACCCAGATGTCTGTCTCACCGTGTTAACTTTAACAAAGGAAAAATAGTTCAACTAAAATACTACACAAAAACTAAATATTGATTTTAATTCTACGTGAAAATATTTATATTGACTACATAAATACAAAAACCGAATAGGTATTTAAATCAAGACAAACATAGTGATTAGTATATGTATAAACCGGTCGAGTTATTGACCATAATTTATTATTCTACCAGACTAATTATGAGTATTTAAGCGGTCAAATGCAAAGAGCAAACAATGGGCTAGAGATTACAGGTGGCGCACGATTTAATGAAGTTTTGTTCTTAATAGACCTTAATATAAAAATACTTTCTAATGAATCAAGCATAGTTTGATGTCTGACATTTTTGACAAGTTTCAAATTTTCTTTGTCAATGTGGTGGTTATTATCCCACATATGTTGTGCCACACAAGATTTGTCTACCGTACCATATCGTAACTGTGCGAGATGTTCACGAAATCTGGTGGATATGTTTCTCCTAGTTTGGCCCACGTATTTAAGATCACAATCTTTGCAACTAATCTCATAAATTCCGGACATTTCAGTGACTTTGTCTTTGTCTTTCGTATTACCCAACAAATTTTTTAAATTACTTTTCGTCGAAAACGTCAAATGTAAATCGGCTTTCTTAAAAATACTTTCCAAACCCTTTGTGATTCGTGGTTCATAAGGTAAAAATAGATTTAATACAGAATTAAAATACATAAAACATGTGGCGAGATATAACGGTTACTCGGATGGTTTAATAGACAAATTAGTTAACAAACACAGAACAAAGAAGTTGATATCTGAATGTACGACATTTAAGAATGATAAAATCGGGAAAAAATTTGTATGTTTACCTTATGAACCACGAATCACAAAGGGTTTGGAAAGTATTTTTAAGAAAGCCGATTTACATTTGACGTTTTCGACGAAAAGTAATTTAAAAAATTTGTTGGGTAATACGAAAGACAAAGACAAAGTCACTGAAATGTCCGGAATTTATGAGATTAGTTGCAAAGATTGTGATCTTAAATACGTGGGCCAAACTAGGAGAAACATATCCACCAGATTTCGTGAACATCTCGCACAGTTACGATATGGTACGGTAGACAAATCTTGTGTGGCACAACATATGTGGGATAATAACCACCACATTGACAAAGAAAATTTGAAACTTGTCAAAAATGTCAGACATCACACTATGCTTGATTCATTAGAAAGTATTTTTATATTAAGGTCTATTAAGAACAAAACTTCATTAAATCGTGCGCCACCTGTAATCTCTAGCCCATTGTTTGCTCTTTGCCTTTGACCGCTTAAATACTCATAATTAGTCTGGTAGAATAATAAATTATGGTCAATAACTCGACCGGTTTATACATATACTAATCACTATGTTTGTCTTGATTTAAATACCTATTCGGTTTTTGTATTTATGTAGTCAATATAAATATTTTCACGTAGAATTAAAATCAATATTTAGTTTTTGTGTAGTATTTTAGTTGAACTATTTTTCCTTTGTTAAAGTCAACACGGTGAGACAGACATCTGGGTTTTTAGTTTTATATTTTTAAAAGAGATGATTTGAGTTTATGTTGTTTATCTCAGCAGATGTCTTACCGGCATAAACCAATATCCACATTGTAAAGTTCTAGATCGAAAGGAAACGTGCTGTCTCTTTAAAGAACGCCGGTCCTTTTTAAACCTATATTAGATAAGGGTCATAAATTTGTCGACCAAAAGATTAAAGCAGGTCTCCGACCTGTTTCACTGCGCAATAAACTAACGATCGTTCTTGTACGACAACTTTCCTTCGGACTAGTTCGTTTTCTTTGACGCGATATAAATATACGGGATCTAGTTTTTCATGTTAGAATTTTTCTTCCTCTGAAGATGTTGACTTGGTCAACGAAACGATCGTAAGGTCTCTGAAATATGTGTTGTGGTGATTTGGGTGTTCTCCAAGTGTACTTATTAGTGCTCATCACAGGTTCCAGTTTTCACATAGTGAATTATGGCTCCCAGGTCAACGGAACTGAATCTATATAGAAAGCTAAGTACTAAGATTAGATTTTTAGGTGCTGATATTGCTTTTTTAAAATCATGTAAACAGAAGTCGGTTTTTCCTAATTTCATTAATTTCAATGTTAAAATTTCTAACAACACAAAAGTTGGTCAAAAAGTTTTAAAGTGTGCTAAGCAAAAATGGTTAGATTTAGAAAGGCAATATCTTTACTCGAAACGTAGTGAATTAGAAATACAAGCTTATAGTTTGTTTAAAAAGTTAACATTTAATTTAGGTAACGTAGAGTATGATGAATGGTGCAATTTTCAGAGGAACATGTTTGTAGTTATAAACGCTAAGTTAATTAAGAAAATCAATATCCAGAATAAAAAACTAAAAAAACTTGTAAAGGATCAGATTAAAATTGAAAAATCAGTTCCTCGGAAAATTGACCTTGTAGAAAATCTTTCTTCGCAGTCGTTTAACAAAAATGAGATGGACCTCTTAAACAGAGGGTTAAAATTCGGATTACAGTCACAAAAAGAAGCACTTCTAGATGTCGTTGCCAGTATAGAAACGGGAATTAAAAAATTACCGGATTCTTCAAAAAACTTTATTCGTGAAGCATGTAAAAAGAAAATATCTAAAAATCTAAAAGAAAACAATCCTACAAAAAACAAAAATTATAATCAAATGAAAATAGTTAAACAATTGCGAGAAAAGGAATGTTTTTATATTAAGGCGGATAAAGGCAATAAAGTTGTGATAATGGACAAAAGTGATTATAAAGAGCGAGTGAGTAATGCAATAGAGTCAGGGCCGTATAGAAAATTAGATAAAAATCCGTTACCAAGAATGATTAACGAAGTTAAAAACAGTTTAAAAAAATGTCCAAATCTCATAACAAAGGATCTAAGAACACGTTTACAAGTTTCTAATCCGAAAGTCCCCAAAAAATATTGTCTCCCGAAAATCCATAAACCGGGAAAATTAATGAGGCCTATCATTTCGGCTATAGATTCTCCAACATATAACTTGGCAAAGTGGTTGTCAAACGAGTTTAAAAGACTACCTATTAAACAGAAAAGTTGTTCGGTGCTAAATTCCCTTGATTTTATTGATAAAATTAAAGATGTTAAATTATTGGAAGGAGAGATTTTGATGTCATTCGACGTGACGTCATTATTTCCTAGTGTACCCACAAAACAAACGTTGGAGTATTTGGAAGAATTATTAAAATTGAACAATATAAGTCAAGACGTCTGCAAAGAATATTTAACTCTAACTAGCATTTGTATAAAACAAAATATTTTCCAATTTAACAATGAGTTCTTTGAACAAACTGAAGGCACAGCTATGGGCAATCCATTATCGCCTTTTATTGCAGATTTGTTTATGAGCAGATTTGAGACGGATTTAAAAAATAAAAGTGGGTATTTCCCTAGAGTTTGGTTGCGTTATGTCGATGATATTTTTGCAGTGTTTGACACAAATACATGTAAGGTTGAAGAATTTACTGAAAAACTAAATAGTCAATTTGATTCAATAAAATTTACCCACGAAATAGAAATTAACAATAAACTTTCGTTCCTAGATGTACTAGTTATTAAAAATAAAAATAAAGGCTCGCTTGAATTTGATGTCTATAGGAAGGAAACGGCTACTATTAATTATATTCCTAATGACTCACACCATGCGTTTGCACAAAAAACGGCTAGTTTCAATTTCTTAGTAAATAGATTGATAAATTTTCCGTTGAGTAAAAATAGATTTAATACAGAATTAAAATACATAAAACATGTGGCGAGATATAACGGTTACTCGGATGGTTTAATAGACAAATTAGTTAACAAACACAGAACAAAGAAGTTGATATCTGAATGTACGACATTTAAGAATGATAAAATCGGGAAAAAATTTGTATGTTTACCTTATGAACCACGAATCACAAAGGGTTTGGAAAGTATTTTTAAGAAAGCCGATTTACATTTGACGTTTTCGACGAAAAGTAATTTAAAAAATTTGTTGGGTAATACGAAAGACAAAGACAAAGTCACTGAAATGTCCGGAATTTATGAGATTAGTTGCAAAGATTGTGATCTTAAATACGTGGGCCAAACTAGGAGAAACATATCCACCAGATTTCGTGAACATCTCGCACAGTTACGATATGGTACGGTAGACAAATCTTGTGTGGCACAACATATGTGGGATAATAACCACCACATTGACAAAGAAAATTTGAAACTTGTCAAAAATGTCAGACATCAAACTATGCTTGATTCATTAGAAAGTATTTTTATATTAAGGTCTATTAAGAACAAAACTTCATTAAATCGTGCGCCACCTGTAATCTCTAGCCCATTGTTTGCTCTTTGCATTTGACCGCTTAAATACTCATAATTGGTCTGGTAGAATAATAAATTATGGTCAATAACTCGACCGGTTTATACATATACTAATCACTATGTTTGTCTTGATTTAAATACCTATTCGGTTTTTGTATTTATGTAGTCAATATAAATATTTTCACGTAGAATTAAAATCAATATTTAGTTTTTGTGTAGTATTTTAGTTGAACTATTTTTCCTTTGTTAAAGTTAACACGGTGAGACAGACATCTGGGTTTTTAGTTTTCTATTTTTAAAAGAGATGATTTGAGTTTATGTTGTTTATCTTAGCAGATGTCTTTATCGGCATAAACCAATATCCACATTGTAAAGTTCTAGATCGAAAGGAAACGTGCTGTCTCTTTAAAGAACGCCGGTCCTTTTTAAACCTATATTAGATAAGGGTCATAAATTTGTCGACCAAAAGATTAAAGCAGGTCTCCGACCTGTTTCACTGCGCAATAAACTAACGATCGTTCTTGTACGACAACTTTCCTTCGGACTAGTTCGTTTTCTTTGACGCGATATAAATATACGGGATCTAGTTTTTCATGTTAGAATTTTTCTTCCTCTGAAGATGTTGACTTGGTCAACGAAACGATCGTAAGGTCTCTGAAATATGTGTTGTGGTGATTTGGGTGTTCTCCAAGTGTACTTATTATATATATATATATTATTAAAGACATACGTCAAAATTGTAACTGACATTGTCACCCGAATTTAGGTAGGTTATTTTGACTGAAATACATTATTGTTATAAATGTTATCTGACAAGCAATAAGATTTTTGTTAAAGGTACGCTGTATAATTATTTTCAATAAATAACTATTATTATTATAACTATTATTATATCTCAAGTACACTTGGAGAACCCAAATCACCACAACACATTTAAAAAAAGACCTGACGATCGTTTCACTAACCAAGTTAGCGTCATCAGAGAATGAAAAATTCTAACTATTTTAAAAACTAACATCACCGGATCGTAGGTAAAGGGACCGAACTGAGATGGGAAAATAAACGCAGGCAAATTCTGCAGTGTATTGTATTTTTATCGCGGGACGAGGTCTGCACTGTCCCTACTAACTTATCTAAAATATGTCCATCTTTAGTAATTTTGGAAAGGTTCAACGACACCTAAATTAACATAGTTTGCTTTGTCGGAACTATCTGTATTATTATGTTATCTCTAGGACGTGTTAAAAACATGGGAATTTTTATTTAGCGAATCAATCGATCAGGTGGCTCGTAATCGGCGGTGGTGCCACGTTCATACAATTTTTGTTGTAACTATATTTCGCAATATATATACTTTCGAAGGAATTTAGCTGTCCTGGTTTTCTAACGTTTTTTATTAACTTCAGATTATCTTCATTAACGTGATGATTATTATTCCAAAAATGTCGGGAGACAGTAGATCTATCTATAGTACCGTAACGTAATTGGGCTGTGTTCTTTGAATCTAACTCCAATAGATCTTTTTGTTTGCCCGACGTACTTAAGATTAGAAGACAAAGAATATTTAACTTTAACAAGCCTTTGTATCAAACAAAGTATTTTTCAGTTCAACAATGAATTTTTTGAACAAACCCAAGGTACGGCAATGGGCAATCCGCTATCGCCATTTATTGCAGACCTTTTCATGAGCAGATTTGAAACCGATCTTGAAAGTGAAAATAGTTATTTTCCTAGAGTGTAATTTCGTTACGTGGATGATATTTTCGCAGTGTTTAACAGAAACATTTGCAGAATAGAAGATTTTGTTGCCAGATTAAACAATAAATTTGATTCTATAAAATGTACCCACGAATTAGAAATTAAGAATAAATTACCCTTTCTAGATGTATTAGTTGTCAAGAATAAAGACACTTTAGAATTCGATGTCTATAGAAAGGAAACCAACACTATAAGCTACATTCCGAACGACTCACATCATACGTACGCACAAAAAATGCCCAGTCTGAATTTTTTAGTAAATCGGTTAATTCATTTTCCTTTAAACAAAAGTAGATATACCAAAGAATTAAATTATATCAAGAACTTGGCCGAATATAACGGATACACTGCTTGCCTGGTGGAAAAATTAATCAACAAACAGAAAACAAAGAAAATGCTGACGGAATCAACAACGTTTAAAAGAGAGGAATCCGAAATAAACTTTGTTTGCTTACCATTTGAACCTCGAATCACGAGAGGTCTAGATAGCATTTTTAAAAAAGTCAACTTGCAGCTAACATTTTCGACAAAAAATACCTTAAAAAACTTGCTAGGTAACCCAAAAGACAAGGATAGCACGGAGAAAATGTCGGGAATTTATGAAATAAGTTGTAAAGATTGTAATCTTAAGTACGTCGGGCAAACAAAAAGATCGATTGGAGTTAGATTCAAAGAACACTTAGCCCAATTACGTTACGGTACTATAGATAGATCTACTGTCGCCCGACATATTTGGGATAATAATCATCACGTTAATGAAGATAATCTGAAATTAATAAAAAAATGTTAGAAAACCAGGAAAGCTAAATTCCTTCGAAAGTATATATATATTGCGAAATATAGTTACAACAAAAATTGTATCAACGTGGCACCACCGCCAATTACGAGCCACCTGATCGATTGCTTCGCTAAATAAAAATTCCCACGTTTTTAACACGTCCTAAAGATAACATAATAATACAGATAGTTCCGACAAAGCAAACTATGTTAATTTAGGTGTCGTTGAACCTTTCCCAAATTACTAAAGATGGACACATTTTAGATAAGTTAGTAGGGAGGGACAGTGTAGACCGCATCCCGCGATAAAAATACAATACACTGCAGAATTTGCCTGCGCTTATTTTACAATCTCAGTTCGGTCCCTTTACCTAAGATCCGGTATATAACATGATGTTAGTTTTTAAAATAGTTAGAATTTTTCCTCCTCTGATGACGCTAACTTGGTTAGTGAAACGATCGTCAGGTCTTTTTAAAAATGTGTTGTAGTGATTTGGGTTCTCCAAGTGTACTTGTCAGTGGTCATCACAGGTTCCAATCTTCACTTAGTGTATTATTATCTCTGTATCCGTGAATTGTTTTTTAAATCGATGAAACACGTCATTTGATTTGCCAAGAGGCATATTTGTATGATAAATTTCAACCCCCTAGCGAGTGTGGGACAAAGCCTACAATTTCAAATGGAACATAGAGACGAGTAATACCTGTTTTCAAAGTGCGTTAAATTATCTTTAAAATTGCACATTGTTCGGGACATTTGGTCTAGTAGCTTCAGAGATAATTGTCTTACTGTCAACGGCATTTGAAAAGTACGTATCTGAACCACTGATTATTCACACAGTGTTTTTGAAGTTATCTCATTAACTGATTATTTAGACAGATACTCGAAATTACCACCACTGACTGCCATGCATTGCTGAAGGTTCTGTGCGAGTTTTTTTTATAAACTGCCTATAACATTTCTGGTCTTATAAGCCGACATACTTGGATGTCACGCTCTTAGATAATCTAACTCATGGAGCTTTCTTGCATACACTTTAGGTTCAAGGTGCCTCTAAAATGAAGTCAAATGGTGTTATATCTGGAGCCCAATGTGGCCACTCAATATTCTCCCTCTTGATCTTCCATGAAATATCTGATTTAAGTATTCCGTCACACGCACATGATAATGCGACTGTTGAAAAAGCTATTCGCGCTCAAAGAGGCTGTCATCTTTTTTCTAATACCCTAACTTTCATATACGGTGCTATGCAATAAATCACGATAAATATCTCCAGTCAAGTTGTCTTAAATAAAAATAGGACCTATAATATGGTTTCCAAAAACGCCCACTGTTACTATAAATGATGTTTTCTGTAAATATTGAAGTTTCCATCAGACCAATACCTGCAATTATTAAAGAAATCTAAATTTAAAAAATCAATAATTGGTTTGATTTTTAACTGTAATTATGTTTATGGCTGCCTCGAAAAGGCTGAATGCACATTCTTAAGAGAAGCAGATTTTGTAGTGGATACATAAATTTGCTAATAAATTATGTGGCATACGTTCGCAAAATTCAGTCCGACGATCATAGTCATCTTCGTTAAGCTCGTAAACAGGGCTAATTTTATAAGTATATAAATATATCATATTGCAATAATATTATGTAAGCTGAAGTTTTAGTTGCCCCAGAATCCTGTGACAATTGTCTAACACTTTTACCGCGAGATAAATAGAGCCACAACAACAGGCTATTGTGCAACAATGTATCCTGGCCTCCTTAGAAACCGCAGTGTCATCATAATAGTGAAGTGGCGCCTGTAGGAATGCAGGCGTAAAACCAGCAAGTGCGAACGGAATATCTCCGGTGACATTCAGCATTAGCAGATCCAGGTCACCTCCAGAGACAATAGTGCCACGACTGGAAGGGAAGACTATAAATAGGATAAGCACCGAGATAGGAGTGTTCATTGCTTGTTTCCTAGTTAGTCTGGCACATGGCGTGTCAAGTATTTTAATATCACTTATATATATATTTTTTGTCTCATTATTGTATTAAGTAATCATTGGGTTTAAGTAATAATAAATTGTTTAAAAAAGTTAATTGTCTTAACGCTAAAGTTAAGTGGCGCAGTCGTTAGTATTGGTTAAGAAACCGAAAGAATATCGATTTCTAAGCGTATCGACGCCCAATAACCAATTAGAACCAAGTTACGCAGAAGTCATAGCCAAGCAGCCAAATGGGAGCAGAAACCATCATAGTATTGTAAGTTGTTTACTGCTATCCAATTTCACATTTTCCTGCCATATTTTTCAATTGTATGTGTGTGTATTGATATAATTATATGTCAGACTCAGAAGACGAGTCACAAAGCTTAGGGAATATTGAGTACAGATTGAGATCGATAAGTATAAGCGATAATATCGCAACAGTAACTAATTCAAATAATAGTAATAGTAGTAGCAACATGACTGACCAGTTCAAAGAATTTTTCTTAAAAGCTATTCCCGAATTTGACGGGCAACCAGCTAATGTAGGTAATTTTTTAAAGTCATGCGACCTCGTAATGAACCAATTTTATATGCCAAACGAGAATTTATATATGAATCATTTCTTATTAAATTACATTCAAACAAAACTAACGGGAACAGCGAGGCTTATAATTAACACTAAGATAATAAACACATGGACCGACTTGAGAAGCGCTATTGTGGATAATTTTTGCGATCAGCGCGATTCTAGTAGCCTACTAGCAGAACTATTCACCTTGAAACAAAGGAATGCGGAAGATGCCCTTGCATTCGCTAACAGATGCAGGCATATCGAACAATTACTCATATCTAATCTAATAGCTAACGAACAGAACGAAGGCGTTAAAGTAATAAAAATGAACATTTACCAGGAACAAACATTAAAAGCATTTTTAGGCGGAATTAGGAACCCGTTAGGTCTAGCTCTTAGAAGTAGGTCACCAGGAAGCATAGAAGACGCCCTAAAGTTTGTATTCGCAGAAGAAAATTTCGATTATAGGGACAAAACAGTACAAAAAAATTTTAATCAGAATAGGTCAGACGGACAAAAATTCTTTCCAAGACAAAATAACGCACCGTTTAACAATGTGCAGTTTCAACGACCGTTTCAACCTAATTTCAGACCTTTTCAACAACACAATAACCAACAACATAACCCAACAAACTTTCAACCTAATTTTAGACCATCTCAGCAACAAAATAGACCGCAATATAATCAAACGAATTTTCAAAATAGACAAAATCCGCAATTTATGAATAGAACTAATTTTTCAAACAATTTTAGACGACAGAATTTTAATAACCCACAGGGACAAAACCCTATAATTAACAATAGGAACTATCACGAGCCAATGGAAGTAGACAGCTCGAATACGAGGTTGTCACAAAGACGAGCAGCCCCATTACATAATACAGAGTTTAGCGATTACAACGTAACCAACGGGGGTTACGAATCAAATAGCATAGAATACGAAACAAACGATACAAATTACGCAAATTATGAGGCAAGCCAGGGAAATTCACCTGCTGACGAATACGATAACCAACACGGAAATTTTCCCATCGCGAGCACCTCCCAACACGACACGTAGTCGATGTACTTAATATTAATGATTTAAATAGGTTACCATATATAGAAATTAAAGGAATTAGAGGAAAATTATTGATAGACAGCGGATCGTCGAAAAATTTATTAAACCCAATAATAGCCCATCTAGATTTCGCAAACAAAATAAGGACACAACCATTCATTATTCGGACCCCGCACGGAACTTCGACGCACTCAGAACGCATAAATATCACCCTTAAATCAATTTCGAACAAGGCACAAGAATTCTGCCTTTTCGACTTTAACCCTTTATATTCAGGTCTCATTGGGATCCAATTCCTAAGGGACAATGAAGCCAGAATAGATTTTAAAAATGAAGTCATGCATCTAGGTAAGCAAATCATTAAAATTCAATACCCTCAATTAAACAATGTCAATGAACCGGCAAGAATAAAAGCCAAAGCAGATGGTTCACAAGACCCAGATACTACAGCCACTGTAAACAGTATCATAACAAAAGAGTACTTCAATTGTAATGGAGAACTTGAACTCGTAAATTACATGTTAGCGCACAAGGACGAAGATTATGAAACACCGCAGAACCTACAGACTAGCCGATTACGTAACCAATATAAGTATCACGTTACAAATGAACGTAAGCGCAGCTCAAGGACGCCTACTATAACACAAGATAATGTTATATCGACAATTCAACCATATAATACGAATACTCGACATACAGGGAGCGAGCAAAAACAGATTAACTGCGAAAACATTATAATGGAACAAATAGACGTAGATTATTTAAACGATGAGGAAAAACAGTTGTTATTTAATTTGTTATCAGAATATAAGGACATATTTTTAAACAAGGACGAACCATTGACGCACACAAATGCTATAAAACATAGAATAAGGACCATTGACGACATACCAGTCCATTCTAAATTATATAGATATCCATACATACATAAACCGGAAGTAGATCGACAAATAAATGACATGCTAAGGCAAAAAATAATCAGGAAAAGTCACAGCCCATACAGTTCACCCATTTGGGTCATATCAAAAAAACTAGACAAGTCAAATAAACAAAAATGGAGGATTGTAGTGGACTATAGGAAACTAAACGAGAAAACAATACCGGACAGACACCCAATTCCCAAAATAGATGAAATACTGGACAAAATTGGACGAGCTCAATATTTCTCGACAATCGATTTGATTTCTGGATATCACCAAATTGAAATGGACCCCCGGGACATAGAAAAAACGGCGTTTACCACCGATACGGGACACTGGGAGTACACTAGGATGCCGTTTGGGTTATCAGGGGCTCCAGCGACCTTTTCCAGGCTCATGCAGAACGTGTTAGAGGGTCTAATTGGCCAAACATGCCTTGTATACATGGATGACGTCATAGTTTTCTCCACGTCATTACAAGAACACATAGAGAAACTAAAACTGGTATTCGAACGTTTCAGACAAAGCAACTTAAAGATCCAGCTAGACAAAAGTGATTTCCTAAAGAAGGAAGCCGAGTTTCTGGGACACGTTGTAAGCCCAGACGGGATCCGTCCGAATCCGAGGAAACTAGACGCAATAAGGAAATTCCCGATACCAAAAACCCAAAAAGAAATTAAATCATTTTTAGGACTAGTCGGATATTACAGAAAATTTATTGAAAATTTCGCACACGTCACGAAACCACTAACCAAGTGTTTAAAAAAGAATTCTAAAATAGACGTTAATAACGAGGAATACATTGGTGCCTTTAACTCATGTAAAGACATTTTAATGAATTCACCCGTGCTTATACCACCCGATTTCTCTAAGGATTTTATACTAACAACCGACGCTTCAAACGTGGCGATAGCGGGCATATTAAGCCAAGGGGAACCCAATTCAGACCACCCGATAGCCTATGCCAGTCGTACCTTAAACGAAACCGAATCTAGGTATAGCACCATAGAGAAGGAATTGCTAGCCATCGTGTGGGCAACTAATTATTTCCGTCCATACTTATACGGACGCAAATTCACTATATATACGGACCATAAACCATTAAAATGGCTATTTTCGTTAAAACAACCAAATTCAAAATTACTCCGTTGGAGATTAAAATTAGAAGAATACGAATTCAAAATTGAATACAAGAAAGGAAAGCTGAATTGCGCAGCGGACGCCCTTTCTCGAGTAGAGATCCACCCCATAGATATAGACAACCAATCAATGGCCAATAATGTCGACGAGGAAGAAGAAATAATAGAAATAGAGGACGACGAAGGTGTAATAGAAATAAACGAGGACGAAACAGCTAATTCAAATGCGGATTCTTACTCAACACCCGGTATACCAATATTAGAGGAAGAAATTATTAACAGTAAAACAAATCAAATAGTCTTTAAAAACACAGACAAACCAGAAATATTCTCAGTAAGGAAAGACAAACGAAACTTTATTTATGCAAACTTTAATTTAAATGACCCCAATCAAATAGAAAAATTTATAAAGGAATACTGTTTACCACAAAGAAAATATTATTGCCTTTTCGTAAATGAACAAGATTACGAACTAGTCAGTTCGGCAATCAACAAAAACTTTAATAATGTAGAGTCACCAAAATTTTATAGATGTTTAGAAAAGAGGGAAGAAATCCAGGAAGACGAGCTAACGGATATGATAGTCAAATATCATCAGGGTAAGTCCAACCATCGCGGGGCTGAGGAGACTTACTTAAGAATAAAGAGAAAATACTATTACCCCAATTTAAAGAAACACATAGAAGAATATGTAAAAACGTGTGAGCTGTGTAAAACGTGCAAATATAACAGGAACCCGGTACAGATAGCATTAGAACACACTCCAACAGCATCCAAACCTTTAGAAACACTCCACGTAGATACGTTCCAAATTGAACGAGCTATATTTTTAACCATATTGGATCAATTCAGTAAATTCGGTCAAGCATTTCCCATCAAAAGCAAAAACGCTACAGAAATTGCAAAAAACTTAATTAAATACTTTTCACAGTACGGAGCGTGTAAAACCCTAATTGCGGACCCAGGAACGGAGTTCTCGAATTTAGTAGTAAAAGAACTACTAGAGACATACCAAATAGAATTGCACACCACAACACCCCAAAACCCCGAATCAAACGGACCCATAGAACGATTTCACAGCACCATCATTGAACATTATCGATTATTTAAGGAGAAATTCAAAAATATGAAACCCATAGAATTAATACCCTACTGTATATTCGCCTATAATTCCACGATACACTCACAAACACTAAAACCACCATTCGACTTAATATTCGGCTATATACCGGAAATGTTTAACTACGACCCGGAAGTAATAATTACGCAAGAGTATAACGTACAGCACAAAGAAATTATGAAAATCATCTACGAAATTGTTAGAAGTCGCATAGAAACGTCAAAACAAAAAACCTTACAACGAACTAATAAAAACACGAACCAGCCGTTCAAGGAAGGCGACGTGGTATACAAACAGATACCACCGGGATTTCATAAAAAACATAAAAACCCCTTTTCAGGACCCTATTCAATAATATCCTTATTAGAACATAACAAAGCTATTCTAATAAACCATAAAAATGACGAACAGACAATAGCACATCTAAGAAATTTACGTCTTGCAGGTTCCTTGCCACAGGAATAACAGCCCAAATACAAGACTTGACGGACAATCCAGGTATGCTGCCAAAGAAATTAGGTACAGCATACACAGAGACTAGCAGCTGGAACTTGATACATATACATGACCTGACACAACTACACGAAGACTATAACCAAATAAAAAGACATTACATAAACACAGTTACGTCTATGACAAAAGATTACCACGACGAATACCATAATTTTATACTAACATTAAATTTTACTATAGATAATATAGACGATACATTTTATAGGATATTCTTAGAGAGAGATAACATCAATGAGAGACAGAGACGGGGCATAATCAATGGGCTAGGATCGATATTTAAATCAATAACTGGCAATCTCGATTCACAAGATGGCGAACGTATATATCAGGCAATAGAAATATTAAGTACAGACCAAAACAAAATTCATGATCTTTTTAAATCGCAAAATTCGGTAATGCTAGAAGCAATCGGAGAGTTCAATAAAACGATCGTAGGGTTGAGTCACAATCAGGGCACGATAATAAATAGAATAAACGAGTTAGGTAACACAGTTGATAGCCTTAGGAGCGAACAACTAACGCACTATCATCGCATCAAAATCCTAGAGCTGCTGACCCAGCTTGGACATTTATTGAATAATATTCAAGAATTACCACTCACAACTGAGAATGCAATCACTTTTTCAAAATTAGGAATTTTTCACACATCCATATTAAAACCAAAATTTATAATAAAAGAAATCAATAGAATACAAAAATACGTAACAAATGCCAAACTAATAACAACCACTGATCTGAATCTGTATGAAAAAATATTCAAAATAAAAGCAGTACAAAATAAATTCCAAATTATATTTCAAATAGAAATACCTCTAGTTGAAGAGTCAGAATATGATTACTATCAGTTATACACATTACCTGTCCCAAAAAATCCACACACCTTTACCATGATAATCCCTAGAACCAAATACTTGATCCTAAGCAGTAAACAATATGCCTTTCGAAATGAAGAATGTCAAAATTTAAAGAACAAATTATATTTCTGCCAAGACGACAATCCAACAGCCATGAATGATCAGAACCCATGTGAAATAAAACTAATAAAATTTCAAAAGCCTATCGATAATTGTAACCAAGAATTAGTCAAAATTAAACAAACCACAGTTTCGAGATATGGAACCAGTCAATACATCATCTTAGCGCCAGAAGAGACAAACGCCAGAATAACTTGCCAGGAACAAGAGTGGACCAATATCATCAAGGGTACCAAATTGGTCAACCTCCAACCAAATTGCCAATTGAAAGTAGGAAACAAAATTTATAAAACCGGCCCCACTACAGCGGAAACACAACAACTATTCAATCTCCCCAAATTAGAAACCACCACTACGAAGGAAGAAACAAATTACGAAAAGGTACCCGAACTCAAATTAGACAACGTACAGCTGCATAACATCGAGCAGATCCAACACCAACTCCAAAACATTAAGAAAAATATACCAGGCCGAATGGAACTACCATTACATCACCTGAGTATATGGACCATATTATTGTACGTGGCTATTTTAACCGCCATCATAATGATAGCCGTCAAATGGGGAGTCATAAGAAGAAGAACCACTAGAAGAACTACGAAGATCAACCCAAGAACCGACAAGGGAGAATTGAAGATCAACCCAGGAACCACCGAAGCCGGATTTCCCTTGAAAATCCGGAACGAACCGTAGCTTCGTTCTTCAAAGGGGGGAGGAGATAAATAGAGCCACAACAACAGGCTATTGTGCAACAATGTATCCTGGCCTCCTTAGAAACCGCAGTGTCATCATAATAGTGAAGTGGCGCCTGTAGGAATGCAGGCGTAAAACCAGCAAGTGCGAACGGAATATCTCCGGTGACATTCAGCATTAGCAGATCCAGGTCACCTCCAGAGACAATAGTGCCACGCCTGGAAGGGAAGACTATAAATAGGATAAGCACCGAGATAGGAGTGTTCATTGCTTGTTTCCTAGTTAGTCTGGCACATGGCGTGTCAAGTATTTTAATATCACTTATATATATATATTTTTTGTCTCATTATTGTATTAAGTAATCATTGGGTTTAAGTAATAATAAATTGTTTAAAAAAGTTAATTGTCTTAACGCTAAAGTTAAGTCGCGGTCGGTGTCTAAAAGTCAAACTACACTAATTTGCCTATCCTCATTTATAATTGACTCAGAACGGATTTATTTTTTGTTCTGTACTGAACCAGTTGTATCAAATTTTCTCTCCAGTTGCATGATGTAATTAGGTTGAACATTTTTGACAGAAAACTGCGTATTGAAAATTGTTACAGCAGGTCTAGCGCCATCATTATTAATATTATTAATATAGTTAAAGCAGTTATTTCCTGTCTTCTAAAGAGTAAACCATTTTAAACACACTGTCTCACACTCCCGCGAATAAAACATCCACAGGCTTAAGACTCAAAGTCTTCAACGACAACAAATTCTCTTAATTTTCTTATCAATAACACTTTTTTTTAATTTGACAGAAAATTAAGCTATTTTTTTGATATTACTAAAAATCACTTTAAACAGTATATATATGTATATATATATATATATATATATATATATATATATATATATATATATATATATATATATATATATATATATATATATAACTTGTTTCTAAAAGTAGGGAGCAATCTGCTACATTAACGTTCTTGTTATACCATGAAATTTTACAAACGATATCAATGAAATGCTCTACAGTATCAATAGATTCGATAATTTTAGAAGTTTCTTGGAAACTAGCAGACCAAATGTCCCAAACGAGGTGTTATTTTTAAAAGTCTGGACGCAGCAAGTGCGTTATGGTAGTGAATTTTCATAGAAATGATCTGGCACCAAACATTTTTTTAATATATTTTTTCCTGTAATATAAAAATCTAGATTTTGGTATATAGTTTCTTTCTAATGTCATAAACCATATTTCATCACCATAGCCTTTTATTTTTGGAGAAAACAAATTCCCAATGAAAACCCAAAATTTTCCGGAAAACCTGGTTCGATTTTCCTGGCTAACAAACCTATCGAAGCCACTATAATGAAAGATTAATGAAAAGTGTTTAATATTTACACACGAATCAATGACAAATTATTATTTTCAGGGCACTTTTGTAAATGCAAAAATCAATGGAGCATATGGAACCACAGTCACCTTCTAGCTCAGAGTCGCTCAGGCAACAGAGAAAGGAGAGGAGAAGGATGATAAAAGATGTAAACTCAAAAATAGAAAATCTTGAAGACGGCTCGGACATTCGACGATTTATTTTGTTAAAATGTACCCGAAAGCGTTTACTAGAAGACCAGGAAAATAACAAAGATGAAATGTGCCAAAATAATAAGAAAACTAAATCTAAAAAAGAAAATGCAGGCGATGGCGAGAGAAACCAACAAAGCAAAATTCAAGAGATGTCTAATCCGCCATATTTAAGCTTGAAGTAAATATACATATCTGATAAAAAATGTTCCTTAAATAAATGTATTGCTTTTCCTTAGATTTTTAAGTGTTATGTATATTTAATACTTTTTCAAGTCTATAGTGTTTAATTTGTCACATAGTTTTATTTTTATAAGGTTTTTTAAACTAACCGTAATGCAGAAAATGGCAGGTATCGCAAAAAATGTCGGCCACCATTTGTTAACTTTACAATCAGAGGATAACATTATTTTTAAAGTTTTATCTTTTTTAACACGTATTAAAATTCCCTATGTATTGCAGAGCAAAATTCAAAATATGTATATTCCGCTATATTTAAGCTTGAAGTAAATATACATATGAGTGATAAACATTGTTCCTTAAATAAATGTATCGTTCTTCTTTAGATTTTTAAATGTGGTGTATATTAAATAGTTTTTCAAGTCTATAGTGTTTAATTTGTCCCATGGTTTTATTTTTATAGGGTTTTTTCAACTAACCATAATGTAAAAAATGGCAGCTATCCCCAAAAATGTGGTCCACCATTTTTTAAATAAGTTTACAGTCAATGGATAACATTATTTCTAAAGGTTTGTCTTTTTTAACACGTATTAATAATAATACAGGGTGTCCAGCCGGTAACTTACACGATACATACTTTAGGAACCACTCAACGTTTTTTTCTGACACTTTGCACAGGTAACAATCAGAATACATTCCATTTAAGCAAAATATTTTGACCTAATCTTCGTTATTTTAAATAGAATACCCACTTTTTTACCATTGCAATCGATAGCCTATGAAATTTGAATGTGACTTTATGCAACATACCATATACCTAAATATTATGGTATTCTAGATATTCCAAATTTTATGGGAAAATGACCCTTGCAAACCCCTAAAACGATTAGCCCTCCAAAAAAAACCTTCAGAAAAATGCATTATTGCAGAGACACCGGTATTCAGTAGATAATCAGAAAATCTTCAAAATTATACAGGTGACTACAAAAATCGTCAAAATTTGATTCAAAAAATATGAAATATCTTCATTTTTTTAAATAGAAAAAAATGTCGTTGGACTATCTGACAAAAAAGAGGGCAAGTTTATGTTTACATCCCTATACCTAAATGTGACAGTTTTTATGTTATTGACGATTTTTTTGAAAATCGCTGTTTTATGAGATTTCAGAAATTAAAATGAAAATAAATGTCAGAACAAAATTCTCACAGAGTTGTCAAAGCAACTAAGTAGTTTAACCTGAAACACAATCTGAAATTGTTAAATTATCTTCATTGAATAGTTTTTGAACTGATATGTCTATCAACGATAAAACGAAGAAAATACAATGGGAAAAAATATAGTGTGTGCAAATGTAGCACCATAAAAAATACCCTAAAAACTGTCACATTTAGGTATAGGAATGTAAACACAAACTTGCCCTCTTTTTAGTCGGATAGTCCAGCGAAAAAAAAAATATTAGTTACCTGTAACTCGCAAAAAAATTGTTAATCTAGTTAGGCCCTAGTTCACGATAACGTCCAATTTTTCATTCGTTCACTCACTTCAGTAGGCGATTGAATGCTTCACTCTACACTAGGTAGACAATTAGGAAATTATTCTTGCATTATTATCGATTAAATTTATTGAACGAATGTAAAAACGGGCATTTTGCGGTAATTTTGGGATAATTTACAATACAAGCTTATAGAAGGAGGTTTGGATATGAACTGTTTAATATGAAGAAATTGTTCTCTGTGGCCACCACCTTGATCAATACACATTTGACAACAATTTTGCATAGAGTTTATTGCCCTAATAAATGTGTTTCTATTCAGTGCACGCATAGTGTTTCGGACTCTTTCTTCTAAAATTGCAACTTTTTCGGGAGCTTCAAGTATGTAGGTTTCGTTCATAATGTGTCGCCATTAAAAGAAGTCAATGGGTTTTATATCAGGGGATCTAGCAGGCCACAAAATATGGCCATTATTCGCAATTAATCTATTGGGAAAGTTTTCTTCTAAATAATGATTTGCATTGGCGGCTTTATGGGCTGGACAACCATCGTGCATAAATCAAGTTTGATCCAAGTTCCCCACAGCTGCCCTTAAAGCTGTAATTATTTGCTCCTGCAATATCTGAAGATATCGTGCTGCATTCAAATTGAAATTAAAAATGAATGGTTCAATTAATTGATTTCCTGAAAGTAATAATTTTAATATTTTATTACCTATTATACCGCACCAAACGTTCAATCCTAATTTTGTTTGAAATCGCCTTGGTGAGGTGAGCTGTGGGTTTTCTATAGCAGGTACTATGCCTGTTGAAAACTCTGCAATTGGTAAACCGAGTTTCGTCAGTCAATAACATTTTCATGGAAAAATTGGAATTTTCTCGCATATTTTGAATGTACCATTAACAAAATCCTACTCTTCGGGGATAATCAATTATTGCCGATAAACCTTGTATGGATTGTATTTATTAACGTCCAGTATTCGATGGGCGGATGACTTAGGGTTATCCGTTTCATTACCAATTTTTCTAAGCAATGACGTGGGGTTATTATCAGTGTATTGTAACACAGCATCAATTCTCTCTTGATTTTCCACAGCAAATTTACGATTTCTGGGTTTTGAAAAACTCCCATAAGTAAGCCAATTAAGTACCAGATCCCTAAAATGTCTTGCGTTTGGTTGATGGCGTTCAAGAAATTTATTTTCGTAAATTTGGGCCGCCGCTGTAGTGTTTCTGTGGGCTACGAAGTGGGTTTCTAACATGTCCAATTTTTCTTCATTAGTATAATTAAGAGCCATGTCTAATGGTCGGGTATTTGAAAATAACATCAACGTAATGGAAATTAAATTAAACCAAAGAGAAGAAATTAACGAATTCAAACTGAATGAATGAAATGCAATGAAAACAATACAGAAGAAGCTTCAAATTAGACATTATAAAATAAACAAATTGTTGACTCGCCTACTACACCGTATCGAGCTCATCAGCAAAATTCATTAGGAAATTTCCTAATCTAAAAATTTTTAGATTTGTTTATTTCAGTATTTCTTCGAAAGAAAATACCATGTTGTGATACATTTTTAAAAAGGGGATAAAAATACGTTTAATGCAATAAAAATCCAATATGGCGTCCATAAGAAAAAACAAAGATATAATCATTAACTCGACAACGGTAAAATATATTCTTTTGTTTTGTTTTTATTGCGGACCTTAAAAAAGTGCGCACAAAATGCCTAAACCAAGATACCGTATATTATCAGATAACCAAGATACGGGGGTTTGTCAAAAACGCACCATTTTGGCTTTTCGCGATTATTTTAAAAACAAAACAAAAATCTGGACGAAGCAAGTGCATCATGGTAGTGAATTTTCGTAGAACTGTTTTTAATGTTGAACAGTTTTTTTAAGAAAGACATCAAATTTAGTTGATAGTATAACCCTTATAGTAGAGACAATGCATTTCACGAAATAAACTTTTGTTTGAAAAAGTAACTAAATTTGCCGAACATAAATTTAAAATTTTACTACAAAAAACTGATATGACTTTCCTGGCCAACGAACCTAGCCAGGCAATTTACACAAAAACTACACCATCCAAGATATAATTATTCACAGAAACCTTTTTGATAGTAATAAAAAATGTTTACATGAAAATTTTCAAACATTTTGTTTCATGAAAATACGCCATATCTTATATAAATGGGCCAACTAATCTTGCACAAAAAATACATAAGAATCTTTTTATGAAAATTCCTAGAAGAAAAATTACACGAAAATTTGCTATAGAGAGTTTTTTTCACTAAAATTCTAAAAAATTATCCACGTGAATTCGCAAAGATTTTTGTACAATAACTTTTTATAGGAAAATTTGTTGAAAAAATACATGAATTTAAAATTATGCAACTCATGTGTAATTATTAGTAACAAACCATTGTAAGTAAAGAAAAATATAAGCGGAAATGTTAATTTAATGTCTAATTGATAGTTTCTAGTTGTAAAGTGGGTCTGCGCATAAAGTCGATTGTTATTACTATTACTATTATTATTATTATTATTATTATTATTATTATTATTATTATTATTATTATTATTATTATTATTATTATTATTATTATTATTATTATTATTATTATTATTATTATTATTATTATTATTATTATTATTATTATTATTATTATTAAATACTCATATTTTCATGTCACAAGCTGCCAGAAATAACAAGGATATTTAAGCCTGTCACTTTAAAGTTTCATTTGACATTAGTGAAAACAATTTATGAAACTGTAGCGGAGACTGGGGCTGGTTCCTATATACATATTTTTTTGGCAAATATTGAATTAAAATTGTGAATTTGTATTATGATAAGTTAATGCATACGTAATTGTCTTTATTTCTATGCAATTATCAGAGCATAATATTCTGTATTAAGGGTGATATCACAATTGTAGAATGTAATGTATGTTGTGTCAACCAACTCCGTGAATGGGGTTGATTGACACACTGTTTGGGGCAGGTTGACACATAAAGTACAACAAAAATAAACATTAATATTTATTAAAAATTTTGATTCAGGTTAGGTTTATATACCATTTGGTTAACAATCGTCATCTGAGTTACAATTGTCACATAAAACAAAATGTTACCATCAGTACACTGTTCGTGGGCCCAAAGCTTACAATTGGTGCACTGCACCCACACATTACTGTTGCTGTATGCTTCTACACAAACCAAACAAAATGTCTCTTCATCATCTTCATCTGAGTCTCCTGTATGTTCGGCTCTTTTCTTCGTTGAAGCAAAAATTGATTGACAAACACCTTTTTTTCTTTTTTTTCCAACACATCATCTGTTATCGTTTCCTATCTTTTTGTCAGTAGCTTCTATTCTTTCTTTAAATGCTTGCCATTCAGGTGTGTCTGTTAATATAGCTATGGATCTTTTTTCCTTGATAGTTTCGACTATTTTTCCGAGGCCCTGTCTTTGGTAGGGGACTAACTTCTTCAGGTGTCAGCAATGACCCAGAGCACGTGGTACCAATGGCTTTAGATGTAGATGGGATTGATGATGCAGTTGCGCCACGAAAATCAGAACTTGAAGGATGTGACATACTAGTCGATGATATTGGCGTTGATGGTGGTGATGTTTCAGTAGAACCTAAAATTGTGGCATCAGTTGCGGTACAAATTAGTGACAATGGAGGCAGACTCTATGCTTCACAGTCATGATGCAAAACATTGGCAGATGTAAGTTGTTCTGTACCAGATGTCTCATAGTTTCTCGACTTTAAGTTGCATGGGCATTTTCAACGGACTCTGGTCTGTCGGTTACGTAAGACGCCATGAACTCAGAGTCTGGAAAAATGTTTTCATTGAGTGGAGATATACCCGTTTTCAAAAATCCGGTCTTTATATTATTGGAGGTTGCTGCTAGGGGTAGAGCTGCATTAACAATGCCTGGTATGTCATAAATGGTTAACGTCTTTCGGGGATGTGTAGACATCCAGTTGTCCGGAACAAAATGATCCTTGTAATTCACGCGTGGAAACACAAAAAGTTCCCACTTGGAAATACAGCCACTGCCAAAGTCACAAGAGTTCCTTTTTCCGCGGATGTAGGTCGACCTATTTGTTTAAAGTCACGACGTGCAATAACTATGTCTGAGACTTGAACTGTTGTAACGCCTGTTTCATCAACGTTTCAAATATCAGCAGGCTCCAATTCTAAACGAGTGTAAGCAGTTTGTAAATTCTGAAAGAATGCTAGGCAGGCTTCCTTGGGCGATAATCCATAATAAATATCCGATGCTTTTTTCAACTAATCACACAAAACTACTTCTTGCTGAGGTGTAAATACCTGCAATTTAAAATAAATGGAATATTATTAGAGAAAATTATGTTTGTTAAAGTATGTGTAACATACTTGCCTATTTTTCCAATATCTAACACGATTTATGGTTATCACTCCGCCTTCTTCAGTTGATTGAGCTCTCGCTTTTTTAACGTTTCTATGCAAAGTCTTGTGAGGAATATCAAAATCACGTCCAACACTTCTTGTGCTTCTATTTTCGTTAATGACGACAAGGAGTTTTACCCCTCTCTGTTTTTTCTTGTAACTTCGCATTTTCTGTTAAAATAGGTAAAAATAAGTTGAAATTCCGTAGCAGTTTAAAAAACTATAAATATTATAATGAGTATAATATTATTATAAAAAAGAATCTTATCACATTATGGGGCTGGTTGACACACTGTGCCAATCTGTCTCAAAGTGATTATGTCAACTAGTCCCGCAGAGACATTTGTAATATGAATCCCTGTTATGCACAGCACACCGTGTTTAAGGGTGACATTTAGCTATCACTTTAGTATAGGAAAACAAGGCCTCCTTAAATTGTAATTATCTCAAGAAATAGTAGGTGTACGGGAACAATTTAAAAAGCTAGACAAACCACAAGTGGTGATGAATGTTCGCAAATTTCAAAAAATGTTTTGTGTTATTAGTTATAATCAATTGAAGTTCACTTAAATATTCCAATGATTTCGATAAAATTATATATACGAACATGTTCCAAAAGAGGTGACTTTGACTATTCATTACCTGCAGGAACATGTAAAGATTCGATTGCAATAAAATATAAGTATGTAGCCCTTCTAGTTTTTTTAAATTACGTTTTTATTAAATGTCCACACAATACCATTTGTCCGGCTGCCCGAGGCAAATTCAATATAAGTGCAACTGTATTGTCACTGAGCTGAGAGATGACAACTTCAGCAATTGTATAACAGGGGGCGTTTGCATCGAATCCAATGACTGTCTACCTCCGGCATAAGCAGTGTTGTCAGTGTTATAAAAACTCACTGAAATTGAATACTTCGGTAACCATAAGCTTTTGACAACGTAAAATAAATGAGGTACTTAATAATGATGAAAATAACGGTAAAATTTGCCTTTGACATTAATTTTACAATGCATTATTTGACGGATAAAATTTAATCGGGTGCTTAAACATTAACTTTTCGTTTCTTAAATAAAGCATTTTATGAATCCCGTGCAATAAGCTTACAAATTTTCTACAGAGAAAATTATACTTATAGAAAAAAAAGGATATAAGAATATTCTCACACTTTTATTAGGACCTAATCACATTAAAAATCTTATAACTTATATTGAAGTAAAAACTAACATAATTGAATTAAATTGTTTTAATGGTTCATCCACAAATTTTTTTGCTAGTGTCTATATGTTACAAATATTATGGTAGGCGTAAACAAGTAAGTACAATATATGTACTAATTTCGCACTACAGTAAAGAGATTGGATATGACTACAAATGTATGGGTTATATGTTTCGCTTTTTAATGTTTATAAATTATTATTTTTTTGGCACGTGTCATATAATATTATATTTTCCACGAGTTCGTTAGCCAGCACAAGCGCACCAGTTGTTCAGTGAAAAATTCAAGTCTCTTTTCGGAAAATGTATCTCTGAAAATAGTAAAGTTATTGAAATAAAAGTTGGTAGGCAAATTGCATTGACATAGACTACAATACTATTAACCAAATTCTAAGTTTTTAGCTAAACGAAAATTTGAGTCATGGACATAACTATTTTTCCCCAGGAGACCAAAGAATGATACACGGACTCAAAGTTTGTGTATGATAAACGAAGTTTTTCTTTTCACACACAAAAGAGTTATTCGGGGCTAAGAGGCCAAAAAGTAGCAATACACCAGACATACATTTCGTACAAGAAAAACAAAACATAACTGTTTTCTCTTACACCTATTAGTTTTGTTGCCCACAATTTCATATACCTACTTATATGTTATTTGTCTTGGAAAAAAATCACTATTGGGGAAATCCAGACTTTTGAAATTTGAAGAAAATTCTTTTTTAACTATTTTTATATGTTCAACTAACGATTCTTGGAGTGTGTGTGTGTATTAAAATTCGCTACCAAAACGCACTTGCTGCGTCAAGCGTTGCTGGTTTCTTCCCAACTATAACAAATGTTCTAGTTAATATATAGCGCAATTTCTAACACTGAATAACTAAGAAGAAAAGGAAACAACTATGCATATGTGCTAATGTACTTTATTAATTAGAATACGGAACTTTCCACGAAACAAGAATCATTTTTCTCTGCATAGATGTAATTTTTCGATTACAATTAGTTTTTAAATTAAGTTATTCATTTTTAATTAACACACTCAAGTATTATTCTACAAACTTGGTGAAATTTTATTAAAAGACGCAAGATAACAATAGCCAACTCATACAATGTATATAAGAAGTACAGATTCCGATTCAACACCCAAGGTCGCTGACGAATGGGTTAATTAAAAGCAGCGCAATAAGAAGAATAGACTATTCATAAATGGGTAAACAACTAGACCTTCAATTCAGCAACCAGCCACCTGCTAGGATCACCTTCAAGACTGCAACTTAGGTGGAAACCGCCTCTCGGTCCACGCCCCACCAGAGACTATATATGGAAGTTACCAGACCACAGACGGACATTCCTACATTGTTATTGCTTGAGTCTCTTTTAAATTGTCATAATTTATATTTATCATTTTTTATTATTATTCATAAGTATTTTATGTAACTATAATCAATAAATTCTTTTAAAAAGTCAAGTGTGTTAACAAGAAAGTTAACTGGCGCAGTCGCAACGGATAGTGCTGAAGAACCAAAAGTATATTGATTCTTTGCGTTTCAACGCTTAACAGCCAAAGAACCGATCAAGAGAGACGTCATGAAGACAGCAGCAATAGCATCGATTCTGTAAGTTGTTTGCTTCCTTTATTTCCTATATATATACTGTATTTCCTCATATATTGATAATATTATATGTCTGATAGCGATATTGATAATTTGGAATATAGATTAAGAAATATTAGTATTGGCGAAATTGATATTGTAGAACAACCCGATATAAATAATTCTAGAAACAATTTAAATATGGCAAATCAATTCCAAGAGTTTTACCTTAAAGCAATCCCCGAATTTAACGGACAACCTGAAAATGTAGGGAACTTCTTAAAAGCTTGTGATCTAGTAATGAACCAATTCTATGATGCAGATAATCCAAATTTATATCTAAACCATTTTCTATTAAATTATATTCAAACGAAACTAATTGCACAAGCCAGGTTAATCATTAACACTAAAATTATAAACACATGGGTAGACTTAAGACGGGCAATTGTTGAGAACTTTACAGACCAGCGAGATGAAATCAGCTTACTAGGCGAATTATTGACACTGAAACAGAGACATAACGAGGATGCCTTAGCGTTCAGTAATCGTTGCAGACACATTGAACAATTACTCATCTCTAATTTAATATCTAATGAACGTAACGAGGGAATTTTAGTATTAAAACAAAACATGTACAGACAACAGACACTGAAAGCGTTTATCGGTGGATTAAAAAGCCCCCTCGGTATGGTGGTCAGATCCACTCGACCGGACAGCATAGAACAAGCTTTAAAATTTATATTTTCCGAGGAAAATTATGAATATAGGGACAGATTATTACAACGGTCCAATTTCAACAATAATAACAATAACAGGCACGACAAACAACAAAAACCAGTTTTCCAAAGAAGTACCCCAAATTTTAACAATATTCAATTTCAAAAACCCTTCCAACAACAAAATTATCGTGCACCTTTTAACTATAATTCAAACAGACCCCAAATGTCTCACCCACAATTTCAGGGGAACCCTTCAAATCAATTCTCAATGAGAAGACCGACGTACAACCCTAATGACAATACTAGAAGATATCCACAGGCTATGGATGTCGGCAGTAACAACACGAGACATACTAATTTCAGCCGACAACAACCCTCACAAAATAGACGAAACAATTTTCCTTCCAACAATTTTCAAAAAAGACAAAATTTCATACCAGAAGAAATAAACTATAACGAAACGAATAATTCTTTTCCTTTCAATGAATTAGAAAGAAGACAACATTTCTCACCAGAAGAATTAAATTATGACGCAACATATAATGAACAATCACCCTCCGAATTATACGATGCACAGCATCAAAATTTTCCGATAGCAGGGAGCTCAAAAACAGAACCGTAATAGATATTAATAATTTTAACACAATATCCCAATTACCCTACGTAATAATAAAAGAACTACCCGGAAAAATACTGATCGACTCAGGTAGTACTAAGAGCCTTTTAAACCCGTCCATAGCATATAACAACTTTTATAATAAGATTTACAATCACCCGTTTTTGATAAAAAGTTCGCATGGTTACTCCCGCCATAATAATCGAGCCAGAATAATTTTAAACTCACTAACGGACAGTGAACAAGAGTTTTGCCTATTTGAATTTAACAAAAATTTCATAGGTCTTATTGGAATTGACTTTTTGATAAAAAATCAAGCGAACATTGATTTTAAAAACCAGAGACTCAATTTAAAAAATCGAAGCATTAAGATAAACTTCCCTGATACAAGGGATCATGAAGATAAGATGGGTAGTAATAGTAGTAGCAATAACAATCGGATAAGTAGGATCATCAAAGCAAATGATGAAATGAATCACCTTAACGTAAGTAATACAATAGACAGAAGCATTATTGCACTTGAACTCGACCTAGGAAAGCGTAATCAGCCATTAAATGATGACGATAGAAGGTTACAAAGAGTAAATGACATCACAGAAATGTTCACCCACAATAAAGGTAAACGGGATCAAGTTTCATTAAACACATATGAATATCGTCGAAATAAAAATGTGAGTGATACGAGGACGATACAAAAAGATATAACGGATCAAATTGAAAATAAAGCGAATATGATATCAAATAATTCTTACTATCACCAGAATTATAATAATAATTATACGGGGAGTGTACAAAAAAATATTACAAATCAAATTAGGATAAATCACTTAAATAACCAGGAGAAAGAAATTTTAATTGATTTATGTACAGAATTTCAAGATATTTTTGCAAAAGAAAATGAACCACTGACGCATACAAACGTCATTAAACACAAAATTAGACTAAAAGACGATATACCAATAAACGCCAAACTATATAGATACCCATATATTCACAAACCAGAAGTAGACAAACAAATTAACGAAATGCTAAATCAAAGGATAATTAGGAACAGTCATAGCGCTTATAATAGTCCAATATGGGTGATCCCAAAAAAAGCAGATGCCAGCGGCAAACAAAAATGGCGGATCGTCGTGGATTACCGCAAGTTAAATGAGAAGACTATACCTGATAGACACCCTATACCAAAAATCGAAGAAATACTGGATAAACTCGGGCGTGCACAATATTTTTCGACCATAGATTTAATTTCGGGCTACCACCAGATTGAAATGGACCCTAATGACATTGAAAAAACGGCGTTTAGCACTGATACCGGCCATTATGAGTACATCAGGATGCCGTTCGGACTTTCAGGGGCGCCTGCTACATTTACCCGACTGATGCAACACGTCTTAAACGGTTTAATAGGAAAAACATGCTTAGTATACATGGATGACGTGATAGTGTTCTCGACATCATTACAAGAACATATAGAAAAATTAAGATTAGTATTCGAACGATTTAGACAAAGTAATCTGAAAATACAGCTAGACAAAAGCGACTTTCTGCAAAAAGAAGCGGAATTCCTCGGGCATATAGTGACGCCAGAAGGCATCAAGCCTAATCCAAAGAAACTAGACGCCATAAGAAAATTCCCAATACCCAAGACACCAAAAGAAATTAAATCATTCCTAGGACTTATAGGCTACTACAGGAAATTTATAGAAAACTTTGCGCATGTCACAAAACCACTAACTAAATGTTTAAAGAAAAACGTAACAATCAACATTAACGACGGAGAATACATAAATGCCTTTAATACATGTAAAGACATATTGATGAATTCACCAGTATTAATACCTCCAGATTTTTCAAAGGAGTTCATTTTAACAACAGATGCATCAAACGTGGCAATCGCAGGGATTTTAAGCCAAGGAGATCCGAAATCAGACCAACCAATAGCTTACGCAAGCCGAACGTTAAATGAAACAGAATCTAGATACAGCACAATAGAAAAAGAACTACTGGCCATAGTTTGGGCCACAAACTACTTTAGACCCTATCTATACGGCAGGAAATTCACAATATATACAGACCATAAACCATTAAAATGGCTATTCTCCCTGAAACAACCCAACTCAAAATTATTAAGGTGGAGACTCAAACTAGAAGAGTACGATTTCAAAATAGAATATAAAAAAGGTAAATTAAATAATGCAGCGGACGCACTTTCGAGAGTAGAGATAAACCCCTTAGATGTAGATAACCAATCAATGATAAACAATGTAGACGAAAATGACGACGTTATAACCATAAGCGACGGAGAAACAAGAAATTCCAACGCAGATTCTTATTCCGCGCCGGGCATGCCAATCTTAGAAGAAGAAATAATCAACAGTAAAACAAACCAGATATTCTTTAAAAATGCTGATACCCCGGAGATTTTATCACTCAGAAAGGACAAAAGGAATTTTATTCACGCCACATTCAATTTAAACGAGCCAAATCAAATAGAACAATTTATCAAAGAATATTGCCTACCACAGAGAAAATATTACTGTCTATTTGTAAATGAACGAGATTATGAAATGGTAAGTTCGGCAATTAATCAAAAATTTAATAACGTAGACTCACCTAAATTTTATAGATGTTTAGAAACCAGAGAAGAAATAAATAGCGAAGAAGAACTCCTAGAGAAAATAGTTCTATTTCACGAGGGAAAGAGTAATCATCGAGGCGCTGATGAGACCTATTTACGAATGAAACGCAAATACTATTTTCCGAATTTAAAGCGAAAAATAGAAGAGTTTATAAAAAGTTGCGAGTTATGTAAAACATGTAAATATAACAGAAATCCGGCGCAAATTTCACTAGAACACACACCCACACCATCTAGGCCTTTAGAAATCTTACACCTAGACACCTTCCAAATTGAAACGTCTCAATTTCTAACAGTATTCGACCCCTTTAGTAAATTCGGGCAAGCATTTCCGATAAAAAGTAAAAATGCAACAGAAATCTCCAAGAACTTAATTAAATACTTTTCCCAATACGGAAGCTGTAAAACAATAATTTCGGACGCAGGGACTGAGTTCTCAAATATATTAATAAAAGAGCTATTAAAAGCTTACCAAATTGAATTACATGTGACAACACCGCAAAATCCGATGTCAAACGGACCGATAGAAAGATTTCACAGTACAATAATTGAGCACTATAGATTATTTAAAACAAAATTTAAAGAAATGAAACCAATTGACTTAATGCCTTATTGTATTTTCGCATATAACTCCTCCATACACTCGCAAACCTTAAAACCACCTTTTGAGCTAATATTCGGATATACACCGGAATTATTTAATTATGACCCAGAAGTAATTATTACCCAAGAATATAACACGAAACATAAAGACTTAATGAAAATTATATACGAAGTCATCCAAGACCGAATCGAAAACTCAAAATATAAAACGTTAGAACGGACGAATAAAAATACTAACCAACCTTTTAAAGAAGGAGACATAGTATACAAAAAGATCCCTCCAGGATTTCACAAAAAACACAAAAACCCTTTTTCTGGACCTTATTCAATAATTTCCCTGATTGAACATAATAAAGCCATAATACTAAATCACAGAACTGACGAACAGACAATCACCCATTTACGCAATCTTCGCCTTGCAGGTTCATTCTCTTCACCAGAGTAAAACCACAATTAGAAGACCTAACAGACAATCCAGGCATACTGCCACGCAAACTGGGACAAGCCTTTTCAGAAAACGATAAATGGAGAATGATTCATATACATGACCTAAGACAACTATACGACGACTTTAACAGACTAAAAACTTACTTTGACAACATAATAAGCGTAATGAATGCAGAATACAAGTTAGAATATAAAAATTTTATTTTAACAATCAATTTCACCATCAGCAATATTGATGACACATTTTGTCGAATATTTCCAAGAACAATTAGGAACAAAAGAGGTATAATAAACGGACTAGGATCGATATTCAAATCAATAACTGGGAACTTAGATGCAGATGACGGCGACAGAATATATAAAGCTCTTGAAATTTTGAAGAAAGATCAAAATCAAGTACATCAGCTTTTTAGTTCACAAACATCCCTAATGATAGATGCTATAACAGAGTTCAATAAAACAATAGACAACCTGAACCATAACCAAGAAGCCATAGTAGCGAGAATAAACGATTTGGAATATAGAATAGATAGTCTAAAAAGCGACCAACTAACAAATTTTCATAGAGTAAAACATTTGGAATTACTCACTCAAATCAGTTATTTGTTAAATAATGTACTAAACATGATATTAACAACAGAAAATGCAATTACTTTTTCAAAATTGAACACGTATCATACGTCAATACTGAAACCAAAATTTATATCAAAAGAATTAGAAAATATTGAAAACCATATCTCAAAATCAAGATTAATAACAAAATCCGACATTTCACTTTACGAAAAAATATTTAACATAAAAACCGTTCAAATTGATTTTAAAATTATATTCCAAATAGATATACCCTTAGTAGACAAATCAGATTATATTTATTATCAATTGTATGCATTACCAGTCCCTAAAAATCCATATACCTTCAGAATGATTGTCCCTAGAACCAAGTACCTAATCCTTAGCAGCAAACACTACGCTTACAGAAACGAAAAGTGTAGGAATCTAAAAGACCAGACATACTTTTGTGAAAATGACAACCCGACAGCACTTAACGAAAACAACCCATGCGAAATTAAACTGATCAACTTCCAGAAACCGATAAACAATTGCAAGCAAGAACTTGTCAAAATAACAAAAACAACAGTCTCTAAATATGGCAATACCCAATACATAATAGTGGCACCCGAAGAAACGAAAATCAAACTTAGCTGCGAAGAAAATGAAGAAACCAAAATAATCAGCGGAACAAAACTGGCGACTCTGAAACCCAAATGCCAACTTATCATCAATAACGAAAGATTTAGTTCAGTACAAATGGCATCGGAAACACAACAATCATTCAATCTCCCAAACATCGAATTGGTAACAAATAAAGCACCCATATTCCCAGACAAATTACCAGAACTAAAATTAGAAAATGTCCAACTGCACGACTTGAACAATATCAAATCCCAGTTACAATCCATCAATGGCAAAATTCCAGGAACCATCGATTTGCCCATATACCACCCTAGTGTATGGACAATTATACTATACATTGTGATAATAATAACAATAATCACAATAACTTCAAGATACTTCTGGCAAAAATCAAAAACGAAAACTGCTGACTCCAAACCAATTACTGGATTCCCGATGACTATTCGGAACGAACCATAGGCTTCGTTCTCTAAAGGATGGAGGAGATAACAATAGCCAACTCATACAATGTATATAAGAAGTACAGATTCCGATTCAACACCCAAGGTCGCTGACGAATGGGTAATTAAAAGCAGCGCAATAAGAAGAATAGACTATTCATAAATGGGTAAACAACTAGACCTTCAATTCAGCAACCAGCCACCTGCTAGGATCACCTTCAAGACTGCAACTTAGGTGGAAACCGCCTCTCGGTCCACGCCCCACCAGAGACTATATATGGAAGTTACCAGACCACAGACGGACATTCCTACATTGTTATTGCTTGAGTCTCTTTTAAATTGTCATAATTTATATTTATCATTTTTTATTATTATTCATAAGTATTTTATGTAACTATAATCAATAAATTCTTTTAAAAAGTCAAGTGTGTTAACAAGAAAGTTAACTCGCATGATCTGTTTTTAAATCAATTTCATTTGTAACCGGTACACACATATGTGTAGAGGTTTATCCATGCGTCGTGCGTGGGTGTATGTGCGTGCGTCGTGCCTGCGTGCGTGCATGCGTGCGTGCGAGCGCGCGAGTGTGTGTGTGTACCTAAACCTAGTAAACATTTATATAAAAATAAATTGAATTTTAACACAAAAAAAATTCGTAATTCACGACCCAAAACATTGAGATATCTCCTTGAGTCAAAAAATATATGAATGACTGATTAGGTCGTTATATTGAATTTCTATTACTTCTATAAAATTGTCACCTATCACCAACCAGTTGCTCATGATAAGCACACTTAGAAGACCCAAATCACCACAACCCATTTTAACAAACCTGACGATGGTTTTACTAACCAAGTTAGCGTCATCAGAGGATGAGTAATTATTCAGAATTATTTATCCTCTGATTACGCTAACTTGGTTAGTGAAACGATCGTCAGGTTTTTTTAAATGTGTTGTGGTGATTTGGGTTCTCCAAGTGTGATGATCAGTGCTCATCACAGGTTCCAATCTTCACTTAGTGAATTGCTCATCGCAATTTGCAAATGGATAAAGTATATGTATAGGAATTTCACACGATTAATTTTCTTAGCAAAGGGATAAATGTAGGACATTGTAATATTTTTATTTTTTTGATCACATAAAAAAGGTTAGTATGCAAAAAAGTATAGAATTGTGAAAGACTCTTATGAAAAACATGTCGCCCTGTTGCAGTTTTGTTATTTCATTTCCAACAGTTCCTAGTTCTCTAATAGGAAATAGTCAAACGCCTTTCAACAGGTGTGACCTTGAACATACATAATTACAAAGGACATACCATATATCTATTTCTTATTCTAGTAGGTTTCTCCTGTATTCTGTACTATTGTATTTTTACAAACCATATACCGTTATTATATTGAATGACAAAACGAAATAAATATTTGAACTCTTGCCAGTTTATAAAGATGTTTTAGCGATATTTTATAGACAAAAAGTATAATAATTGAATAAAAAAATTACAATAATACATCAATTTGGGAAAACTTGACAGGTGTGTTACTTGTCACTTACCAGATGTGACGGAGATCTCAACTTATTAGGCCTGTGACAATAGCTTCACAGACAGTCACACTTTTGCCATAAGAGGAATGAATTTGCTTAGAAACGGTTAGTTAGGTATGAAAATGTACCTGACGGGCTTTTCCAATGTGGGATCGTCAGTGCTTATCGCAGGTATAAGATTCAAATACAAAATTCATAGATACCATGAATACGTGACAGTTTTGTTTATACGTAGTGTTATTATGAAACGAGTTTTATATACATATCCTAATAGATTTTTATGTAAGTCTTCTCTATTATCTATTCTATTATTATGTATTACAGCTGAAGTTTCGGTGTAAATAAATTAATACATATGATAATTCAGACTCGATGCCCTGTTAATTTTTTTTAGTCTAGTCTAAACAAGCGAAGATATCGTATTTCTCAAAATGTTCGTAAGTTTGGTTTACTGCCATAGTCAAAACTTCACACAATAAATAAATACAAAAAAAACAGCCAAATTTGAAAATGAAACAGAGCATTTATATAACAGTGACACGGCAGAGAAAAAATTTTGGGAACGGTCACTGCACTAGCATACTGCAAAATTTTTATTATGAATTATTAAAATTAGAATTTTTTTCGTTGTTTATTAAAATAGACCCATAATATTATGTATTTTTAAGAAGCTTGTTAAAATGCAAATTAATTTCTTGTATACAGTTGCCCCATCAAAAAAAAACATTGGTCAATATTTCAAAATTAGTAATATTTAGAAAAAAGCGAACTAAATTCTGCGTAAAAAATTCTAAAAAGATTCATTTTTACCTTTTTGACAAGCTGTCAGGCAACTAAAAATAGTGTACCTGAAAATGCAATATTTTCAATATCGCCCTGTAGCTCCGAAACTAAGAGGGCTATGCCAATTTTTGTTTGCGGCATCTTTCGTTTCACAAAAAAGTAGCTCAAGTTCGCGAAGACCGCAAGGTTCTATCTTTACTAATAACCGAGATACCCAGCAATTGCAACCAAACTGAGACATCAGTACAAGCACATAGCAATGAACTCAACTAAATAAAGTCTAGAACCTAATTCATAAATGCGTTATTTAGTGTTTTCAATACCATTTTGACCAACGGCCGAACAGGTCAATATTATCTTTTCAATTGTCAACTTATGAAGTAAAAATTACATTTATGATGTCACCTATTTCTGACTGCTGACGTCATCATTAGTGTTTTTAAATAAGATCCATATTTTTTTGCTGCTATTTACTACTATAGCAATATTTATTTTGTAAATTTAATGGAAAAAATTATCGAACCAAGGAAAACAAAAATAATATAGTGCAAATGTTCAAATTGTTCTCCACCTACCATTTGGCATTGACCAGATATTGCTATATTTTTGGTATCTATCTATCTCAATTAACGGTCTCAGTAGCTTAGTAGGTAGACCATTGGCTTTCGTTTCAGATGTTCTGGATTCGCTTTCCACCACAGCTTTTCATAAATTATAAATAATTGTTGTGTGTGTGTGTTTGGTTTCTTTAACGTCGGTTTCACCTCGCTATTCGGGAAATTTTGCCTAACCCCTACCTTTCTGTAAGGAGGGTAGGGATCTTTAACGTGCCCAACATTGCATGGACACGGGACCGGCCGCTTTACGACCCCCCCCCCCCCAAGAACGGAAAGTGTAGGCATTCAACTTGCTCAAATACAATGCCAGAACCTCGTTTGATGTTAATGTTACAGTTTGTACTGAAAAAGTAAAAGGAGAACCCTGAGATCGAACCCAGTACCCTTCGGTTCAGAGGCACACGTTCTTGTCCCTGAACCACCGAGGCTCTTAAATAATTGGTAATTCGGTACATATTAAAGCATAACAACTGCCGCGACAATTGCATTGTGCTTGAGCAAGTTGAATGCCTGCACCCGCTCTTCAGAAAGGCCGCCAAGATTTCGGTCTTGTGTACCACGCGATGTTAGGCATGTAAAACATCCCTAACCTGCTTACAAACTCCGGGAGTCCGGTTAAATATAGAGTAAGTCGAAATGTCTGTCTGGCGTCGGTGACTGGACATAGTCCCTGAAATAGGCAGACGGTAAAGAAACAAAATACGATACTATTTTTTAGGATAAATTATAGGATTATTTTGAAAAACACATCTCCAAAGCAGTACCCGTTTTTTAAGAAAGTGACACAAAAATATTAAAGCCCGGGCGCAGGCAGTGCCATATGGTAGCTCATTTTCATTAAAAGTTTGTACATTTTTATAACTCAATTTTCCACTAACCTATAAACTTAAATTTTGGTACACAAAAGTATATGAAAGGCAACAAATAAACAAAATTTTACCAAAATATATTTACATGTTTCAACAATACAAATCTATTTGTTTTTAAATTGATCCGATTGAGCAGACTAATGTGTCGACGTTTAATCAAAATTAATTTGCGTTCATTTGAAGAAATGTTTTGAGAGTTTAAAGGCCTGATCTGCATAATTAATTTTTTTTATGAAAATTTGCTGGAACACTATATTGTGTATAAGATTAGACCGGACCTTAATCCATGATCTGAATTTCTTGTCTATTCTGATAAATGCCATAATCAACAGTTATGCTGGGTATATGCTATAAAATCAGTTGTTGCCTAACTGTCGACCGCTTATCGTTATAAGCAGAAATATTGCCTGTCTAAAGTTCACCCAAAGGCATACAATAGGATTCCCATCTTTTCCATCTCGCTCCGCCCTACGCCCTCCGCTCCCAGAAGCATGGAATATAAACAAAAGAGCAGACAACCGACAACGTAGCATTTTTTCAAAGGCAAAATTATTACCACTTTTCTACAAATTCGAAGCCGAAACTGACGACACCTTCTGAGAAGTAGCTCAACTTAGTAAGACCTTTGGTAGACTCATACAGTTTTCAAGGAAAGCGTTAATTCAAGATGTTCAGCAGCACTTTACGGGATAATATTTTCTTTGTCGGAGATACTTCTTCGTCTAGGATATCGCAGCCTTAAGATGAAATTAAATACAATTTCTTATGCGTAAAGCCATGCGCTTAAAACTAAATTAGATAAAACTAAATAATCGCTTCAATTTTTAGAGTAAAATAATATATTCTAATATGCAAAATATTTACTTACCAATGAATAATATATAAAAACGGCGATAAAATATGTTACACGTTTCTTGCAAGATTCCCGTTACACAGAACTAATGACCTAGCGGGAATGCATCGTAATGCGTTTACTAGAGCTGCCATCTGTAGCTCTGACACGAAATTATAGCAGCGTATCAACCAACCCCATGTGCCAGCCAACCCCGGTATCTCTATAGATAATCCAATTAATTATTTCCTACCTTTTTTGTACCAAAGTTAATTTAAATATTTTAATATTTTCCCTCAAAAATTCGCTAAATAATCCCACAATCTGATCGGTTAATAGAATTAAAGCAAAAACTGAAAAAATGTATTAAACTGATCGCTACATGAATCATGGTATGCGATTATAAATGTATATATTTCCAAAACTATAGTCTTTAGATATAGGGGATATAATATAAGAGCTGGAGTAGAGGCACGCCGTTCACTTCTAAACCATATACTGTTCCATTGGAAAAAAGAGGTAATTTAATTTTTTTCAAATTCAGCCACTATTTAAGAGCGCAAACGAAAACGGGACTCCGATTTCTATTGGTAAAAACTGCCATATCACAATTTTTGATGTGTGCCAAAAATGTGAAATAACTCAAAAATGGTGGACGGTATCATTTTTTTCACAAGCATGCATTATAATTCGATGGAAAATGCAATAATACAATAATAAAAGGGGTGTTCCATTAGAAAAAGAAAACTTGTATTACCAACTACTTATGGGCCATCCTGTGATTCTTAAAATAATTTTATAAGATGCAGCTCACACCACCCTATAATTAACTTATATAATATTGTTTCTTATCTTGTATAATGACGGATATATTGAGCTTTACCGGAGAAATGCGCCAGGCTGTATATATGTTAACATGTAAAAACTGAAGTTGACCCCCGATATTTCTTCTAGGGGTGCTAGGTCGCGCTGATTTGAAGAAATATTTTCAAAATATCAAGGTTGAGGTCTCTTCAATAAATAATTTTTTCTACGAAAATGTGCTAAATATGACTATTAAACCAAAAACTATATAACTGAAACTACAGCCAAAGCATCAGAGAAAGGGTCTATTTGAAATGAATTTTCTGCAAATAATTTAGTAAAGTGAAGGAAAGTTATGGCTGAAGCTGTCACTAAGGTTTTGTAAGACACACTTATTGCGTTATTTATTCTACAAAACCCGTATTCATTTCAGGTTGTTCGTCTACAAATCGCAAATTTTGACGATTCAAATCGCAGCTTTCACGTTTTAAGAAGAGGAACTAAAAAATTTTTAATGTAAATTTGTTGCCATTTCTTGGCCTTTTTGCGTCAAGAAAACTTAATATTTGTCTGTAATATACAATAGATTTTGTTATCCACACAAAATATTTTGGTTTTGTGCGTTTCTCTGGTCATCAATGGCACCCAAAATTTTTATCTTTAAACGCTTATGACTTTTTCCTCTTAACTTAAAAATCTGAATTTTGGCATGCAGGGTAACTTTGATAGTATAAACGTGAGTACCAAATTTGGTTGCCATAGCTTTGTTATTTTTGGAGTTACAAAAATTTTCCGGGGAGAAAAAGGATATTTTTTTCGGAAAAACTGTTCCCGTTTTTTGGCTAACGAACTTATCCAAGCCACTTGCAAAAGAAAGGTACTCACCAAATTTGATCAAAATGGGCCTATTATTTTTTAAGTTATCGGTGTGATACATATATATATATATATATATATATATATATATATATATATATATATATATATATATATATATATATATATATATATATATATATACAAATCACAGAAAAATTGACTATAAACACTTCAAATTGTTAAATATTGCGCATGAAACTTCCAAACCTCTTTTGCTGGAACTGCTACTTATAAAATTTTATGAAACTTTAAAAAAACATACTAAAATTATAACAACTACTAAGGACGTGGTATTGCTTGCAGATTCCGCCATTCGGGAAGCATAAAATCGTCGGTAATGTGTACCATGAGATGTTGTGCACGTAAAATGTCCCAACTTCTTACAAAAGGCAGGGATTCGGCAAATGTTTTGAGACTGGTAAGGTTAAACAGCGCTTCGGCGTCGGTGGTTATCATAGTGACGGAAAGAGGCTGACGTTAAATAAACCAAAATATAAATCTGTGATACATAAAAGAGGGTGTAATAGACATTACTAAATAATTTTTAATACTGAAGGGCAACAAACGTAGATAACATTTTATATGGAGATTTTTTAGTGACTTTCTGTAGAAAAAATGCAGTAACGGAGAGATCCCGACTTTTGAATTGTGAAAAATTGCTTCAAATGAGGGCGAACTAAGACCCCTAAGACTCTGGTGTCAGTTTAAATGTATATATATATATATATATATATATATATATATATATATATATATATATATATATATATATATATATATATATATATATATGTATGTATGTATGTATATGTGTGTGTGTGTATGTGTATGTATCACACCGATATATAACACAAGTTTAAACAACTTTGTTGTATAAAATTTTATCAATTTAAAGTACTACACCTAATTTAATATATCATTAAAATCACACATACCATGCTTGAAATAGTTACATATATAATTAACACGCTTATTCCGAACTTAGTTTAATTTAAACTATGTAAGGCTAGATGTATTCTCACCATAATTAGAACCGCAGACCGGTTTCGCTATAATTAGAGCTCATTAGTACGATATACTAATTACAGCGAAAACACACCTATAAAGTAATACGGCTATGATAGCCAGCCTCCTCAAACATTGTAAGATGTACGCCAGATTCGCCATCTCGGTGCGGATAAAGGTACTATGTTGTCACGACACATCCAAATAACACAAAATGTTATAAAATAGAGACTGTGTACAACCAACTAACAAATTTGTTAATTGTCAGCCCTGGCCCATTTCTTCCCTAATATACGGACAATGTATGTAAGGCTAGATGTATTCTCACCATAATTAGAACCGCAGACCGGTTTCGCTCTAATTAGAGTTCATCAGTACGGTATACTAATTACAGAGAGAACACACCTATAAAGTAATACGGCTATGGTAGCCAGCTTCCTAGAACATTGTAAGATGTACGACAGGGTCGCCATCTCGATGCGGAACCAGGTAGTATGTCGTCACGACAGCTCCAAATAACACACAATGTTATAAAATAGGTACTGTGTACAACCAACTAAAAATGTTGTAAATTGTCAGCCCTCGCCCATTTCTTTCCTGATATAGGGGCATGGTATGTAAGGCTAGATGTATTCTCACCATAATTAGAACCGCAGACCGGTTTCGCTCTAATTAGAGCTCATACGGTATACTAATTGCAGATAGAACACACCTTTAAAGTAATACGGCTATGGTAGCCAGCCTCCAAAACATTGTAAGATCTACGACAGGGTCGCCATCTCGGTGCGGAACCAGGCAGTATGTCGTCTCGTCAGCTCCAAATAACACACAATGTTATAAAATAGGGACAGTGTACAACCAACTAACAATTATGTAAATTCTCAGTCCTGGGCCATTTATTCCCTATTATAGGGACAATGTATGTAATGCTAGATGTATTCTCACCATAATTAGAACCGCAGGCCGGTTTCGCTCTAATTAGAGCTCATCAGTACGGTATACTAATTACACAGAGGACACACCTTTAAAGTAATATGGCTATGGTAGCCAGTCTCCTAGAACATTGTAAGATGTACGACGGGGTTGTCATCTCGGTGCGGAACCAGGTAGTATGTCGTCACGACAGCTCCAAATAAAACACATTGTTTTAAAATAGGGACTATGTACAACCAACTAACAATTTTGTAAATTGTCAGCCCTGGTCCATTTATTCCCTACTATAGGGACAGTGTATGTAAGGCTAGATGTATTCTCACCATAAGTAGAAGCGCAGACCAGTTTTGCTCTAATTAGAGCTCGTCGGTAAGGTATACTAATTACAGCGAGAACACACTTATAATGTAATACGGCTAAACTATACTCACGACCAGGCCCAACTGGTTTTGTCATGTGTTTAATTACGTGACCTTTTTTTTTGCACTAAACCGGTATACTAATATAAAAAACAGAGCCTCGGTGGTGCAGTGGTAAGAACACGTGCCTCTGAACCTAAGGGTTCTGGGTTCGAACCCAGGGTACTCATTTCACTTTTTCAGTACATACTGTACAATTAACATCAACCAAGGTTGTGGCATTATATTTGAGCAAGTTGAATGTCTGCACGTTCCGCCCTTCGAAGGGGGCGTAAAACAGTCGATCCCGTGTGCATGCGATGTTGGGTACGTTAAAGATTCCGACCCTCGTTACAGAAACGCAGGGGTTCGGCAAAATTTCCAGAATAGTGAGGTGAAACTGCTCCCTGGCGTCGGTGATTGGCCATAGTCGCGAAAACAGGCAGATGTTAAAGAAATAAAAAACACATAATATAAAAAAACCGCAATTATTTTATGATAAATACTAATCTTTATCAAATAAAAATTTAATGAAAATATAGCCATAAGCTCGATTTCAGAGAGATTCATCATGTGGTTTATACATAATTCAATAATTGCATTATAACTGTTTTGTAGTCAGTTACAGAAAGAACCCACAATTTTTTTCTAATAACTGTTTATGTAGAAATTAACAGAATTCTCCTAACAGTAATACCCCACTTTCTCCATAATGTTACAAAAAGCCTAACTTAAAAATCATTTATTCGGTGTTTGAGTGTGCCATTGAAGTTAACTGGTTACTGCAAGATTATCTGCAAAAAATAATAATTAGGCTTGACCCCCATGATTCTGTGGTATTATGTTTACTAAACATTTTAGCACATTAATGTCAAATTACAACTCGTTAACATTTGTAAAGAGGTTGTGATTAAAACTGACTACTGTTATTCAAAACAGGGCTATGGTTTCTACTTTTTTTAAATCACTTCGCATTATACTTTCCGTGATGCACAGTTGTTAATACATGTGGCCAAAAAAGTATTGGATGTAGTAAACAGAATTTTACATATGAGATCGCCAAAAGATAAAAACAAAGCAGAACATTATTCTACTGTGATTAAAAAGGAATTGGTTAAAGGCTTTTTTCTATCAGACAATTCCTTTTTAGTCATGCCAAACCCAGACGTATTGACGTTTAAAAATAAGATTATTCTACTATAATTACAAAAATATAATTTTTATACATAGTTATTTTGAACTAAACAAAATACATAACTCGAAGTACGGCTGACCTAGTAGAAAGTGGTATAAACAACATACTATATTGTGGAATAACCATCCTTGTCTAGATAGGCTTATATTGTAGTAATGTAAGATCTCTCCCTTTTTTCAGTGTAGGTATCGTTCTGTTGGAGCCACTAACAAGCTGATTGTTGTTTTGCTTTTGGTGTTAGTTGAGCTTGCCTTGACACACTAGAGACTGGCTACCATAGCCATATTACTTTAAAGGTGTGTCCTCTGTGTAATTAGTATACCGTACTGATGAGCTATAATTAGAGCGAAACCGGTCTGCGGTTCTAATTATGGTGATAACACATCTAGCCTTACATACAATGCCCCTATATCAGGAAAGAAATGGGTGAGGGCTGACAATTTACAAAATTGTTAGTTGGTTGTACACAGTACTTATTTTATAACATTGTGTGTTATCTGGAGCTGTCGTGACGACATACTACCTGGTTCCGCATAGAGATGGCGACCCTGTCGTACATCTTACAATGTTCTAGGAAGCTGGCTACCATAGCCGTATTACTTTATAGGTGTGTTCTCTCTGTAATTAGTATACCGTACTGATGAACTCTAATTAGAGCAAAACTGGTCTGCGTTTCTACTTATGGTGAGAATACATCTAGCCTTACATACACTGTCCCTATAGTAGGAAATAAATGGGCCAAGGCTGACAATTTACAAAATTGTTAGTTGGTTGTACATAGTCCCTATTTTAAAACAATGTGTTTTATTTGAAGCTGTCGTGACGACATACTACCTGGTTCCGCACCGAGATGGCAACCCTGTCGTACATCTTACAATGTTCTAGGAGACTGGCTACCATAGCCATATTACTTTAAAGGTGTGTCCTCTGTGTAATTAGTATAGCGTACTGACGAGCTTTAATTAGAGCGAAACCGGCCTGCGGTTCTAATTATGGTGAGAATACATCTAGCCTTACATACATTGTCCCTATATTAGGGAAGAAATGGGCCAGGGCTGACAATTAACAAATTTGTTAGTTGGTTGTACACAGTCTCTATTTTATAACATTTTGTGTTATTTGGAGCTGTCGTGACAACATACTACCTGGATCCGCACCGAGATGGCGAATCTGGCGTACATCTTACAATGTTTGAGGAGGCTGGCTATCATAGCCGTATTACTTTATAGGTGTGTTTTCGCTGTAATTAGTATACCGTACTAATGAGCTCTAATTATAGCGAAACCGGTCTGCGGTTCTAATTATGGTGAGAATACATCTAGCCTTAGATAGTTTAACTTAAACTAAGTTCGGAATAAGCGTGTTAATTATATATGTAACTATTTCAAGCAAGGCATGTGTGATTTTAATGATAGATTAAATTAGGTGTAGTACTTTAAATTGATAAAAGTTGTTTAAAATTGTGTTATATGCGGAGTTTAATTTTCAATGTATTTTTGTTAACTACATTTCCTGTTTATCACTTGTTTTGTTTGACTTATTTATACAACTGACTCTGTAAAAGGTAAAGGTAAGATGCTTACTGGCAATTAGGCCATTGCTGACCGTTTTTGCTCATCTAAACTAACCTACCCTCCACTTTGAGCTCGATCTCAACGACGACAGTGATTTGAAAAATCATCCGCCGCCGGTGAGTCTCGAACCGTCGTCCACCGAGTCCGTATTGGAAAGTCAGAATCGACTTTCCCGCACGGCCACGGAGGCGCTTACTGACTGTGTAAATCGTTAGTAAAGATTTATGTAGAGATCTTGTATTTTTTGTCCTTTCTGTTGTACCTACTTTTCTTTTACTAAATCATAAATATTAATCTTATGAAAATTCACTACAATAACGCACTTGCTGCGTCCCGAAATTTTTTTGTATCAAGCGTTTTTATCAAGTCATAACAAAATTAATTATTTCTGTCATAATTGAACACTTTCCTTGTGTTTGTGAGTTGGCATATTAAAGAAGTTCTAGTTTATTTAGTATATAGCGTTTCTTGGCTTATCCGCCAGAGTTAAGAACCTGTTGCCCCGTTGGCGCGTATGGCCGCACGCCTATGGTCGTCGAGTGTTTTCGGCTCTTCCTTTCTGGCCTGCCTAAGTTGAACTGCTGTGAAAGTCTGCTGAGTGATCTGCTAAACATCATACCGGTCAGAATGCCTACCTCACCAGACATTGCCAATATTCTAGGAAACACAGTAATCAAAGGCCATATCATAAAATCTTTCCTTCGTCATCTACTTAAGGTAACTGTCCCCTCAGATCCACCTTTAGCTTTAAAAACGTATGTTTTAAAGAATAAGTACCTGCACGCACGGACAACTAAAATTGCAAAATGCAGAATTGCAATCACATTATCCGTAAATAGCTTTTAAATTTTTCCTATTATCCTCTTGTAATCCAAATGTATAAAACTTAAATAAAACAGAAACATTAACACATTATTAATTATGCCATAGATACTAAAACCATGAGGAAAATCCACTGTAGGTAGTGACAGTGACTCATATTGTCAGTTAATAATAATAATTTAAGATATATCTATGTGTATATAGGTTGTTTCAAAAAACCTGTACCATTTCTCTTGGTTAGATTCCTCATGTACAAATAAGACTTTTTTATAGCAACATAGGTCCGATTTGGCTTCGTTTCATAGCCACAAAACGACTGTAGCACTGTAGCAATCCGAATAAAATTTGGAGGGTAAACGTTATTTAAAGTTAAAGAAAGTGTTAAGAAAGTGTGTATAAGCTTCACCAGGGCTGTGGAATAATTTTCTAAAAAAATCCTGTGCGCACTAACTTTTTTCTTTTCTTAGCACAGTTGTGTAGGTGGTTTAGTGCCTTTTAAAAGTTATCTCTTGATATTTCGTCGATTGTGATCTCTTTTATGAGATAAATGCAATTGGATAAGTCCTAGGCTAAATAAAAAAATCTGGACGCAGCAAGTGCGTGATGGTAGTGAATTTTCATAAACATGTTATTAATAGCAAATAAGTGTATTTTTTGAGAAAGCAGGCATCAACTTTGGTTATCAGTATAACCTATATAGTAGAAAGAGTGTGCAATGTTTTACTAAAATAACTTTATTGTTTGAAAATGTAAAAAAAATGTCCGAAATTAACTTGTGTGTTCCCGAAAAAAACTGGTTTCTTGGTCAACCCTATAGGTTAATAGCAAATTGAACTATTCAAATTTGAAGCATTTAATGAAAATTCGCTACCATAACGCACTTGCTGCGTCCCGAATTTCTTTTCTTACAAACATACCTTATATTTCGATGGAAAATGCAAAAATGCAATAACATAAGGCGTGTTCGATTAAAAAAAAAGAAAATTTCTATCACCAACGTCTTAGGGCCACCCTATAATAAATGTATACCATTTTTTTCGTATCTTGTATAATAACGGATATATTGAACTTTATTGATTTTTTTAGGAAAATTCGACAAAAATTATATACCATTAAACGATAAACTCTATAGCTAAGACTACTGCCAAAGCATCAGAGAAAAGGTCTATTTGAAATGAATTTTCTGGAAACATTTTAGTAAAATGAAGGACAATGACGGTTGAAGCCAAGACTTCAGGCTTTGTAAAACATTCTTCTTTAGACATTTCCTTTCCATATGTCGTGTTAGTTTCAGGTTCTGTGCCTAAATGTTGCCAATTGACGTTTTAAATCGAGACTTGACGTTTTGATGAAAACCCCAATTTATTTTTCTTTAAATGCCTAAAACTTTTTTCTTTTAACCTACAGAGCTAAATTTTGGTAAGTGATTGACGTATGATGACATAAATCCGCGTAGCAAATTTTGTTGCCCTTACTTTGTTATTTCCTGAGATATCACTTTTTTCGAAAGAAAATTTTAAAAAATCCAGGAAAACCTGCGTCGATTTTCCTGGCTAACGAACTTATACAAGCCACTTGCAAACGGAAGGTATCCACCCAATTGATTAAAATTGATCCATTATTTTTTGAGTTATCGGTGTGACACACACACACACACACACACACACACAGAGAGAGAGAGAGAGAGAGAGACAGGCAGGCAGGCATAGATATATATATATATATATATATATATATATATATATATATATATATATATATATATATATATATATATATATATATATTTATATATATATATATATATATATATATATATATATATATATATATATATATATATATATATATATATGTATGTATAAGCATATAAAAATTGAAACTGACCTCGGATATGTGTTCTAGGGGGCCTAATGAGCGCTCATTTGAAGAAATTTTTTCAAACTTCAAAAGTCGGGTTTTCCTCATTAGTTAATTTTTTTAAAGAAAATTCACTGAAAGGAGGTTGTCATTGTCATTTAATTGTCAGAGTGATAGATACGGTTTATTGCTTTAAAATCCCCTATTTCAATTATACCTTGGCTGAATTAACCGATATGTTTTATTTTATGGTAAAGCGAGACAAAATGGAAGAGAAGCAGCGAGAATTTATAATGACAGGTTTCCCAGACGAATAGCACCCAGCAAAAATATTTTTCAATATATCTGCAGACGTTTAGGGGAAACCGGTGCCTTTAAACCTTAGAAATCTAATTCTGGACGCAGAAGGTACAGACGAACTGTTCAAGTTGAAGAGTCAGTTCTCAATACAGTGAAACATAATCCCATTACAAGTATCAGAATCGTTTCTAACAAAATAGGAATTATTTCCGCAGCGTCTGTACACAGAATCTGGAAAAAGCAACAATTAAAACAATACCACTACACCCGTGTTCAAAAACTTTTACCAAGACATTATAGGCCTAGACAAGAATTTTGTCAGTGGTTTTTAAATAAGTTGGAACACGAGGAACATTTCACTTGTCGTGTTCTTTTTACAGATGATACATCAGTTACAAGATTGGGCATTATAAATTTCCATAATTTGCATAATTGGTCTGAGGAAAATCCCTATTTACTAAAAGTATCAAACTCGCAGTATCAATTTTCTGTAAATATTTGGGCTGGTATCATTGGAAATGAAATTATTGGTCCAATTATTCTGCCACATAGACTGAATCATGTGTCATATGTAAAATTTCTGATTATAATGATTTGCCGAAACTATTACCTGTGAGAAATAGAATGTGGTTCGAACAAGATCTTCGAACCAAGGATTGAGGTTTTGTAGTAAAGCTGCAGGTGGCTATTTTCAACACTGCTGTGAATCAATTCAGGGACTTTTAACTAGTTAATAGTTTAATCTAATGGCCTTAAAAATTGTGAAAAAAGTTCAATTAATTACATAACACAACATATACTTCATAAAAGAGATCGAAATCCACAAAATATCAAGAGGTAACTACTAAACTCCCTACATAACTGTGTGAACAAAACAAAAAAAGTCACGTACGCGTTTCTTTTTAGAAAATTGTTTATATATATATATATATATATATATATATATATATATATATATATATATATATATATATATATATATATATATATATATATATATATCAGTGTACCCAACTTGCTGTATGAGTGTGTAAAGTAAAACACATGAATGCTGTTTTGTAACGAACTATTTAAGATTAGCAAAGATAAACCGAGAAGAGATAACGTTTTAAAAATGGTCTTAAGTGGTGTTAATTTGAAAAGTAAGTAAAAAAAGACTGGACGCAGCAAGTGCGTTATGGTAGTGAATTTTCATACAAATGATCTGGCACCAAATATTTTATTACACCTTTTTTTTTTCTTGCAACATATAAATCTAGATTTTGCTGCATAATTTAGTTTTTATATCGCAAACCTACCTACCAAATTCGGTTATCATAGCTTTTTTATTTTTTGAGAAAAATTTTTTTTCGAAAGAAAACTCAAAATTTTCCTAGAAAACCTTGTCCGATTTTCCTGGATAACGAACTTATCCAAGCCACTTACAAAAGATAGGTACGTGCCAAATTTGATCAAAATTGGCTCGTTATTTTTTGAGTTATCGGTGTGATACACACACACACACATATATATATATATATATATATATATATATATATATATATATATATATATATATATATATATATATATATTGAAACTGACCCAGGATATGGGTTCTAGGGGTCCTAGTTCGCGCTCATTTGCAGAAATTGTTTCAAAATTCAAAAGTCGGGATCTCCTCAATAGTAAATTTTTTCTACGAAAATGCACTAATAGAGCAATGCGCGAGGATTGTTTAGCCGCAACTTGTAAATAAATATATCAATGTAAATACTCGTATCATACAATCCTGTATTCAATTTTGCAGTGGGTAGTTTTTTTCTGCTACACTAAACTGAACACCTTAAGAGTTTGAGTCTCAATCTCATTATTGAAAAGAAATTTATTAAATGAAATTAAATACTTGCATCGTTAACAAACTTTCTTATTGGTGCTATTTCAGTAACTATGTTCAGTCACCAACGTCAAGGAGTTTTAACTCACAAATCTGTAAATAGTTTTTTCGAAATGCCTGTCTTTTGTAAACGGAGTGGACATTTTATGTGCCCAATATAAAATTGTACACGGGACCGCAGCATAACGCCCACTTCAAATGGCAGAATGTGCAGATACAATGACACGGCCTCAGTAGTTGTTACTGGTCAGTAAGTGCTAAATTTATTAATTAATTAATAATTTTGGCAAAGTAAGCGACGGGCTACGATATGTTACGAACCCAAAACCTCTGCACGGCGTACCGCAAGCTCACCAGCGTTGAGGCCACGCTTTATTTAACTCAATACAAATCTTATAAACGTTTTCTAACTAGAATTTATGGTGCTATACATGTTTTGCGCCAAGAAAACATCATAAAATTTTGCTTAATTAAAAATTCAAAAGTTTTCTTCGTTGAAAAACCTACATAAAATGCTTGGTACAATGATCTCTATAACTTGCTAATTAAATAGCTTTAGTTTTAAAGCGTTAAATGAAAAAAAACGACTTATGTTAAAAAATTACTACGAGAAAGTGATGTTAATAACTTTTTTAACAAAAAGGCTTTTTCTTTCCCAACAATTTCTTTATTATATATTATTATAAAGAAATTGCTTGGAAAGAAAAAAGCCTTTTTATTCAACACACCCAAAGATGTCAACCCCAAACATTTTGACGTTTAGGAACAATATAAGAAATTGCAAATTTTTTATTTTAAATAAATGTGCAAATAATTTAAATAAAATTTAACTGGACCCTTTCGAATTTAATACTTTTTATATATCATATAACTAAAAAAAAATAAAGGAAATTAAAATTCGTTTTCAAAGAATGTACCAACAATTTACAACGGCGAAAACAATAACGGGGACAACAGGTAGTTTTGTGAAAATTATTAGTGGTTCGGCAATATAAACATATGATCATTCATCCTTTGTTTACTGATGAAATGAAAAGCTAAACGATCACATACTACCTACCAATGCCTTAAACAGAGTTGAGCTAGTACTACCTATTTGTATAGCGTTCGCTCATAAACATCTGTTGCGTCTAATTTTAAATCAGTTAATGTTAGGAGAAAGACCGAACTGTTTCATGTGTTATGGCAGCGAAACCTAGCTAGGGAATCCCGGAAATAGCAAAAGCCCAGACTCGTCTAGGTCATTTCCTCATAGTGATAAGTTCCCACGCACTGATTCATATGCAAAAACGCATGAATTCCTGCGGGCGATGTGTTTCATATTTGAGGGCGGGAAACATGATTTTTTGGCTTCCTATTTCTCACACATTGATTGTTTTCATTTCCTACGACACGGCTCTTTGCACGACTTTAAATAAATGGCAGGTGGTACCATATGACAATTATAAAATAAAAAACACCCCTCCGTATACTAGAGTTTTTATCTAACCGGATATATCTGAAGCAAATTAAATCATTGTAAGAAATACTATCATCTGAATTATATAATAAATTCACGTGACAGTTCTATTTTAGCAACGCATCCTGTAAAATCACCACAAAAACTTCAGTGGAAAATTATCTTTATTGTTGTGAACTGTACACTTAAAGCCTTGGTGGTTCAGTGGTAAGGACGTGTACCTCTGAACCGAGGGGTACCGGGTTCGATTCCCAACCAAGGTTGTGGCATTGTATTTGAGCAAGTTGAATGTCTGCACGTTCCTACCTTCGAAGCGGGCGTAAAGCCGTCGGCCCCGTTGTCCATGCGATGTTGGGCACGTTAAAGATCCCTACCCTCCTTACAGAAAGACGGAGGTTCGTCAAAACTGCCCCTGGCGCTGGTGATTGGCCATAGTCGCGGAAATAACCGACGTTAAAGAAAAAAGAACTGTAAACTTCAGAAATAAGTAACTGTAAATAGTATTACAGAGGCCTTAAGTCTAAACAAAGCCGTAATATTGGCCACTAATCAATAAACAACAACAGAAACATTCCGAAAAATTACAGATGAAACACTGGGAAATGGACTTTAAGAGAAGACTATATTATTATCCAGAGTACCTACAACCACAATCATTCAAGCATCTATTCTATTCAATAGATAAATCTGATATTATTGATTTATTTTACGTATTATCAAAATAACATTGGTTCATCAAACCTAGCTTTGTTCGGTATATATTTTACCAACTTTTATGATGTATCACAAGTAGGGGGTTGCCATTTACTTGTGGTAGCTGGAGTAGGTATGGGGTGATATGCTAATAATTCCATTATTGCGCCCCCTCTGTATTACCGATATATTTTCAAACGATTTTTTCTGATTTTTCCAATTCTGGAGATAAAGCAACTGTAAGTTTTTTTAATTGTCACGCACTCAATGGTGATTTAACGACGCAAGAAACCGCTATGTCCGCATTCTTTAATAACCACATCAAAAACAAAATTCTACTCTCAACCCACCACCAAATGTTCACCCACCAACAGTCCCCAATGTCGCGCATAAAATGACGGATATCATTTTCAAAACTAAAAAGGTAGGAAAGATGCTCTCTTCTCTTAATACCAGGAAAGCCTCTGGTCTTGATGAGATCCCAGCAATTGTTCTCAAAAAATGCGCACCAGAACTTGCTCCTGCCCTGACTCGTCTGTTTCAAACATCTTACAATAGAGGCATATTCTCTAGCAACTGGAAAACTGCTCGATAACAACCCGTCTCCAAGAAAGGATCCAAAGCGCTTCCTAGCAACTACAGGCTTATTTCTCTCCTTTCAGTCGTCTCTAAAGTGATGGAAAAGTATATAAACACCGAATTACTAAAATGTCTTGAAAACACAGTCTAATCCACGACAGGCAGTATGGATTTCGTCAGCGCAGATCAACTGCCGACCTCCTTTCCTTAGTCACCCATTCTTGTAACAGTGTATGGAACTACACGGTGAATCCAAAATTGTCGCTCTAGACATCTCCAAAGTATTCGACCAGGTCGGGCACGCAGCGCTGCTTAATAAACTTCCGACCTATGGCCTACCAACAAAACTCTGTACCTGGACAGCAAATTTCGTCTCCAACCGGAGAATTTCTGTTGTCGTGGATGGCCATTCCTCTAAACTGTATCCAATTAATGCAGGAGTTCCTCAAGGTTCAGCTTTAGCTCCTACTTTGTTTCTTGTCCACATCAATGACCTCCTCTCTAGGTTTCCTCTTCTGATATATATATATATATATATATATATATATATATATATATATATATATATATATATATATATATATATATATAAAACCCATAGCAAACACATGCTGAAAGTAAAACCGGCTCAATCCAAAATTTAAACTTTTTTTTAGTGAACATTCTACATTCTTACCACATGAATATGTTGAGATACTCTTGTAAGCATATGTGCATTAATTTGATAAAAAAAGATTAGTATATTACATACGAGTTTTTCAAAAATTATCTCAAAAGTGTAATAAACGGATTTGACCGATTTTGCATCTAGGTGGCTCATCTATAAGTGTAGTAGTTTTGCGTCAAATCGTTTACAACAATATAATATACCTTACTTCAAGTAGTTAAAATTATAAAATACATTTTTTATGTCTAAAAGTGTGCCGCGGTGAATTCGATTCTCCGAAGTATACATATTGGTGCTCAACACAAGTTCCAATTCTCACATTATGTATTTATTTTAAGGCAAAGAAAATAAATCTGCACTTTCGAAATAAAAAGAGCGATCTCCAAAAATTACCATTGTTCTGAAGAGTTAATATCCATGGGACGTCTACTTTGATTAGGAGAAAGGCTAATCTCTTCAGATTTATATTTCCGATATCAATTTTTTTAAAGGCTGCCCTTTCCTCTACTATTCAAAACTAAAAAGGCCAAAGTGAGGAATTTGGTGGTCTTAGCTCCTAAAACAAAAAATGTTTTAGACATAAAGGACTGAACTTCATAAATTATGGAGACTGGCCCTTTGCTAAATCTTTGTCGCGGAAATTGGCCTTTTCACTTCATAAAAGAAACATTAAACTATGTTAGCTTCATTTCATGTAGTTATTATATTATCACTGTATAACAATCCTAAGTATCGTTTAGCGCCCTAAAGTCACAATTCCTGTGAAAGCTCCGCAAGAATTGATCTCCATACGCACTTAACAATTTTACTTTTATATATAGATTGTACTATAAATACTCCGAAGAAAGAGACTTAGACTGAAAAAGGACATTAGCACCGCAAATATTTAATGAAAAATAGAGTCCTCTTTTTCGTTATCCTGTAAATGACACCTAAGCGAAATGAGGCAGACTTAACTTCGCTTTGCATATTGCCTAATAAAAAACTCATTATAGAAACTTTAAAAAAAACAACGTTTACATCAAGCCCAAAATGCTTATAAAGGCAAGGGAGAGAGATAAGTAGAGACTAAGAAGAGCCCAATTTTATATATGCTCTTTTGACTTGAAAAAGTGTTTGCCCGCGCCATATTCAAAAAATATATTTTTATTTCATACAACTACTTGCATGTTTTCAGTCTTTAAGACTAGCAGCACTTCTGTTAGTTTATGATTTCTGCGATAAGAGTGTAATGGGCAATGGAGTTAAGAAATAGGTTCTTCTGTGCAAAATTTGCCATTCCATTAAAAGTTTAACATTTAACAGCCGTTAATGCACTGACTAGAACAGAAATAGGTATATACCTGGCAAGTTAAAAACAGCCCTCTGCGCTCTTAAGAAAAATCTTAAAGCATTAACCACATCTGGGTATAATGAAGTGCCTCAAGGTTGGCGTAATTTTTTTTAACCGTCTACAGAAGCACACATTCAAAGTTGAGGTTTATAAAATTTGGCAGTTTACTAAGTTTAAATGTAATCCACAGTACGAAGAATACTGTTGGTGAAACAATTCCTTGAATGCGTATAAAATGTATGAAATGGGAAACCGTAAATGAATTGAAACTATTTTGTAAGACCAGGTTAGATCACAAAAGACACTTTAAAGTAATATATCTGAAGTGTGTCAAAAAGAGATCGACTCAATAATGTACTCCTTGAGCTGATATTGACTAATGTTGTGCCTATTTGTGTATGGGGGGGAAGGTAGACCACATTTTGTAACTACCGCCAATATCAAGGCGACTACAGTACGCCATTTTACAAGTAAACTGTACCACCGAAGTTGCTAATGTGACGTTAAATGAGCCAAATACGTGTGATTTTCAATTTCTCAGAATAAATGTTGTAGGTTTCGAACTTTATATATATTTTTTGGGGTAAAGATACAATAAGGTGCCATATGGCTTTTAAGACGTCAACAGTTTAGTATAGCTAAAATTACAAGTATTTTTAGCTCCATGAAAAGGCAAACAACGGGATTTAATTGAAGAATTTTTATTTAAAAAAATTCACTAATAGAGAGCTAAGGATGGTGAGACTTTGTAAATTTTTTTTCAAATGACTAGGACCCCTAGAACCCATATCCGAGGTCAGTTTCAATTTTTACATGTTTATATATATATATATATATATATATATATATATATATATATATATATATATATATATATATATATATATATATATATATATATATATATATATATATATATATATATATATATAGGGTGGCGCACTAAAAACGAAGCAGACCGATTTGCGTCCAAAGAATATTTTCTTCAATTTTAATATTGAGGGGGACATGTTTTGACATAAAACTCAACTTTGTCACATAAACCCCTTAAGGGTGGTGATAACAACTCTTATATTTTAAATAGGGAACATGGGTCGAGTGTTACATCATTTGAAAGCTCTTTCTTTTCTGAATTCAGCACACTAATTTTTTTGGAAGTTTTATCAACTCGTTTAAAAATTATTCATAGTTGGAGTTGCAAGAACGTATTTCATTCATTGTGATAAGAAATGCACTGATTAGTCAATTTTTCGTTAAAAAAAACTAAAAAACAAAACCAAACGTTCAAAAATGTTTATTCAGTTAAGTAACTGTTCAAATTGTTGACCACCAGCTTCCATACAAAAGTACAAATTTTGTTCAAAACCAGCTCTGGCATTCTGGAGCATTTCTGGAGTTATTAGACGGCATTCTTCAACAATGCGTCGTCGTAATTCTTTCAGAGACTCCGGTTGTGTTGCGTAAATTCTATTCCTTAAATGGCCCCATAGAAAGAAGTCCAAAGGAATTAAATCCGGTGATCTAGGAGACCACTCGATAGCACCTCTACGTCCAATCCATTGTCCTGGAAACTCTCTGCTCAAAAACTCCCTAACACGTTGTGAAAAATGCGAGGAGCTCCATCTTGTTGAAACACGAATTGATTTTCTTGATAGCGATCATCATTTTCAACAATGTCAATTAGTATAGGGTAAACGATATCTTCTAGTAACTCCAAATACGTTTTGCCACTCAAATTACCATCAAGAAAAATTGGTCCGATTAAACGGTCTCCAAAAATGCCAGTCCAGACATTCAATTTCTGTGGAGTTTGAGTGTGGACTTCGTGAAAATTTCTTGGATTATTATCTGCCCAATAACGACAATTATGACGATTGATTGTAGAGTTTAATAAAAACTTACACTCGTCTGAAAAGCAGATATTAAACAGAAAGTTCCCGTTATCAGTTATTCGTGCAGTCATAACTTCACAAAACTCCAGCCCCCGATCAAAATCATCTTCATTCAGTTGTTGTACAAGGTGAATTTTATACGGGTGAAATTTATGATGCTTCAATATTCGCTGAATAGTTCTTCTTTTGATGTTTGAAACAGTGGCCAATTTTCTCGTGCTCAAAGTTGGGTCTGCAGCAATTTGTCCTAAAACTTCAATCTCAGTAGTCTCATTTCTAACCGGAAATACACGTTCAGGATCCCGTTTTTTGTTGGCTACTGAACCAATTTGTCGAAACTTTGCAACTAACTCCAAAATATATTTTCTGTTAACATGTCTGTTCGGATGTCGTTCATTAAACAAATTTTCGGTACGGTTGGCACAGTCATCGTTTTTGAAAAAAAGAGTAATGATTTTAAGTCTTTCTTCTACAGAATACACCATTCTGACATTAATTTTCGGTAGTACTATCAAGTGTCAAACCAACCGAAAAACTGAAATAATAAACCGCATTTCTCTCATTCCGATAAGAAATGTTCTGATTACAAACCAACAAAACATTGACTATCAGCACATTTTTTATCGGAATGAGTGAAGTGCGTTTTTTGCATCTTCAACTGATAGATTATCTTAAAAAATAAAAAAGCTATGATAACCAAATTTGGTAGGTAGGTTTACGATATAAAAATTAAACTACACACCAAAATTTAGATTTCTATGTAACCAAAAAAAAAGTTATAATAAAACATTTTGTGCCAGATCATTTTATAACGTTGTCGAGCACTAGAAATGATTTTTTGAACTTCAACCTATTTGGGTTTTTCAGTTGTTTGTCTGTTCGGTTGCTTCCTGATTTATTAATCTATCTATCTGTTTAAGTGTCAGATTAGTTTACAGTTCATTAGGTAGTTAGTATTTTCGTACTCAATTCTTTGTAGTTTAGGTGTGCCAAGTTGTTTGTTAAGCGATATAAGATAGGTCTTAAGTATTGGTTATAGCTATTAATACGCACTTTGTATATATTCGTACTTCATTAAGGACTAGATATTTAAGTTGGTAAATAGTTTAGAGACATAAAATGGGTATATGGTATATAATAGGTGTTAATATATAAAATCGAGCAAGCAGCGGTTATTAATGACATTTTACTGCAATCATTTGAAGAAGAAGAAATGATTTACAGTTCAATGGACCTTTTAGTAAATAAAGACGACACCGTTCATTACCCAGTATAATTTTTGAACACTCGAAACCCACCTGGTCCTCTGTACCATCGGCTATTGTTACGTGTGGGCACACCCGTAATGTCGCTTAGAAATTTAAAACCACGGAAACTTTGTAATGCTACTAGGCTACAAGCTAAAGCTTTGCATCGTAATGTGCTAGATGCAACTATTATAACCGGGTTTGTTCTTCCTTTTGAATTCAAGAGACTACAGTTTCCCCTGAAAGTATGCTTCGCTATGACAATTAATAAGTCACAGAGGCAAACTCTAAAATTTGCAGGAGTTGACTTAAGACAGGACTGTTTCTCGCATAGCCATTTTAGGTAGCGTGGTTGCGTGTGAGCTCACCCCATAGTCTAATTGTACTAACACCGCCCTCTAAAATATTATAAAAAATACATCTTTTTTTCACATCTAAGTTTCTCCTTTTTTTGTTCACCTCCAATTACTGACTTCAATTTTGAGTTTCTTTTTCTGCAATATTAAGTCTGGTATTAGGCTTCATTTGTATATGTATGTCAGTATTTATGACTATGCTAGACCTATACAGCCTAAAAAGTATGGTTATTATTAGATACCTTAGATTATTCCAGGAAATAGGACTGCAATAAAACACGTACCTCATTCGGCTAACGTGCTAACGTGGGGATCCATAGGTATAGCCTTCTTCAGAGCCAGATAATGACACAGTATACAATAAATACACTATAAAGACAGCAGTACACTACAGGAACAATTAAAAACAGTAACATATACTATGTGAGAAGTCATAAATTAATAAAAGTCTGGACGCAGCAAATGCGTTATGGTAGTGAATTTTCATAGAAATGATCTGGCACAAACTATTTTATTATAACTTTTTTTTCTTGTAACATAGAAATATAAATTTTGGTGTATAGTTTACTTTTTATATCGTAAACCTACCTACCAAATTTGGTTGTCATAGATTTTTATTTTTTAAGAAAATTTTTTTTTCAAATGGAAACTGAAATTTTTCACGGAAAACCTCGTCCGATTTTTCTAATTAACGAACTTATCAAATCCATTTACAAAAGGAAGGTACATGCCAAATTTTTTCAAAATCAGCCTATTATTCTCTGAGATAACATTTTTTTTAGAATGAAAACTCAAAATTTTCCCGGAAAACCTCGTCAGATTTTCCTGACTAACAAAATTGTCAAAACCATTTACAAAAGGAAGGTACATGCCAAGTTTTATCAAAATCGGCCCATTATTCTCTGAGATAAATTTTTTTTTAGAATGAAAACTCAAAATTTTCCCGGAAAACGTCGTCCGATTTTCCTGACTAACAAACTTGTCAAAGCCATTTACAAAAGAAAAGTACATGCCAAATTTTATTAAAATCGGCCCATTATTTTTTGAGATAAGAATTTTTTTCGAATGAAAACTCAAAATTTTCCCGGAAAACCTCGTCCTATTTTCCTGACTAACGAACTTATCCAAGCCATTTACAAAAGAAAGGTACATGTCAAATTTTATCAAAATCGGCCCATTATTTTTTGAGTTATCGGTGTGATAAATATATATATATATATATATATATATATATATATATATATATATATATATATATATATATATATATATATATATATATATCTATATATATATATATATATATATATATATATATCTATATATATATATATATATATATATATATATATATATATATATATATATATATATATATATATATATATATATAAACATATAAAAATTGAAACTGACCCCGGATATGGGTTCTAGGGGTCCTAGTTCGCGCTCATTTGCAAAACATTTTTCAAAATTCAAAAGTCGGAATCTCCCCATTAGTGAATTTTTTCTACGAAAATTCACTAAAAAGACAACACTGCAAGCAAATTGTTAAACATTTAGACATCTAACATCGTGTTAATAAGTGCTGTTTGTTGAAATGTATATACGACAAGTCTTATAAACCTACATATTCAAAGATAAAGTGACGACGAGAGATAAGGATGATTTGACAAATTTATTATGAGGGGTACATGCCATTCGTTATCAAAGTACTTATCAAACCTCAGAGGTAGGATGAAGTTATTCATGTTTTTTTTGCTTGTAGTATTGTCTTTTTAATCTATGTCTTCTCACAAAGTATATATTACTGTTTTGCATTGTTCTTGTAGTGTACTGCTGTCGTTATACTATATTTATTGTATATTGTGTCAATATATAGCTCTGAAGAAGGCTATACCTATGTAGGCGAAACGTTAGCCGAATGAGGTACGTGTTTTATTGAAGTCCTACTTCATTGGATAATCGAATCCGAGTAGAGAATATTCTAAGGACAAGAATTAGAAAATCAACACACACACGCACACACACACACACACACACATATATATATATATATATATATATATATATATATATATATATATATATATATATATATATATATATATATATATATATATATATATATATATATATATATATATATATATATATATATATATATATATATATATATATATATATATATATATATATATGTATGTATATATATATATATATATATATATATATATATATATATATATATATATATATATATATATATATATATATATATATATACGGTGTTTCAAAAATGATGCATTACAGGTGCACATTCAGCACAAAAAAACAAGACTATTTTTTCATATAAACATGCTTAGTTTTTTAGATACAGCGTGTTAAAGTTATTTGTTTCGTCAGTTTTTCACGAATAAGTCCTAGTCAAATTAAAATTTTGACGTGAAAATTGGCATGTGGGGGTTTTCAAGGGCAAGAAATTTAAAAATGTTATTGTTAATAACACTGCTGGCAGAGGGCGCCACGTGTAAGACATGGCTTGCATTCAATTGGCTATATTTTTTTGACACCCAGTAATATCGATCTATCGTATAGCTATATTGCAGCCCTTATCAATTGTAAGCAAAAAATGTATATTTGATTTAAATCTCTCAGACACACCATTTTCGAGATATTTCAATTTTTGTATGTCGATTTCGCTCAAAAATTAATTCTGCGACAAATCATAGGAATACATTTTTCACCTTTTAATTGCTATCAGTATGTATAAACTTAATTTTCTTATTTTCCAGTTAAAAATTAAAATCTTACCAGAAAAAAGAACTGACAAGACACAATCATGAATATAAAATAAAAAGCCATGATAACAAACTTTGAACAAACCATTTAACAAAGTGGTTTCCATCGTTACGGGACTTGACTTTTGCGTTTTCGTCGTGACATATACTACATCTGACTTTTACGTTTGAGACTACTCACTATTTTTAAGTAATTAATTGTATTGTCCGTAATTTTTCTAATTAAATATGGAAGTCTTTATCAACAATGAACTAACAGACATGCATGTTATGTATTCACGGGCTTTTGGTAACTGTTATGAGGCGAAACGACTGTATGAAGAAGCCTTCCCAAATCGGAGAATTCCAGACACAAGGATGTTTCAACGGATTGACATCCGTCTGCGAGAAACAGGTACATTCTTACATTATCTAACACATCGATCTGTCTTTTTAGAATATATATATTTCTTACCAGGTACCCTTAATAAAGCTACCGCTGATCGAGGCAGACTACGAAGTGCATCAAATCCTGATTTTGAAGTGGCTGTTCTGGATTAAATTGAACAAAATCCAAAAATAAGTAGTAGGAAGATGGCGAATCATCTGGGAGCATCCAATGCAATGATATGGCGAGTTCTTCACGAGCAACAATTGCGTCCATATCACATCCAACGTGTGCAGGCACTATCGCCTGAAAGAGATTTTATACCTCGCCTAGAATTTTGCCAATGATTTCTTCAACATAATAATGTAAAGAACTTGTTGAATTGTGTATTGTTCACTGACGAGTCTGGATTTAGATGCTGACGAAAATCCCCACGCAGTTTTTGAAAGGCATCATCATCAGCAATTTTCCTTAAATGCATGGGCTGGAATTGTAGGGTGTAATTTGATAGGACCAATTTTTTTACCTCACAGACTTAATGCTTCAACTTATCTTGAATTCCTGCAAAACCAACTAAATGGGTTATTAGAAAATGTACCTCTTGACATAAGACATAACCTGCGGTTTATGCATGACGGAGCCCCTCCCCCCACATTTCGCCCTAAATGTCAGAAATTACCTAAGCAATACTTTTGAACGCAGATGGATCGGACGCGGTGGACCTCAGCCATGGCCGGCTCGATCCCCTGATTTAAATCCTATGGACTTTTATTTATGGGGGCATCTCAAAAGTATTGTTTATGAAGCGGATGTTGAAAATGTTGATGATCTGCAGCAAAGAATTGTACTTGGATGCGAAGAAATTAAAAAATACACCAGAAATATTTCACAGAGTACGACGTTGTATGCTACGCAGAATACGAAAGTGTATTGAAGTGGAGGGTGGCCATTTTGAACATTTATTGTAGTCAGGTATCATAAAATGTTATAAGCTTTTCAATTTGTTGTTTTATTTGTTATTAAAATTTGCAGACAATACAATTAATTACTTCGACTTACATCGACAAACAAAAATTGAAATATCTCGAAAATTGTGTGTCTGAAAGATTTGGATCAAATATACATTTTTTTGCTTACAATTGATAAGGGCTGCAATGTAGCTATACGGTAGGTCGATATTACTGGGTGTCAAAAAATTATAGCCAATTGAATGCAAGCATAGTCTTACAGGTGGCGCCCTCTACCAGCAGTGTTATTAATAATAACATATTTACATTCCTTGCCCTCAAAAACCGCCGCATGACAACTTTCACGCAAAAATTTTAATTTGACTCAGACTTATTCGTGAAAAACTGACAAAAACAAATAAACTTAACACGCTGTATTTAAAAAACTAAGCATTTGCGGACTCATGTTTATATGAAAAAATAGTCTTATTTTTTGTGCTGAATGTGGACCTGTAACATAGACCATCACTTTTGAAACACCCTGTATATATATATATATATATATATATATATATATATATATATATATATATATATATATATATATATATATATATACATACAGGATGGTTCAACAGTGCGTTAAAGTTCAATACATCGTTTATGGTACACCTGTATATTGTTTCATTTTTGTATTACTCTTGTTTTACCGATTCATCCGGTGTACAGTTGTTGGGGTCTATATAGAGTCGTTCAAAAGTTATGGCCTTTTTTCTAAAACATCAGAGGCATACTTGACCGTCTGGGTCTTCCTTAATATGTGAGCATGCAACACTCTATCATGCCAAAAATCTGAGAAAGTTGCTTCTTTCGACTTTAATCAACGCATAAAGAATTCCTTGAAAACAGTGTACAAGGTGCGTAAAAACACTGGAGTCAAGTTTTATCGAGAAATTCAAATGGAACACCTGTATATTATAATCAATTTCGATACAACAACAAATATCTTGACAGTTTCATGAAGTATTCCCCCTATACCTAAAACCAGTCTTTATTGAGATATTGGGTGTTTTTTAAGAAAAAAAGTACATTTATACACAGGAAAGAATGAGTGTATTGTTTTTGAAACACCTGTCTAGACTCCTCTCGGTTTGATTATTAATCGTCTATTGGGGCATATGAAGATTTATATTAAGATTTACGATCACTACTTCTCAAAACCTAGTACTTATTCCGATCTCGTTTTATTATTTCAGAAAACTTGCAAATGTGGCTTGTTTCAAATGTGACATATTCGTTAAAGAAGGTATTGTTACCAGTATACAAAAGCATGGAAAAAAATTCCTCAAATAAAAAATAATAAATAGAAAGGAAAATTTTAATGGAAAAAATTAACAAGTATAAATTAGACTATTCGATTTAGTGATATTGAAATAAAACTTAAAGCTGAAATTAGAATTTATCAAATCACAGAAAATTGTAATAACAATGATAGAACAACTACACAAAAACAGTGAAAACTAGCTAATTAAGTGTTCGAAATGACCACCATTTTATTCAGCACGTAAGTTTAAGCGAGTTTTAAAAGAATAGTTAGCGTCTCGTAATACATTTAAATTAATGTTATCAAATACACCACGGGTTCTTGCCTTTATATCTTCCTTTGTCGACGGTTGTGTCCGATAAAGAAATTTTTTTACGCAACCCCATAAAAAGAAGTATATTTTTGTTAGATCAGCTGACCTAGGCGACCATGCATTCGGCCCTCCTCTCCCAATCCAGCGTTCTGAAAAATGTTGGTTAAGAAAAGCATGAATGTTAGCTGTATGATGAACTGGGGCCCCGTCATGCACAAACTACATATGATCACGTATTCTAACAGGCAATTGGTCTAATAATGGTCCAAGGTCTTCTCTTAGAAACTGAAGATATCGCTGTGCAGTGAGTCGTTCTTCAAAGAAATTGGGACCGATGACAAAATTTCCAATAATTTCACCTCAGGCGTTAAGAGACCACCTATTTTAACTAGTCGTGTGAGTAAAGTGAGCATTTTCAGTAGAATAGTAGTCAAAGTTATGTCTGTTGCCATGTCCGTTCTTATGAAATGTTGCAAGAATCTTGTATCTCTTTGGATGTGTTGCTGTGCCCAGTGACAAAATGATAGTTGCTTGATGATCGTGATTGTACAGTTCTTGGAAAAGTTGAATATGGTTTGGGTGAAATTTGTTTTTACGTAAAATTCGTGAAACTGAGGTCTCACGGATTTCAATTTCCCTTGCTATTTTCTTGAGCTGATGTGAGGGTCTTCCATTACTTTCAAATCTACTAGCAACTCCTTCTCTTCATTCATAATAGGCTTGGTTCTCTCAGTTTTCTTGTATTCTGTGTTTCCCGTTTCGTCAAAACGTCGCATCAGTTTTTCACAAGCGCTTCTGTGTGGTTCTCTTCTATTGGGATATTTCTCATGATAAGATTCTTGTCGCGAATAAACAGTTTTTCTTATTTGCTCCTAACACATAAATCATATCAATCATTTCTTGTCGAGATAATTTCATTTTAGCGTCTTGTTATAATTCAAATAGAAAATAACTACTCGATAGTCTAAGTTAATGTTTGACAAGTAAGTCAATACATTGTTTATGTTGCGTAGTTGCGATATAACACAGTAATTTGTACCTGTATATAAATGCACCCTTTTTCTTAAAAAGAACACCAAATACCTCAGTAAATACTGGCTTTAGGTATAGGGAATACTTCATGAAACTGAAAGAACATTTGGTGGTGTATCGAAATTGATTATAATATAGAGGGTCTTCCATTAAAATTTCTCAAGAAAACTTGATTCCAGTGTTTCTACTCACCCTGTATACTGTTTACAAGGACTTCTTTCTCTGTTGATTGAAGTTAAAAGAAAGAACCTCGGTGGTTCAGGGGTAAGAACGTGTGCCTCTAAATCGAAGGGTACTGGGTTCGATCTCAGGGTACTTGTTTTACTTTTTCAATACAAACTGTAAAATTAACATCAACCGAGATTCTGGCATTGTATTTGAGCAAGTTGAATGTCTGCACGTTCCGTCATTCGGAGTAGGCGTAAAACCGTCGGTCCCGTGTCCATGCAATGTTGGGCACGTTAAAGATCCCTACCCTCCTTACAGAAAGGCAGGGGTTCGGCAAAATTTCCAGGATAGTGAGGTGAAACTGCTCCCTGGCGTCGGTGATTGGCCATAGTCGCGGAAATAGGCCGACGTTAAAGAAACAAAACACGCACACAAGTTGAAAGAAGAAGATGTTCTGATTCAAAAGAGACTAGACATGTGGTGTCCACAAAACGGTTGCCCAAAATATTTTGCCGAAGCTATTCGAAATTATTTAGATGCCCATCTTAATTCCACTATAGAAAGACTGAATTTGTACATAGCAAATAATGATAAACATTTTATGTATATAAAATAAGTAGGTAATAGCTGCTTTTATCAATTTCATCCTTTTGTAAATTTCTGTTATGAGTAATAACACCATCATCTATGTTAATAAATATTACTGACGAGAGAAAACTTGTTGAAAATTCCGTTAACGTTGACGGGCCTAATGCATAACTAAAGAAAAATCCCCATTACTTACATATTTTTAAGATATCTTTGGATAGAGAAAATATATTGATGTCGGGTTTTCACTACTTTGTTGGTAGTTTAGTCTGCTTTTATAACGCCTGGTCAAACTCACATGTTTCTATTTAAGATCTTAAATAAAAAACATTAAAAAGTAAGCAGCGCCCTCTAGCATTCACAATATTTATTATAATGTTTCGAATTTATTAATATCTCTTTGGCTTAGAAGATATCTTTAAAACAAGACCAAGATTGAAAAATTCAGTTAAGCAGAACCGGACCTAGAAGCGTTTTTTCAAAATAAGATTCCCACTGTCCTTTACTTCTTATTTGCAAAGATAGAATAAAAATCTTTTCACAAAACATTTTCAAACTTTTCCGAACATTATTCTCTTTACATTTTAAGTAGACCTTAATTAAGAAATTTTTCGGTTTTTATATGTTTGGTTTTCAGTTACGCCCTGAGGGGTCAACCTACAATCCTGTAAATAATTTTCAGGCTTTTTTGTGGCGACTATCGTTATACAATTTTTTTTCCTAAAATTCTAAGATATACGGTTTCCGAGATACAGCCGGTCGCCACCCTTAATGAATCATATATATATATATATATATATATATATATATATATATATATATATATATATATATATATATATATATATATATATATATATATATATATATATAGAGGTATGCACAATATACCCACAGATACATGTATTAAGTATATAAAAATTCCACTGGAATAATACATACCTTATTAAATAATATACGAGATTAATGTTTACAATGAAAAGGAAATGTCATAAATAGTTAAGGATGTTTCAAATAGTGGAGACATGATAGCTTATGTGAATTGTAAGATTTCTGGGTTAAGTTATGGCGCTCAGGTGTTCAATGTATTCCGTACTTATGCTCGGTCTGTAGGTCTCGAGTATGCGATGCGCCCTAAGCACTACAAAGTTCATGCTTCCTTCCCGGAAGGTTGAAGGTGGACGACGGCTTGGGAATGCTGCAGAACTTGCTCCCGCGACCTGTACACACATGGTAGATAGACCTTGCCGCTTACGCTTCCGAACTTCCATATACACACGTGGCTTCCTTTTTATGTGCCAATGTGATATTTCACCCTAATTGAATTTATAATTTTTGTTACGGTGAGATAAATTCGGACATTACCGTTTGAAATTATTACTTTGTCTTTTAGTGAATTTTCGTAGAAAAAATTCACTAATGGTGAGATCCCGACTTTTTAATTTTGAAAAAAATTTTGCAAATGAGCGCGAACTAGGACCCCTAGAACCCATATCCGGGGTCAGTTTCAATTTTTATTATATATATATATATATATATATATATATATATATATATATATATATATATATATATATATATATATATATATATATATATATATATATATATATATATATCACACCGATAACCCAAAAAATAATGAGACGATTTTGATAAAATTTGGCATGTACCTTCCTTTTGTAAATGGCTTGGATAAGTTCGTTAATCAGGCAAATCGGACGTTTTCCGGAAAAATGTTCATTCGAAAAAAAAATTTATCTCAAAAAATAAAAAAGCTGCGATAACCAAATTTGGTGGGTAGGACGATATAAAAAGTAAACTATACACCAACATTTAGATTTCTATATTACAAGAAAAAAAAGTTATAATAAAATATTTGGTGCCAGATCATTTCTATGAAAATTCACTACCATAACGTACTTGCTGCGTCCAGGCTTTTAATTTAATTATCAGTGGTCTAATGTTATGGAAAAAGTTATCGTTACTATAGTGCTTATAAAATACATCGAAAAATCTAACATCCCAAATGATCGCCATTTCCCAGAACCGATCTACAGGTAAAACTCTGACATATGTCACTCATCTTTGGGTGCTGCTCTCAAATTTGGAGGTCATGCAATTTCATTGAAGATTTCTAAAACGTTCGATCGGGTCTGGCATGAGGCACTCCTTAATAAACCTTTATCAAACGGATTGTCTTCGAAACTATGCCTATGTATATCTTGTTTTCCAACGAAGCGCTCCTTACATGTTATTGTTGATTATGTTTCATCTGAGAAATTATAAAGTGTTCCGCGTGGTTCCATTTTTGACTCCCATGCCTTTCTTTTTGCAAATAAATGACACTCTGTTAACAACCTACAATCCGATTCATAACTTCGCTGATGATAGCATACTTCACAGCACATTCTCATCGACTCTCAATATATGCTTCTAACATTAGAAAGTCGAAATAACTAACTTCCTAAATGACGACCTAAGGCTCTGCAAATCTCGTTGTTTACTGCCTCAAAAACACAGAGTTGCATCTTATGTGTGAAGAGTCACCTACAGGGTCGAGATTGCTGGCAGAATACCGCCCAACACATTCACACTATCTACATTGAGTGTAGCTGTTGCGGAGGATATTTAATGCAATTTACATGTTTCCAATATTGTAAAAGCAGTCGCAAATAAGAGTAGGTTTCTATGTGGGTTTTTGCTTAGGTTAAAAGTTTGTTTTCATCACAACAGCTCCTGACGCTGCATACTGTACGGATACGTCCACAGTTGGAATATGGTTCTTATGCCTGGAGTGCTGCCCCAAAGGCAATCTTGTCGCTCTTATATTTTATTTAGAAACCAGCTGTTTGCCTTATTTGAAATTACTCTATCACAGTAAATCTTACTTCTCTAGACCAAAGGAGAAAGGTTATATACCTCTGCCTCTTTTACCGATCATCAAGATTGCTCTTCAAAAATCGCTTCTTTAGTAGCTCCGCTTGCAACCATTGATCGACAAACTGGTTTTAATCGATAAGCGTACATTTTTAGTGTCAACTTATCTACTTGTCGAACAATTCATTACGACTACTTGTTCTTTTCTAGACCGTCTAAGCTTTGAAATGCTTCCCGGCAGACGTATTTCCGAAAACATATTATCTCCAACTATTCAAGAAGTGAGCAAATACCGATTTTGTGCCACAATAATTTAGTTCATGATAAGGCTAGATACATTCTCACAACAATTAGAACTGTAGACCGGTTTCGCTCTAATTAGAGATCGTCAGTACGGCATACTAATTGTAGCGAAAATACACCTATAAAGTAATACCGCTATGGTAGCCAGCCTTCCAACATGAAGACACGAAGACACGAAGCAACGTGCCGCCAACTAGTATTATTTTATAGGTGTATTTTCGCTACAATTAGTATGCCGTACTGACGAGCTCTCATTAGAGCAAAACCGGTCTACGGTTCTAATTGTTGTGAGAATGAATCTAGCCTTACATACTTTGTCCCTATCTTAGGGTAGAAATGGGCCAGGGCTGACAATTTACTAAATTGTTAGTTGGTTGTATACAGCCTCTATTTTTTAACACTTTGTATTATTTGGAGCTGGCGTGACAACATACTACTTGGTTCCGCAACTAGGTGGCGGCACGTTGCTTCGTGTCTTACCACTCACGTAGTGTTAGTTCATGATGTCTTAAAGACCAATTGACTTTGCCTTTCATGAGCTACTTCATCAAAACAAAATAACACATTGCACTCACAGCAAGTCCTTATAATCTTCTCTCTCTCTCTGCTTATCTTTCTCTCTTTCTCTCTTTCTCTCTTTCTCTCTTTCTCTCTTTCTCTCTTTCTCTCTTTCTCTCTTTCTCTCTTTCTCTCTTTCTCTTTCTCTTTCTCAAAGAAAGACTCAAAATGGTTGTCTAAATATTTGTAGCAGCACATAAAATGAAGAAATGGGAAATATCTCCCAAAATCAGAATAGAATTGTTAAACATTCCTAGCTTTAAATTTATGTATATTAAAATTGTACAAGCAGCAGTTTCAGCTCATTTATATGGCATATTATGTGGTTAATATAAACATTTATACATATAACTATACTTATAGATTTATTTCGAGTTTACATTTCAACAACTATGCAAGCACAACCGTTAGAATATTTTTATTATGTTACACGGGTTATTTAGAAACCACCTTATCATTATCGGAATGTTTTTAGGAGCATACTGTTTATCTTACAGAAAATTCCTCTAGACATTCTAGAATGGTCCAAGAATACCACGCATTCAACATATTTTCAGGAAATAAATATGGGTTTTGTGGTGGATTCACAAAGTTTATGTTCACGCCTTATAGGGCTGCACTTACAGATTTTCTCATAAAAAATTTAACGCCGTAGTTGAGCAACAGATTACGCCATTGATTTGAACTGGAGATGCGTTTTCTTTGCCCCATTTGATTATGGTTCGCATTAAACCAAAGGTAGGATTAATTTGTGAACACAATAGACCAATTTGATTTCAAAACTAAAAATAAGGTAACAGTTTGATAATCTTTGGCTACCAGTGTTAAAGTAATATCGTATAATGTTTTGCGATATTTTCAAATATGTCTGTTAATGCTAATGCTCAATCACAAGCATAATTCCTTAGAAGAATGCAACTTTTGTAATGATCTCTAAAATTCAAAGCATACTTGTAAACAGTGGATTTAGTAGTTTTACCTTAAATTTTAAAAAATTTAACTGCTAATAGAAGTGTGATCAAGATAACCTCAATGACTTTGAACCGCTAGAAAGCTTAGGAAAATATGTTCCAGTGAAAGTACTTTCACCAGACTTGTAAACCTCAATGACTTTGAACCCCTAGAAAGCTTAGGAAAATATATTCCAGTGAATGTACTTTTACCAGACTTGTAAACCTCAATGACTTTAAACCGCTAGAAAGCTTAGGAAAATATGTTCCACTGAATGTACTTTCGCCAGACTTGAAACTATTCTGAACACGTAGTCGTAACATTGTATAATCTTGTTTCGTAGGTTTCGTCTTACCAAAACAACGTATCTGTATACAGAAACTAGTTTTCCAACTTCAAAGCAACCACGTTATTAGCTAGACTTACCTCCAAATGAGGGTCACTTCTTTGAAGATAAAAAAATAGGTATTCCTTAAAGAACAAAGGCTAGAACTGGTTTACGCAATTTCCAATACCAAAGAATTTACTGACATTGCAAAGTCTATGCAGCATTTCGTGAAAATCTGAACACCTATAAAAAATATTTTTTTTTATAAAATTCTTATTAGCAATACATTAGATATCTATGTTAGTTATCTAAGTACTGAATTGTAATTGTATTAGTTTGGGTTACAATTACACAGGCGAGCATATTGTCTATAGTTTTTATTTACTTCACTTGTTACATTAGTAATATCAGAGCATATATATATATATATATATATATATATATATATATATATATATATATATATATATATATATATATATATATATATATATATATATATATGCTGTGGTAATATCCTATAGCCTGTTGTGGCTTCGTATCCAGTTTAGATGGGCGTTGAACCAGCTGATTTTCCAGCAAGATAATGCACGCTTGCATAGTGCTCAAGCTATGATGGAGGACCTACAAAAATAATGTTGCAATCCCGCCATGGCTTGCTCACTCCCCAGATTGATCATCCGTTGTAAGGGATGCGATTAGTATGGGACACTGTAATTTACATACAATAAACTACTTTATTTCGCAATGCCAAATCGAGTAGTTGAGGGTATAGAAAGTTTTTTGACAAACTTTTTATTTTAGCAATGACGCATGCTAGATTGTAGATTGTTATGCAAGTAGGTAGGCTATTTGCCTCTCAGCGCTGCGACCCCCATTGATCTTTTGCGGATGACTCTATTTTCATAATAGTTCCAAAATATTTGGAGTTTTTCGTAGTCTGCTATTTTTCTGTGGGCCATTTTACATATTTTCTGGGGTGTTAGAAACACCCCTCCAAAGTATTTAAGCCTTTTGCAGAACTGGCCATGCAATCCCATAGCAAATGCTCTGTTGTTTCTGTTGCTTCCTTGCAATATCTGCTATTTTCACTGTACACTTTACCCATCATCATTAGTGGGTGGTGTCCTGTCTGGTGATTGTTCTTAAGTCGTTCAGTTTCAGAAACTGTTCAGACTTCCTTGTTGAGATGGTGATGAACTGTTTTGCCTGACTTAAGCCTGGTGTTTTCCTCCAGTATGACATCATTTGGTTCTTCTCCCAATTCTTCAATTCGTTGTTATGTGGCTTTTTGTTAAGCCACACTAGGGCTTCGAACCATAAAATAGTGTTGCTGCTGAGGCCCCGTATTTATCATGGTAGGAGATACGATCGGCATTCATCTCGGTAATTTACCTTACCATTTAACACCCAACAAGAACTATATCGCATGTTATAGGACAGATTTTGAATGAAATGCCTCAGAACACAATAAACCATTTTATTTGTACAACGCTAAGCAGATTAGTTGAGTGTATCGGAAGCTCATTAAGTAAACTTTTTATTTCAGCTGAGGCATGCTAATTTATTAAATGTAAATGAAACATTCTATAAAAATGTAATCAAATCCTTTAGTTTCTAGGTGTTCGAATTTTTATGATAACACATACTCAAAAAGCTACAGCGAAACACAAAATTCAAAATTAAAATTAATCAATTAATTAATAGAACTTTAGAATACGAAACGACCAAGTATTTTCTAATAATTTATCACTTGATCATAACGAACAGTATAAAAAAATAGAAAACATTCTGGATTAATAGCTTAAATCTATTAATTCAAATATGTTTTTCAAGATTGTCGAAAAAATATTATTCTATATTACCTTTTATTAGGCATGTAGGTACATGTGAGTTTGTATACTGGTGTTCTTAGCATTAAATGGATATGAGTACAAAACGTTCCTACAAGTATATCACTGGTGAATAACAAAACTGTTTCCTTACTTTTAAGTTAGTAACTCGCTGATAATTATTCAACTATTCACATGATAACTCAAATAGAGATTTATTCAGCAAAGAATACGCACAACAATCGATATTCATTTGTTATCGTGTCCATTTGTGGGCTTCGTTAAAGATTAGCATACTAAGTAGAAGAGAGCGAAATTGTAATTTGGCAATTAAAATGGAAATTGTAGCGGATAAAAAACATACCTACCCTACAAACAATAACTTTTCTTTACGACTTTTTAACTGTTTTAATTCCTCTTAGATGATGCTCAAGAAATTAATTATTTTCAAAGAATTATAATTAAGATACCACAATAGACAACGGGGACTCTTCCAAATTTATGTTGTTTGGTAACTATTTTTAAATGCAGCTACTGTCTACACTACCCCAGTTCATTTGTCAAATAAAAAATTCAGCTTTTCCTCAGGCGTAGATTCCAGATGTAAAATGTTACATTCCCTTAATTTAACAGAAATTTCAATTGCTTGGCGGCTTTACTCAGCTTATTTTTAAAACAAGTTTCTTGTTTTGTATAGTTCTCCGAGCTTCAGACGTACTTATACTACATTATTATTTTATGATTTCCACATGATAAATTTACGCGTTCGTTCGTAGTTCACTACGTTTGCTTCCCTTATTGTTAATTTACTAACACATTTAGCTGGAATGCTTCCTTAACTTAACTTTTAGTAATTGTCATAGAAAAAATTCACTAATGGGGAGATCCCGACTTTTGAATGTTGAAAACATTTTTGCAAATGAGCGCGAACTAGGACCCCTAGAACCCATATCATATCCGAGGTCAGTTTCAATTTTTATATGTTTAAATATATATATATATATATATATATATATATATATATATATATATATATATATATATATATATATATATATATATATATATATATATATATATATATATATATATATATATACATCACACCGATAATTCAAAAAATAATGAGCCGATTTTGATAAAATTTAGCATGTACCTTCCTTTTGTAAATAGCTTGAATAAGTTCGTTAGTCAGGAAAATCGGACGAGGTTTTCCGAGAAAATTTTGAGTTTTCATTCGAAAAAAAATTTTATCTCAAAAAATAAAAGAAGCTTTGATAACCAAATTTGGTAGGTAGGTTTACGATATGAAAAGTAAACTATAAACCAAAATTTAAATTTTTATGTTACAAGAAAAAGTTATAATAAAATATTTTGTGCCAGATCATTTCTATGAAAATTCAATACCATAACGCACCTGCTGCGTCCAGGCTTTTTTAACTTTGATTAACTAGCATTGAAAATAAAATAAAAGATAATGAACTTGGTAACACGACACAAAAATTTAGGGTTTGAAAAGCAAACCTAAAATATGACAAAATCTTAAAACAAAAAAATAGGTGGTTACGAACTGTTGTATTGTATCGTTGCTTCTTTGACGTCAGTCTATTTTTGCAACTGTGCCCAATCATCGTCACCAGGGAGCAGTTTCACCTTGTCGTGAATTGTTGTAGATAGAATTTTCTAATTAGAAGATCGTGACTATCCGATGAAAAAAATTCTTTAAATGACTGCAAACTATGGTATTTAGAAGACATATCATCGTTAGTTTCGATCCATATCGTACACATACACACGCAGGCGTACACGCGCGCGCGCACACACATACATATTTTGGTCCACTCGTCACCATTGTATTGACTGTAAAATCTGTGTCTCCCTTCACAATCTGGAGGACTCGGCCTGAACAACATTTATGCAGAAGTTTTGGACACAGTTGTTATTCCTACACCAACATGTTTCAACAGCAATCATGACTCTATTGTACAAATTGCCAACGCAAACAGAAAATCTATCTACCAGCGACTGGTGCACCTTCACTATCAAGTTGATGATCCGCTCTTTGGCAAATGAACAGACAAGATACACTGCCTCTCTTTCTACTCTTTTCCATCCCTTGGCTGTGAGGGTAATGTTTCTTTTAGATTTGCGAACAACAGATTAGCAGATTGTATCTTCATCCATAAAGCGGGTTACACATCAACTGCTAACGACAGTTGTGTGGAGTGCCTGGTAGGTCTTGGCATATCATTGCTAGTTGCAGTCAAGTGAAAAAATTGTGGGCTTTTGTCAACTCAGTTAATCTGAAAATTCTAAAATCCCCACTACGACTTGTAGACATCTACTCAGGTTAAGAAAACAACCAAGGCGGCAAAACGCATATAGTAAACTATATCTGCAATTTGGCGAAGCAAACAATATATAGTGTTTTTACATAGGTGGTACAGGACGATATCCCTTTTAGGCCATATCTGGAGGTTTTTAAGCACGGTATAAAATCAATAATTCTAACAGAACACATGGTATTTGAGCAAAAAATTATTATTGATCTTCGAAAAACGATAGTGTTACAACAATACACTGTTTACAATACAAAACGATAATTTCATATTTTGTTTTTGATTGCCGGATCATGAAATTCCCGGAGCTGTTTTGGATAGATTTTGTATAATTTTATATTATATCTGTGATATTTCTGTGTATTACATTTTTTTTTACAATGTAAACAATGATGTATTTATTTGCTGTGATAATACATAATAATAACACACACACAAATATATATAAATATATATATATATATATATATATATATATATATATATATATATATATATATATATATATATATATATATATATATATATATATATATATATATATATATATATATATATATATATATATATATATATATATATATATATATATATATATATATATATATATGCGTGTGTGCCAATTAAAACTTCCCACATGGAATATCGGAATTAAAAGAAAATGTGAAAAACCTCACACGTTGATTTTGTTTTCAAGGGGAACACATAATGGCGTAACTTTTGATGTCTTAGAACCTCATGCGTAAAGTACCCTTAAATTTTTAATGGCACCCTATTTTGAGTGACACCTCATTTTAAAGTTTCCTCAATTCTGCTCACGACAACATAGGACATTTATAATTTTGGTTTGGATATTGTAATAAAATCCCCAATTAAAGAAAAAGGGGCAATATCTATGAATGAAATAATGTTACTTAATAAAATGTTAACATTGCTTTCCCTCCACTTCCATATAATTATAAAATCTTTGCTCCATTTCCGAACGAACATTTCGAAGCGTTTCGAGCGTTATCTGATGAAATTCTTCCACAATTCGCCGACTAAGCTCCTCAAGTGAGTTTGATCGTGTTGCATAAACTTTCGACTTTAAGTGTTTCCATAGAAAAAAGTCTAAGGATGTTAAATCTGACGATCTTGGGGGGCACTCGATTGAACCTCTACGTCCTATCAAGTGATTAGGAAAGTTCTGATCAAGAAAATTACGCACAGCTGCAGAATAATGTGATGAAGCACCATCCTGCTGAAACCAAGCATCCTCTTCTGCCAATACTTCCACAATCGTCGGGTAGTTATGCGTTTACAGTAGATCCAGATACATGTTTCCATACATATTTCCTGGTAGTGTTACGGCCTGGAATGGCGGCAATAATATTTCTTTATTTTGTATTGGGATGAATACAGACATCAAATTTAGTACTGGTGCATACATATGGCTAACTAAATTAATTACATATTAGTTTCCGTAGTTTCACATTTGCTTAAATAAACAGTTTATAGGAATTGGCAATAGATGACTTACCTGGAGAATAGATAATTGACTACAACTTGGATGGTGCACACATTAAGTGTTGCAATGACGAGATGAAGGTAAACGAATTTGCAGGTTATATTTATTGTGCTGAACAATCACGTCCGCCTGTTATGTTATGAACAGCGTAAGTCTTTCACAGGTAAATATCTATTTGTAATGCACACACTGTAACAGGTTGACCTAATCCTGATTCTAAACCCTCGGAAATAACATAACGAATCATTCTCGTGGTCTAGAGTTATTGTTTACATTGAGTTGCCGGTATCGTAGTGTAGATAACCTGCCGAACGTGAATATATTTGCAGTGACGGCTCCGGGAAATAAATGAAAATTTGACATTCAGAAACACATGGAATTTGCATAAAGTTAACAGAAAATCTAAGTTCGTCAACTGGTACAATCACTTATTATCAGTTAACAATAACTTGATGTGCTCAAAGTGACGGGAGATTTGAAATTAATCATACAGTTAAACAGGTTGAAACAATACCCGCCGCTGGAATATTTAATAGATGGTTCAGATGTTTAAAATATAGGTTCTTTAACCTATTTATGTTGGCAATATATGGCCACTGCCACCTCCAAGGGTCGATTTGAATATTTTTCAAAAAGGTCCAGTTCTTGAAAAAGCAATTTCTGCCTTTCATTTCATCCACTTAGGTAACACTTGAATGCGTAATATATTTAGAGTTCATCATGTCAAGTTTATAGTTTTGCTCATCGTAAATTTGCATATTTTTTAATAATTGAGTCTGGAAATTCCGTCTCCCACTCTTCGAAGCCCAGACTTCGAACGTTTTTTGCTATGCTTATTTTGCCGTTTTCTTTCGAGGACTGTCCGTTTGCCATTTTTGTCTGCGGATAATATTGTGAGCCGTTGTATTTGATTGTGTCTTTTTGGACAACGGTCATGTATAAAGTGATTTTAGTTTCTGGTGACTCGCTGTTGGATTATGCAGTTGGTAAGTCATAGTATTTAAATTTTCTCTTATCGCATAATCCTTACGACCACCATTGCATTTCCACAGGATTTGCTTGAAGTAGCCCTTTTTTTATGTTTACTTCTGAGTGGGTAGTCATGAATATCTGTATGTGAGGCTCCGAAATCTGTTGCATTTCGAGATACGTTAGATGAAACCACCTAGTAGGTTAGTAGTTAGTAGATTTCACCCCAACCATTTATCCCCTGGGATAAGCGTGAGTACCTTTGGCCAAGAGATCTATCTTCCCGTCCATCAACTAGCTAGCAGATGCTAGTTGGATCCCGTGGCATCAGCGTCACTGCCCAGGATTGGTCCTTAAGATAAGTACTTTCCAATTTTATATCGACTACGTTGTCCAGGATTTTAATGGGATTATCAGGAGTATGGAAATTATTTTGTGGACTATTATTCTAATGAATTAAATACAAACCTCACACAATTCATGTCGACTATTCGGCGGTACATTACGGGTTAAATATGAATCTTCGCATAAAATTTATTAAATATTGGGTAGTTTTATTTATTTAATCTGTACCACTTTTTCGAGCTTTTTTGTAATAATTTTTGTGAACGTTCTTGGCAGACAATTACGGGAAAAATATAACTGTTCGATGCTTATCTTTAACTCAGATTATTATAATAACTAATTATATTCCAAATTTACGAAGTTAACCTAAATGTCAATACACCGTTAACATATCAGATATATCTTCATTTTAACTTTGCCATTGGTTTAAATGTCGCTACATTATCAAGATACTATTAGACAATACCTATATTTTAATTTTACCCAGTGATTTAAATATTTATGCACTTACATGTTTATTTTTGCACGTAACATATTTATATAGGCTTATTATCTATTTTATTATTATCTAATGAAAAAAAAACTACTATTTTAATTTAGTCAGTGAATTGTTTTGGTCAATGCTTAACTGCATATTCTATAGGTCCTATAAACTTTGGGCGCCTCATTTAAAGCATAGGTAAGTATATACCTATGACGTGATGCGTCTTGTTTTTTTATCATTCCATTGATGTTATAGTAACAATTACTTTTAGGCCACGCATTACCTAGCACATTTGTATCTTTTTTCTAATCTAAGCGTGTCGTGAATAAACACTGACCGTCTAGAGTTTTCAGTCGACTGCGGGTATTTAAGACTGCTGGCGCCCTTATAAAGTGTTTTATTGAATTAATACTCCGTTCAGAACTATACAACTAGAGTTAAAAGAAAAACGTTTAACCCGAACCACCCTGAGATTGTCGGAGCAAGAGTTGCCTACTGTTTATTCAGGATTCACATTAGATTTACTTTGAAATTGTTCTATTTTTTTTTATATATTAGGCTATTGCAGCAGAACATAAGAATGGTAACAGTAGGAAGAAAGGTTCTATGAGGTGGTCTCTCAGTATGCCCGCCCATACATTCAATTTCCCCGGATGCTGCGTATGAGTTTCACGGAAAACCCTTGGATTTTCATAACTCCAGTAGCGGCACTTCTGGCGGTTGGCTTGGCCATCCAGTTGGAACTTAAATTCCTCGGAAAAACAAATTGAGTACAAAAACGTTGGATTCCGTTTGGCACGATCGCTCATTTCTTTACAGAACCACACGCGGTGATCAGGATCGTCTTTATTAAGTCCCTCTACCAAATTAATTTTGTATGGGTAATACGTATTACTTTTTAAGTTTCAGCGACAGCTAGCTATAGGAATTCCTGAAGTAGCTGCCAGTTTTCTGAGAGTCAAATTTGGCTCCATTGCGATGTGACCCAAGACAGCTACCTAATTGACTTCATTACGCGCTCAAGGTGATGTTTTCTGTTTGTAACGAATCCAGTTTCCCAAAATTTATGCACTAAATCTAGGACCTACCGATGCGGCAAAGTGTTTTTCTCAGGATGACTATAATTTAAAATATGTCCTTGCTATCTTGCACAGTTGTCATTCTTGTAGAACAAACTAATTATTTCGACTTTATCAGCAATTGTATAAACCATTTAAACGAATTGGAATTCAATCGACTTGTGATGATTTTACGAGCTATTTACTTGTCTCGTTTAAAGTAAAACAGGTGAGAGAGTTGAATTAAGAAAGCTAATCAGGAGATAAACGAAAAATCATAAAATAAATAATTTTTATCGAGAAATTGTTAAAAAAATTCGTCAGATAACCTCCGAAATGCTTCCAAATGTTCATTTGGAAGTGGAAAAAATATTCTATAATCGTATAATTGCCACTTAAGACTTCCCACCTAAAAAATATCGGAATTGAAAAAAAAAAACCCGAAACCCTTTTACTTGGTTTTCCAGGCGGACATGATGGCGTAGGTTTTGGTGTCTTGGAACCTACCCCTTAGGCAGTGACGTACCCTCAATTTTGACTGACACCTGGTACCCTATGTTAAGTAACACCTCAATTCTACTCACAACATACGACTTTTTAATTTTTGTTTGAATATGGCAAATCGTCAATTAAAGAATAAATAAATTAAAATAAATTGTTTTTCCTCCACTTCCACTTCATAATGGAAGTGCAGGGAAAACAAATTGAACGTTTAACTGAATAACGTTCTTTGATTAATTGATATTTTGTCTTATTCTTTAATTGACGATTTGCCATATTCAAACCAAAATTTAAAAAGCCTGGACGCAGCAAGTGCGTTATGGTAGTGAATTTTCATAGAAATGATCTGGCACAAAATATTTTATTATAACATTTTTTTCTTGTAACATAGAAATCTAAATTTTGGTATATAGTTTACTTTTTATATCGTAAACCTACCTACCAAATTTGGTTATCATAGATTTTTTATTTTTTAAGATAAATTTTTTTTTCAAATGAAAACTCAAAATTTTTCCGGAAAACCTCGTCCGATTTTTCTTATTAACGAACTTATTAAAGCCATTTACAAAAGGAAGGTACGTGCCAAATTATATCAAACGCTGCCCATTATTCTTTGACATAAAAAATTTTTTCGAATGAAAACTCAAAATTTTCCCGGAAAACCTCGTCCGATTTTCCTGACTAACAAACTTGTCAAAGCCATTTACAGAAGGAAGGCACATGCCAAATTTTATTAAAATAGGCTTATTACTTTTTGAGATAAGAATTTTTTTCGAATGAAAACTCAAAATTTTCCCAGAAAACCTCATCCGATTTGCCTGACTAACGAACTTATCAAAGCCATTTACAAAAGGAAGGTATATGCCATATTTGATTAAAATCGGTTTATTACTTTTTGAGATAAGAATTTTTTTCGAATGAAAAGTCAAAATTTTCCCGGAAAACCTCATCCGATTTTCCTGACTAACGAACTTATCCAAGCCATTTACAAAAGAAAGGTACATGCCAAATTTTATCACAATCGGCCTATTATTTTTTGAGTTATCGGTGTGATACATGTGATATATATATATATATATATATATATATATATATATATATATATATATATATATATATATATATATATATATATAAACATATAAAAATTGAAACTGACTCCGGATATGGGTTCTAGGGGTCCTAGATCGCGCTCATTTGCAAAAATTTTTCAAAATTCAAAAGTCGGGATCTCCCCATTAGTGAATTTTTTCTACGAAAATTAACTAAAAGTTAATGTTGTGAGTAGAATTTAGGTGGTACTTAACATAGGGTGCCAGGTGCCAGTCAAAATTAATGGTACGTCATTGCCTAAGGGGTAGGTTCCAAGACACCAAAACCTACGCCATAATGTCCGCTTGGAAAACCAAGTTGACGGGTTTCGGATTTTTTTATATATATTTTTTAAATTTTAATTTAGATATTTTTTAGGTGGGAAGTTTTAATTGGGACACCCTATATAAACGGATATATATGAATATATATATATATATATATATATATATATATATATATATATATATATATATATATATATATTTGTGTGTGTGTGTGTTCCGGCAGGACTGAACTGATAACGGCTAGCGAGTGTTCTGATTCAACGCCCTTCGTGTTTTTAGTCAGGGGAGTAGTGCTTTTTATTCGCTAGTTTTCTTATCACAGCTTGCTTTTTGCTGTACTGTGTGTACGTGGAAGCCTAAAACCATCACAGAACAAGACATAACGCTTCGCGACATTTTACACTGCATTATATGGCAGTGCTTGTCTTAAGCCCGACTTTCTGGCGCATAGGCATACTGAAGTGTCCAAACAAGGACGAAACCGGTCCATGTCTCCTGCTATACATTTTACCGCAAGTCCCGGTAGAACTGAAGTGATGAAGGCTAACAAGTGAGGTAATTCGGCGCCCGTCGTGGTATTAGCCAGGAGAGTAGTTCTTTTGACTTGCTAATTTTCTTTCTACAGCTTCTTTCTTGCTGTTCGGTGTGTACGTGCAAGCTGCTGTGCCTACCCCAACTACCTTTGAAAGATAACTACCCTCTCAAAATTCTTAAATGAGACCTGGAGTAACATGATACCTCTTTTGAAAGGAAAATTAGTTCTTTATTCAGCGCTGTACAAAATTTTAAGTTTTGCTGAATTGTGATCGAAAAAATGGATTACTCTCAAAAAGCTAGGAAGTTCAACGACTGGTTTGGGTAAATGGATTTAGAAGATACCAGATCGTATATTCGAAGTGGACTCCATTTTGTCCCTGACAATGTCCAAGTCGATCGACAAATTCTAGTAGTGTATTATAAATGACTTTTGGATGTCTATGAGCTATTTCTTGGATATTGTTTTCTTTAAGATGGTCTAAATTGTTTGTTCAAAGCAACCACTATTCAAACGAGATCACAAATATTAAGAAAGCCGAAACATCATATAGCGCTTAGTTATCACACCCCAAAGATCTGTATTTAGCGTCACTCTCTTCTTGTTTACCATCAACTGAATAACCAAAGAAATCAAAAACCCAGTCAAAGCGTTCCTTTTCGATAAGAATTTCGTTCTGCACACCAAAGGCAGAGTGAAAATTTTCTTGAGAGCGCATTACAAAGTACCATAATTAGCGTGAAAACAATTTCAAAAGATTTTCAACTAAGAAGATATTTAATTTGCAAAGCACAAATCAGCGAAAATAAATTTTGAGGCGTCATTTTCGACTCTATCCCAGCATAGTAACCATATAGTTACATAATTAAGACTGCTTATTGAAAAGTTTTGGATATGTCTAAAGCCTTTTCTCATAATCACTAAAAAGCAGATACTAAGGCGCTAGCCTATTAAATTAGTCATGCAGCAAGCTTGCAAATCTTGTCTGAAAAACAACACCGATTCATGAAAAGAAACTAGCTGGCGCTAACTTGCGCAGCTCACACATTAATAATATAAGCTAAGTCGAGCGATATGAGTCATCATAATATAGTAAAATATGTTTCAATAAAGATCGCTTTCTTACCATTCTGAAAAATATATACAAATGAAATGGTATATTCTATACCCGCAGTCAGTGAGCCCAAATAATGTTACCCCCTGGACCAGAATAACCAAATTTGGCACTATAATGAATATATTCTGCAGATCTCGAACTTATTCTCCTATCTTACAATCCGAATTATATATGCGCAATGAAAACTACAGTGAATACACTAATGTTACTTGAAGAGGCCCGCGCTGCCTGTATAGCTAACAATGAACAATTTTTGCTGTCTCTGCCGCCTAAAGTAAACAACTTTACTGCATAAATTTGAGTCATATTGTATACAGATAGCAAAACACCTGTTTCTCATAACTGTGAACTATCAAACACACCTGTCAAAGAGGCAATAACCTCGGCTGAGGTTACAAGAATATAACTTCTCCCTAGAGAAAATATAAAAACCTCATTAAAATCTAAAGCTAAAAATTCTCAAAAACTCTGACGGTCGTGAAAGCTACTCAGATGCAAAATAGACACTACCAATTAGGGAATACTAATAGCTAAAAGACATATATATATATATATATATATATATATATATATATATATATATATATATATATATATATATATATATATATATATATATATATATATATATATATATATATATATATATATATATCGTTACAGGTTAAGCCCTTACTAAGTGCTCTGACAATGTTTTTATCTACAAAATAAAAACCACCCTCTCCAGTGTAGAAACTCCGCCAATGACCTGTCTGATCGATGCGCTCCAATTTTAGAACAATGCTGGCTTGTATCACGACAAAATTGTGGACATTTTAAAATAAGACTATTTATCAAAAGTCACAAGAACATATACTGTCTTTTATTTGATTATTTGCGCAATTGCACAACATAATTCGTTTAATTAACAACTGAGGTAGATTTGTTCATGTCGACAGAAAGTTAACTATCTTGTTTCAGTATAAAATAAAATTAAAACACTTTGTAAACCTCACAAGACATACCTGATTAATAGCAAGTTTATAAATCATTGTAAACGATTTTTAAGTAATGTAATTTTCTTGTTAACAAGAATTTTAAGTTCCATTTAAATGGAAATTATACCTTATATATTAAGCATGAATATTTATGAATAACCGATTTTATAAAATTATAAAATAGCAAATATATAGCATAACATAATACTGTTGCATTTCTTTAATAAACCCGGTCGATTAAATTGCTACACCCCATTTATGTTATTCCTTGTCGCTACTCTCTACCTATACATTTATGCATCAGAGTTGTCACAATTTATGTAAAGAGAGTTCCATAAAATAAAACACAAAATCGTAGGGGCTGGTGGATTATAAAGCTACCAAGTCCTTATCTTTTACGATAGAGAATATAAAATAATAGCATCTTTGTGATATTTTCTAAAAACACAAAAATACATTTACGGAAACTATATTCGTTTCGCGTCATTTATTTTATGTAATAGCTCTAAAAAATGAGATCTAGGCTCTTTATATCTACCGTAAGTACTTTTAAAACATGTGTCTGTTGAGGGAAGGAAACTATGACATAAATCTGCGGAAGATATGAAATTTAATTCAATGAATAAAGCAGTTTTGAATAAAAAGAATACAAAGGGTGGCAGGCTTATAACTAAAATTGTACTCAAGATGAACGCTTCAAAATTCAAATATAAGGCTGGAGCAAAGTTATCTCTTTTAATTAATAGCAAAATCGTTTATTTTAGAAGTAATTTTCAAACTTTTCAAGCATTAATTACATGGGGTTTAAGTCCAGGTCATAAAAACCAACAAAGCTAAGGAACAAGGTAGTAGGGTATTTTCTGTTTTTCCTGAGAATGGATCTAAAAGAATCAAAACATTGGATCCAAACTTACTTTATTGTAAAGAATACCTAATTACCGTTTTAATGTTATTTATTCAGTACCACTGGGCAAAAATTATCATATCTAATATATGGTAAATTGAAATTTTTTATAACGGATCTTTTATTAGATAAAAACAATGATCCATGAACAAATAAATTAGGCAATATACACTATGTTTTTCCAGTAGGAGTATTAGCCCCACAAGTTAAATTCAGATACATTACTCACCTATGTAATTTGGAGTTTCAATCTTTATTTGCTCGTTTATATCCACAAACATTGGAACGTTCTCGTTGTGTTACGTTTATTGTTATCAAATAGTGATGTACCTTTTTAGTCTTAACTCAAATTATAATAAGTTTTATGAAGATAATCTCACCAAAAACCCTCTAAATTTCTAAAACATAAATTTTATTGCGGGCAACGCATAAAAAAAGCTAAAAAATATTTATATTTAAGTAAACAAATTCTTGTTACTTAATCAATATTTTATAGTCTCCATATACCGCTTGTCCTACGTCCTTATTATTAACATTAGGAGAGTTGTTCAGATTAAGCTAAAACTCTATAGAACACCCGCATTAATTGGTAATTAATCTAATGAAACACCATTGACAACAACATGCAAGAAAATTAGTTATCAGTGGGAGGAGTTTGCAAGGCAATATGAATGATGACATTTTCTTTAAGTGCCGGATGACAGACCCAATCGAATGCTTTAGAAACGTGCGATGAAATTGCATGACCTCGAAAAATTTTTAAGAGCAGTACCGCAAAAATATGATATAACTGATGGAATGGAGATTGGTCAATAGTTGTTACATTAGAGTTATCTACCTTTTTAGGTACAGTTTGAAATCGCGCTCGCTTTCAATAAAAATAATAAACAATCTTGTAAAATATCGAAATAAAACCACACAAAATTGTAGTCAGTTCTTGAGCACAAAGTTTAAGAACTAACTCTGGAATTGTATTGGGTCCTGATGTCTCTTTGATATCTAGATTTTTTAACATGCGTATAGTGTGACGCCTAAAAAAGATTTCTCTCATCTGTTCTCTGCGGCTAGGATAGTTGATGAGCTTTTTCCTGCGAACCAAGCGTAGATTTAGAAGCAAATACAGCGATTATTGCATCATTTGAAACAATGGGTGGTGGTGAAATTTTGACCTACAATTTTTCACATAGGCAAAAAAAAACGTTTATTAAACATGCGATATGAGGGTTGTCAGGCAGTCTCATACTGCCTTTTTGTTGTTGATTTCCATGCAACCTTTTGTCTAAGCGCCACTTGGTTATCCAAGTTTATGGAAATTTACTGGTTGGTCGTTTCTTACTCGATACTCTGCTTTGCGTAACATTATAATGCGGCCATTTCAGCTTGGAATATTGTGTCATATTTTCTTAGGCTTTTACTGAAACTTTGTTGTAAGCCTTATTCTGTAAAGCTCTAATCAAATAGGTGCTTCTATCTTCGATTTGTCGGTATTCCAGACTATTTGTGCTGACACCGGAGGGTTATTTACGCATGTGTCGCTCTCTGGTATTCTATATTGAATTGTTTCTGAATGCTCGACCAAAGAACCATAATGACAGTGGAAATATCCAGGATGGGTTCTGGCTTCAATTCCTTGTACAGCGTAGGGTAGCCTGCTCTGTGCTGTTGGATAGGCGGTGTTGGACTTCACCTCAGCTATGCGCTATTAAGGGTGATTTTCCTTCTACAAATATGTCTGCTCTGTGCTCTTGGATAGGCGGTGTTTGACTTCACCTCAGCTATGCGCTATTGAGGGTGCTTTTTCTTTTACAAATAGGTGTAGCGGCTCGGCGGTAGGTACAAAAGGGCTTCCAAAATTGCCGTCGGGGCGCTCCGAATGGCCTCCGTAGCTCACAGACCATCAAGTCTTTGTAAATCACTCTATAGTCTGATCGCCACACTACACCACCGATCCATATGCTATTATGGGCCAAACTACCCTTTTCAGAATCCATAGGATCATATTGGCGTAAAGACTATATTATCGAAGTACCCAATTGTAGGCTTCTAGCTTAATAAAAAAATACTTCTATACATTTTAAAATGTTTTACTTTCACCGAGAAGGCAAAGAAGGGCACAACACTAAATTATTTTTGTATAATAAACAAAAAGTTCATAATTTTATTAAAATTGGGTTATTTTGAACTGAGAGACAGAGAAGTATCAAAAACTGAAAATAGGTTTTGTACCAAAAAACCCATATTCTAATATTATTTTGAATAGACTAAATATATTGTTACATTGCTTATCATTTGTTATTTTCACAAACGTCAGGACTAATGTAAAACCGATATGTTAAATAATTACTGACAACTTGACAAATGCAAATATAAGTATATTTCTCTTCTTACATTTATTTATTTTCTTAGCCACAACAACATGTATAATGAACCTACATATGATCTTTTATTTTTCTTCTACAACTTTTATCAGCTGCTCAACTATAGATTTTATAGATAACAGTTTTATGAAAAATGGCTTGCTCTTGTTAAAGTTTTTGAGTCTCTAAGAGGTTATACCGATATTTAAACTACCCTTGATATTTGCTAGCAAAGTTCACAATTGCCTATGACAACCAACGTTACCCTTGATTCAGTCTAACAATTTTAGAATGTTTCGTCTTTTTGTACAAAAGCTTTTGAATTTTTTGATATATTGCTCCGGGCGAATGTCTGGATGGAGTTCGGTTTATGGTCTTATGGAGTTCGGTAAGTCAAACAACAGGATTTTTCTCCTACGGCTTTATTTGAGCGGTTATTAAAAGTTTTATAAAAAATAATTTGCCAATAGATACAGCATTAAATTATATTTACTTATACATAGTCTTTCATTTCCCCTGTAAGTATTTAACCTGATTGTTTTATACGGGCCATTCTATACATTATTACATTTTTGGAGTATGCGTTTAATTGTTACTATAGTTAGTTATAAATACATTATACCATACTTCATTTTTAAACCAATTATTTCTGGATATTTTAACTTAGGTAGATATGAGTCTGAGCATATACTACTTATCCTTTGATTGTTGATAAATGAATTGTTTTAACTTTTTATAGTTTTTTATTAGACCCCCTATATTATTCACTTTTTCAATTCCGTATAAAATTGGGTATTAAATCTAAAAATTATAAAGTTTCTCTAGTCATTGAATATTTTTTTCTCTACATATATAATTGTAATTTTTACTGTTAGCCTAGACTTGCAGACGTTGTAGTGGTTACGACTCAGTTTTGATGCGTGCTGTGCCATTTTTAAAAAAGCGACAAACAATGAACTAGGGCTAAGATACCTATATAAGTTTTCTGGTACGAAATTTCATTTACTGAACGTAACTTTTCAATTGCTGTCAGTTTGAGTATCTACCTTTAATAGCAGCATCGGTTGCCCAATAGTAAGAACTCTACTAGTGATGGGTCGTTATTTAACTGTCAGCTATTTTTAAACGGTTACCGAGCCGTAACGGTAACCACCAGTTTTGGATTTATAAAAATAGCAGCTTAAAAAATAACGCTTTTTACACTAAACTAGATTTCGGAGTCGTGTCTGTTTAAGTTCTACTGCAACTAGTTCGGCTTCGATGAATAAACATCGGTTTTCATCGGCAACTGTTTATTTAACTATTTAACGGGATGAATAGCCTTGAGATTGGGAATGCTAAACACGTTATTTATACTGTGTGCTCGCTCTCGCTAACAGCTTTAGGAACGTAGTATTTTCGGTACAATAAATCGGTTTAATTTTAACTTTAACCGGTTGTTGATGGGCATACGGCATACGGACACTACTACACAGAGTTATTCTGTTAAACTGAGAAGCTGTTATTTTTCAAACAGTTAAGTTTCCCACTAGTATGTAAAGCCAAATATTTAATAATAAAAAATGTTGGGTGAAAAGATGAATTTCTGTAAAAACGTGTTATTACTTTCACTATAGACAACGCAAAATAGGGTTATTTCACGTGAAATTAAAGTACTTATTTATTTTAATTTATATACTAATGTATATAAATTTAAATAAATAAGTACTTTAATTTCACGTGAAATAACCCTATTTTGCGTTGTCTATAGTGAAAGTAATAACACGTTTTTACTGAAATTCATCTTTTCACCCAACATTTTTTATTATTAAATATTTGGCTTTACATACTAGTGGGAAACTTAACTGTACCTAAGAAAACAGTTAACACGTCAATTTCGTTTGTCTCATAATAGTTATCAAATTGATTTAAAAAATATCATGATACAACATTTTTTAATATCTATATACATTTCAATATAAAAAATTAAATGAATATATATATATATATATATATATATATATATATATATATATATATATATATATATATATATATATATATATATATACATATATATATATATATTTATATATATATATATATATATATATATATATATATATATATATATATATATATATATATATACAGGGTGTTCAAATAAGGGCACGGACCGGCTATATCTCGAAAACCGTCACAGCTGCAGCTTTCGGAAAAAAATTAGCATAAGTAAAGTAGCCATGAGAAAATGTTGGAAATTATTTTCAGCTTCCTAAATCTGCTGCTAGGTGGCAAAAATGCCATGGCATACCTAAAATCATTAATTTCTCGAAAATCTTGACGCATAACATAAACTGGTTTTAGGTAATTTGTAATGAACGTTCACTTACCTACAACTTCTGTTAAAAAATTTTTTCCTTATAGACCAGTGGCGGAGGTAAGGGGCGAGGATTTTTTTTATAAACAAATGCCTATAACTTGATAACCAGTAGAGATAATTTCAAGATTTTTGGCTTGTTGGAAAGAGATCTCATAAGAAATTCCACGTATTAGTATTTTAAATTCACAGTCACACATGCACAAAATATAGAGGGCGTTAGAGTAGACGAGTCTAGTTTTATTAAATTTTATGGAAAAATTTCAAATGGCAGCATAGTGTTATAATATAACTATCGAAAAGTAGATGAAGTTAGAAAGAACTCAGTGAAAACCCAAAACGAATATGTTTTTCCGTTTCAGAGAAAACTCGAATTTTATGTATTTTGGTGCTTATTATGCCATTTCTCAAAATTAAATATGAATATAGCAAAATCTCTATAGAATATTTGTTTTCAGGCATCGTTATACAAATTAACATAGTTACCAATAACAATTAATCACTTTAATATGAAATATATTTATTACCTTATCATAAAACTAAGATACAAGAGGCAATAATCGAATTTAAGGTTATATTCGTAAATTAAGTGATTGTATTATGAAGACGAAACTATATGAATGTAAAACACCTAAAATTTAACTAACATCTGTACACCCTACGCACTAAAGCAAAATACGATAAATATTATTTGATTATATGCCTGAAGGTATCTACTTTAAATTAGAATACCATGTCTGCCAAGTGGACACGGACACGGAATGAACTCAAACTTCATTACAATCGTTATACAAATTAACGTACCAATAGCATTTATATCACTTTAAAATGAAATAAATTTATTACTTTATTAATTTTACAATACAGAAGTAATGGAGAAGTCATGAAAAAATTAATTAATATTATGAAAACGAAACACTTTTCATTAGGCGTTTAGAGAAAATGCTAAGTATTTATTTTGAAAATTCATTCCATACATGTCTCTATCATAATATAGTAATAAATACAAGCATTGTCTACAATCATTTAAACACTTGTTAATACACATGTAAAATTCATATGCAGTTTTGTACTTCAATCAATGTGGTGCATGTGTTGTCAGCGAAGGTAAGACAATTGAAAGAATTTGTTTTATAGACGTCAAAATCTTATGTTCAATTTATTACTGATCTTATTAATTATTTGTAGTGTTTCTGTGTGTTTTTTATCGATAGTTAGTATTTTACGTTTTCAGGATGTCTTATTCCAACGAGGAAGCATCTGATATGTTTGAAATTTATTTACAATGTTTTCGGAATTCTGTTATCGCATCACGAGAATATGTATTAAGCTACCCCCATAGAGACATTACTCAAGAGAGGTGTCGCATTGCAAGATATATGCGGGAAACTGGATCTGTAAGGCACACCGGGAGACAAGTCAGAGCTCGTAGGATTAGAAATGAAGAAAACATTACTAATGTAATTGCTCTTGTTAGCACAAATCCACATATTAGTGTACGACAAATTTCTAGAAACTTAGGTGTGACCGTAGGATCTGTATACAATATTTTAAAAGACCATAATATGCACCCATATCACATAGTATTGCATCAGGCGCTAAATGAAGCTGATTGTGACCACAGACTGAATTATTGCCATTGGATGCTGAGCATCCTAGAAGAAACACCACGATTTCTATCCCAAATACTATGGACAGATGAAGCAACATTTTCAAATTGTAGATAAGTAAATCTCCATAATATGCACTATTGGTCGGACAGTAATCCCCATTGGATGAAAGAATTAGATCGGTAAAATCGATGGACTCTAAACGTATGGTGTGGTATAGCTGAAGGGAAATTTGTTGGACCATATTTTTTTACGGAGATCTGTATTTAAATTTTTTAACTCAAAGCTTAAAAATGTTATTGGAAGACATTTGCCTAGAAACAAGATTAATAATGTGGTTTCAACATGACGGGTGTCCAGCACACTTCGCGCAAATTGTACGCGAATATCTTAATGTTCAATTTCCAAATCGGTGGATAGAAAGAGGAAGCTTATTTCCATGGCCACCCCGATCACCTGATTTGACTTGCATAGATTTTTATTTATGGGGGAGAGTGAAATATTTGGTATATCAAACTCTAAAAACGACTAGAGAAAATATGATGGATACAAGTTGCTGTTAATAGCATATCTACGGCTGAAGTTCAAACGGCGGTAGCCTCTACTCGTCAGAGATTAGTTAAATGTATACATAAAAACGGACAGCAGTTTGAACATTTGTAAAGAATTATATGTTAGTTAAATTTTAGGTGTTTTACATTCATATAGTTCCGTTTTCATAATATAATCACTTAATTTACGAATATAACCTTAAATTCGATTATTGGCTCTTGTATCTTAGTTTTGTGATAGGGTGATAAATATATTTCATATTAAAGTGATTAATTGTTATTGGTAACTATGTTAATTTGTATAACTATGCCTGAAAACAAATATTCTATAGAGATTTTTCTATATTCATATTTAATTTTGAGAAATGGCATAATAAGCACCAAAATACATAAAATTCGAGTTTTCTCTGAAACGGAAAAACATATTCGTTTTGGGTTTTCACTGAGTTCTTTCTAACTTCATCTACTTTTCGATAGTTATATTATAACACTATGCTGCCATTTGAAATTTTTCATAAAATTTAATAAAACTAGACTCGTCTACTCTAACGCCCTCTATATTTTGTGCATGTGTGACTGTGAATTTAAAATACTAATACGTGGAATTTCTTATGAGATCTCTTTCCAACAAGCCAAAAATCTTGAAATTATCTCTACTGGTTATCAAGTTATAGGCATTTGTTTATAAAAAAATCCTCGCCCCTTACCTCCGCCACTGGTCTATAAGGAAAATTTTTTTTAACAGAAGTTGTAGATAAGTGAACGTTCATTACAAATTACCTAAAACCAGTTTATGTTATGCGTCAAGATTTTCGAGAAATTAATGCTTTTAGGTATGCCATGGCATTTTCGCCACCTAGCGGCAGATTTAGGAAGCTGAAAATAATTTCCAACATTTTCTCATGGCCACTTTACTTATGCTAACTTTTTTCCGAAAGCTGCAGCTGTGACGGTTTTCGAGATATAGCCGGTCCGTGCCCTTATTTGAACACCCTGTATATATATATATATATATATATATATATATATATATATATATATATATATATATATATATAGGGTGATTCTTTAGCGAAAAATAAGGGGTGTCTTTTTATTACGTTTTTCTTGAAACCCCTTCTCCTCCAAGTTACAGTCCTTTGAAATTTTTGAAACTAATTTTAAAACAACGAATATTAAAATAAGTAAATAAACAATTAATACTATATATCTTCCAATATTTTTTTTAACTCAAACTCAATTTTTTATACTGTTTCTTTACCGAAATTTTATTAGCTGCGTTATGTTATGGAGTTCTTAGAATCACTCCCTGTGTAGCAATAAAAGTTCTAACGTCTAACGTCCCAAGACGTGATAAATAATGATATTTATTGATTCTTGCTGTGGAATTGACATTTACGTAAAGACCCTGATAAAATAAATTTGTGAGATATGACTAGTTTATAATTCCTAAAACATCAAAGTAAATTCTTATAGAAGACTCCTTTCTGATTTCTAAAAGTTTCACTTCAGAGTGGCAAAAGATTTACGACACGCTTATTATAATTTCTTAACCCTTTGTTTCCTTTTCATATCGACAAAATTTGAGATTTATACACTACGTGAAATAACGGTGTAAAAATACAATGCATTTATACTAGTGTGATACTCGCTCTCGCTCACAGCTTTGGGAATGTAGGATACTATCGATCGACTATCCAGTTTAAAATAACTGAAGCCGTTATTTTCAACGGTTATTATTAAATAACGTTAACGGCTTCAAGTGTTAACAGAAAATAACTGTTTTTCCCATCACTAAACTCTACAAGGGTCTCGGACTCGATTCCCAGCAAAAGCGTCATTTAACGTTTCCAGTGCATACACCTACCGTAAAATGAATATCAACAAAGGTTGTAACACTTGGTCTATGCAAGTTGAATGCATACACGTTTTGCTATTGAAAGAAGCCGCAATGACCTTGGTCCCGTGTACCATACAATGTTGACACGTCAATTATCCCTACCCTCGGTCCATAAAGAAAGAGTTCGGCAGATGAGGCTAGTAGGTGAAACTGCTCCCTATCATCGATGCCAGAGTCGCGGAAGCAGGCCGACGTTAAAGCTACAAAAAGTACCTTAAGTATTTTTTCTCAGAAAGATAATTTGTTGAAAGAAATGTTAATGGCATGGGGTTAAAGTAAACAAGAAATCTGAAAATATGAAACGTTTTAGTGTGTTTCTTCCTCAAGGCCTGTTCAATGAATAAGGACATGTGAATGGGTAAAGCTGATTTGGATATGGTAACACACTGTATATTAATTAGCAGAAGACATGTTTACTAACAAACTTATTTTAATGAAATAACTCGATAAATTTTTCAACTATACAATATATACAAAACCTATGTAGGTCAATCAATACGCACATAAAAATAAACTAATTGCAATATTGCTCAAAAGCATTCATTACTCGAGAAAAATGTTCAATCTAATACGTATAAATGTACCTGTATAATTTAAAACTGCAAACCGAAAGTTATAATACATTGCGAAGAGTGACCTTTCAGAACGTTGACACACATAATTAGTATCCTACCGAGGTCAATTACATCAATTTGCAATCCACTCTTAGGATTTGATTAGGTACTAAATGATCGTTACAACATTGCAGTTCAGGATGGGGTAGAAGTGGCTGATCATTATAATACACTGTATTCACAACTGGGTAAAATAAACAAACAAACAAAAACTGAATAAAACCTTTAAAAACATTAAAAAAACGTTAAAAAAACCTTAAAAAGACCAATTATAACAAAAAAGTAAATAAAATTAAAAAAATACAAAATAATTTAAAAAAACAAAAAAACAGCAAAACGAATGAATATGTTAAATAGTAAGAATATTGTTATACTTAGCCTAGTTAATTATATTAAATAATAATAATAATAATAAAAACGACATAGTGGTTGGAGCCAAGATGAAATATTATGTAGAAACATACGGAAGTGCATGACCTAACGCTCGACCGGAAAATTTACTCGGACAATGGGCTAATGGATAATTATCCGCAGCCAAAATAATCGTGAACAGCAACAACAACAACTGGGTAAAAACTTGCCGACTAAAATTATATCCGCTAAAAGCTATAGCGAGTCTCGGAAAATATTAGCAAATTTGTTCTATTTGACGCCAACAAGCGAATGCGAACTAAAGCGGGTTATTTAACAATTAAACCCCACAAAATGTACTACTTATAACATTATAGCTTCAGACTTAATGTAGTGCATATATAAAGCAATAGCCCTGCCATTGAGACGAATTATAAATAGGACTTTTCTTACTGGGTACTATCCCCCAGCACTTAAAAAGGCCGTGGTTGTCCCAATATATAAAAATGGAGACAAACAAGAAGCAATAAATTATCGGTCCATTTCGTTGATCTCCAACATTGTAAAGTATTCGAGCATGTGCTGAAAACAAGAATCGTGTCTTTTTTGAAAAGATTCAGTTTAATTTCTGATAATGAGTATCGCTTTCAGCAGGGTAAGTCAACAGAGGACGCCATTTTAAAATTGACACAAAAGATTTATTCGCCTTTAGATAAAAACAGGCGAAGTCTATGTATATTTGTGGATCTAGAAACACTTTTGATTCGGTGAGTCATCCATTGCTTTTGGATGTAGGTACTGTGGGATATGGGTTTTTAAAAACAACGAATTAAAGCTTATTGAGAGCTACCTGACAGGTCGAACGCAATCAGTTTATGTTAATGGGGTGAGTGGTTTCTATAAATCGTTCGAATATGGTGTGTCACAAGGAACTATTCTGGGACCAATTCTATTAACCATCTACACCAATGGCCTATTCGACCTTCAAAGTAAGAAAAGTGTGCTGGGTTTTGCAGACGATACTGCAGTTTTTTTATCAGACTCGTAGTGGGACAGAAGTAAAGTCTATGGTCGAGGAAGACATGGATAATTTGACTCAATCGTTTGGTCATAGACTGACTATACATTTCAAGAAGACGCAATTACAAGCTCCGCTACTGCACATGCATCTTTTTCGGAGATTATCCTTTTTGTACAGGGAAAGCAGCATGTGCTAAAGTCCTCCACGTGGGTAAAGTACCTGGGTGTCGTAATCTACAAACTTGTTAGATGGGATATGCACATCCAGTATGTTGTAAAGAAGCTGCGGACCATTCTTTATAGATTCAGAATCCTTCATGATGTACTTACCATAAAGCAAATTGCAACTGTCTACCATGCACTTGTAGAGTCTCACATCAGATATGGTATAGTGAGTTGGGGTGGTGTCTTTAACTCGCATTTAAAGCAGCTGAAGGTCATATAAAAACGATTCTTGAGGAGTATGTTGGGCAGAGAAATGACTTGTTCATCAGATGCTATCGATCCGCGGTAGCTGTTTTTTTCTAAATTAATATTCTGGACTTTACAAATAGACGTTCTTTGGTGGTAAGTTGTCACCCTCATGATACAAAATCTGGTATAATGTCATACGTGGTTCCGAAATCAAATAAAACCATTGGTGAGAGGGCGTCTTTCTATCTTGGTCCTACATTATTTAGTAGTCCCCCGGGTAAATTAAAGAATGAACAGGTTCTTACTGCCTTTAGGAGAATATTAAAGGCTTTTGTAGCTAAAATTCCGAGAAGAGAAATACATGAAAAGGTAGACATAAAACTTAGACCATGAGTTTGAGTGGTGACAATACTTTATGAATCCATTCTATTCTATTCTATTTTGTTTTTACTTGTTTATTTTTTTTTGTCTTAATTTATATTATTCTATGTTTGTTATATTATCTTGACATTCTGTTTTATCTGTTGAGTTTTCTATTGCCCCTGTGTGTTATCTGATTGGTGTTTTCTTATGCATCATACACAAATACTCAATATGAGTATTTCGATTAGTGTGTTGTTTATTTGTACCTAGATAGTTATTTAATTTATTTTTATTATGGATAATCATTTATATATCTGTTGTGCAAAAAAAACCATTGTTATTATGATTATTACTTCCATATACCAATATGTTTTGTTGAATCTTGATAGTGATTGAAGCATCAGTCTGGTTACATGATGCAGCGCTGCAATCTCTTGCTGTTTGGTTGCTATCTAATTGATTAATATCTTTGTGGATGTCGTGATTAACACCAGTTACTGAGGTAAGAAGTTGTACCAAAATTCCTCTCTTTCTTGAGGCGATATTCAATCCTACTATTATATATCACAGTTCAACCTGTTGTACTTTAATTTTCGTCATTAATGGTGCGCAACCAATAGCGTCTGAAGAAATGTCACTGCTTTGTTTGCAAAACTCTTACAACTCAACAACAAACGACCTCGCTGACTCTGTGTCCTTCGCAAGTTTTTCTTGTTCTAAGCTTAGTTCAATTCTAAAAGTTCCTCTCTTAATTTTTGCATATGCAATATGTGCAACGTAAAACTCTGGCTGTGGATACTCATGATGATACAAGGTCGTCGTTGCTGTTCTTCAAAAAGCCATCATGAACGATATTGTTATAACTATCTTGCATTTTTACTTGAATGACTTCTTTTCATATTTCTGCACCTCTGCCAGTACTTCATGCTGCTCTGTTGTTATTGTTTCTTAATTATTGGGTGATAGTATTTATGTATTGGCCTTTCCATTGTTACACTCCCTGCTTTTCAAATTTCTGCTACCCTTGGTATTCCTTGCTTGTCTGGGTATATTTTTACTATCCTACTCAGCGGTTATTTTTCTGCACTATTATTGTCATCTTTTATTCATACCATGTCACCTCCGCGTACTATAACCTTCTTGAATTTCCATTTGTATGTCTGCTGTAATTGATTAATATATCTTTATGCCAAGTGTCCCAAAAATCTTTTTAGTGAATTTTCTTTACAAAAATTCACTAATGAGGAGATCGCGACTTTTGAATTTTGAAAACATTTCTTCAAATGAGCGCTATTTGGGACCCCTGGAACCCAAACCCGAGGTCGGTTTCAAACTTTATATGTTTATATATATATATATATATATATATATATATATATATATATATATATATATATATATATATATATTTTTTATATACCAATAACTCAAAAAATAATAGGCCGATTTTGATAAAATTTTGTGAGTACCTTCCTTTCACAAGTGGCTTGGATAAGTTAGTTATCCAGAAAAATCGAACTAGTTTTGCCCGGAAAATTTTGCGTTTTCTTTCGGAAAATTTTTATATCTCCGGAAATAATAAAGGTAGGGCAATCATATTGGGTGCGAGGGTTTATATCATAAAAAGAAAAATTTGAATCTCTACGTTAAAATAAAAAAAAGTTTTTATTTTTTAGTTTTAGTTTTTATTCTTAAAACGTCAAAAAAGTCGCGATTCAAAACGTCAAAATTGATATGTTCTAGATAGAGAATCTACATGAACGGCTATGCAGCATAAATGTCATAAGAAGTTAAAAAGCCTTAAGTTTCAGCTACAATCTTCATTGTTCTTTATTTTATTGAATTATTTGCAGAAAATTAATTTAAAATAGACCCCTTATGTGATGCTTTGGTAGCAGTTTCAGTTATTTATTTAATTTTAAGGAATCAGATTACGCTTATTATTTAGCGTATTTTTTTCAATTTGGCAAAGTGGAAGTTGGAGAAACGGTGTTGACAAGTAGTGTCTCCTCCCTATGGAATTCTGTAAGGTGAGTTTTTTACGGTTTGCATTTCTGGCTCCGTTGTAGCATGTTTGCCTTGCACATAACCTTAAATTTACTTTAGGTCTCTTAGCTGTATTGTGGAGTTGAGATCACAGCATTTGTCTGATGGTTAATGCATAAAGGTGTTCCTCTAAGCATGTTTCTGATTTTTTTTAAACGAACAATACGCTAATCTTCTAATTTACCTATAAATGTTATTAATGTTAAAAAAAATGGAAACAACGATCGTACCTCGAATAAAGTTCTCTGCGTCATTTTAATTTTAAATGGAATTTCCTTTTCCCGTTTCGCATCTGTTCAACATTGGGCATTGTCATTTATAATTGAAGGAAAATAAAACTTGTTCTAGGTATGTCACACAAAATAGAATAATTTCTAGATTCTAAACCCTACTGTGACTATAATGAAACAACGTTAAATGAGACGAAAACCATTTCAGGTTAAAGGATCGAAAAATGTTTGAACAGTAAAATAAGCTTTCGTACTTTAGAAAATTCTAAACTAAAAAACTAGCTCCCGTGTATTTATATATAAATACACGGGAGCTAGTTTTTTAGTTTAGAATTGTCTTCCTCGGAAGATGTTGACATTGTCAACGAAACGATCGTAAGGTCTCTGAAATATGTGTTGTGGTGATTTGGGATTCTCCAAGTGTACTTATTATTGGAGTTTCTATAATTTTCTCAACTACTTTGGACACTCTCCGCCTTTTATTTTTGTACATTTGCTTCGCTTATATGGAAATGCTTTATTGTTTTACTAGCCTCACCATTGACTTGGATTTTCAAGTATTGTAGTATTTCGATATTTGACAAAGACTTTGTCTGAGCTCACAGTATGCGTCATCTTGAATTTTTGAATCTGTGAGCATATTTATCTCTATTACATTATTTTCCATTAATTCCCATTGTTTATCTAATTCTTTCACATGTTTTTCATGTCTGGAAAGTACATTGTTTTCATCTATCATTTCTGCTTTTTGTATTATTCGATGAAACTGGTTTACCAAAAGATTCTGTCTTTTTATAAGTTTTCTAACTTCTGTGGCCTTCATTTTTTTCGCTAAAGTTTTTCTTTTCCCTTAGTAGTTTAGAAGAGAACTTTTTGACAATTCTTCTCCTGAATCATCTTCAATTTTAGCTTGTATTCGCTGCTTCGTTGTTTGCATGTGTTTTCTAATATCCTTATGTACCTTTTCGATTTGTATTTTGCCTCATTTGCTTCAGTGGTCCCAATTATTTGTTCATTGTTTTCTGTAGCTCTATCTCATTATTCTTCTAATGATTTTTCTCTTTTCTCGAAACGTTCAAGCGTTCTTCTACTTCTTGGTTCATTTTTCACATTTATTAGCAAATTGTTCATTGATTTACCTATAGCCTCTTGGACTGCTGCCAAAGTAATAACTTTCTTCATTTTATTCCTTTAATTTGATATCATATAACTATTATTAGTGGTTTATGTTACCCTTTTGGACCTGTTTTGCCCTGGTTTATATACTTTTGCGGACTCTTCTATCCTGGATAATTCTCACTGACGCTTGTGTTGTTTCTTGAGATTATTTGTGGACCCTGTATTAGCCCCTGTTTTCTGAATATGTGGACTCTTCCGTCCTGGAAAAATTCTCAGTAACGCTTGTAAGGTTGAACAACCAACTTGTGGACACTTCTGTCCCTGGATATGCTGCAGTGGCGCTTATATTGACCTCTTACTTATGCTATATGCCTCAATGGACCCTGTATTGTCTGTGATTTGTGTTTGTGGGCGCTTCTGCCCTATATCTGCCTAATGGTACCTGAAAAAATTTGTGTTTCTGGACGCTTGTGTCCCTGTTTATTTGGATTTTGTCCTATATAGGCCATTTTAATTTTATTTCTAGACAATTGTGTCCCTATTTGCCCAATTGCACCTGATAAAATTTGTATTTGGGGATGCTTGTCTCGTTATTAATTTAATCTGGCACTGTATATGCCTTTTACTTCGTTTTTACTGTACCTAAAAACGTAAGAGAGGGTATTTTGAGACTTGGATGGATTAAGTCTTCTAAAATATTGGTTATAAAAAGTCCAAAAGCAGCAAGTGCGTTATCGTAGCGAATCTATTTCAAACACTAATAACTAATTTTTCTCTTAACCAGAAACTTCAATTTGGCCGTGTGCACAAGTTTATATCAAAGCCACATGTATCTACAACAAATATCATCAAAGCAGTTTTACTATTTTTGGAAATATACAACTTTTTGGAGAAAAACTTGATTTTTGTGTGAAAAAGTGATCTCATAGGGCTGGAGGAACTTGTTCAAGAAATTTTGAAAAGTTACATACTTACCAAGTTTCATCTAAATTGCTTTAATTATTTTTTAAGTTGCCGCTCGAATATATATATATATATATATATATATATATATATTATATATATATATATATATATATATATATATATATATATATATATAAACCACGCTGGTTCAGGGGTAAGAACGTGCGCCTCTGAATCGAAGGGTACTGGGTTCGATCCCAGCGTACTCCTTTCACTTTTTAGTACAAACTGTAACTTCAACATCAACCGAGGTTCTAGCATTGTATTTGAGCAAGTTGAATGTCTGCACGTTCCGCCCTTCGGAGAGAGCGTAAAGCCGTCGGTCCCGTGTCCATGCGATATTCGGCGCGTTAAAGATCCCTACCCTCCTTACAGAAAGGCAGGGGTTTGGCAAAATTTCCTGGATAGTGTGGTGAAACTGCTCCCTGGAGTCGGTGATTGGCCATAGTTGCGGAAATAGACCGACGTTAAAGAAAACAAAACACACACAAATATATAATTATATATATATATATATATATATATATATATATATATATATATATATATATATATATATATATATATATATATATATATATATATATATATATATATATATATATATATTTATATATATATATATATATATATATATATATATATATATATATATATATAATTTATTTATTTATTAGGATAGATTTCCGCGGTCTTTAATGTGAGACCTACTTGGTTTTCAGGATAATCGACAACAACAATAAACAGACAAAATTAAACTTTTTAAGACAGACATTGCTAGAAAATGGATACAACAATCACATACTACGAAACATTAGAAACGCACAACAACAAACCACTACACCAAAACAAGAACAGACAGAGTCCACACAACAACACACAGCATTTTTACCATACAATAAAGGTGTTACCGACAAAATCAGCAGAATTTTTGAACCCATAATATCAAAACTGTATTCACAACAAAACAAAAACTGTCAAATCTGATAAGAACTCCCAAGGATACCATTCCAAACGAATCCCACGGAGTTCACGAAATTCTTTGTCACGACTGTTCTCGAACTTATGTAGGACAAACAAATAAACGCATCCACAATATAATATATGAACACACCCTCGCAGTTAGAAAATCCGACCCCTCATCGGCATCGAAAAAGTCCCGATTGTTTAAATAAGTGAAATGATTGTCTTCGCCCTCCTATGACTTGTAAACCTATTATATCTTTATTACAAACACACAAAGAGAAAATAAATTCAATAGACATTGCCCCCTTATCTGTCTTAACAAATACCACTAATCCTCTTAATCCTTTAAGTACCGTGGCCAAAGCCACTGACTTAATTAACCGTGACCCGGCTACTTTCACTGATAACAAAGCAGGTAGACGGAACGATACATACAATGCAAGACTTGCAACGAACTGCCAGATCTCTCTGAGGCCTGGGGTTGAACACACTGAGACCTGAGAGAGGATCTCCAGCGAGATTTGGGGAGTAGGCAGATTGTGGCCCCGTAATCGAGCTACAACAACCCAACCCACGTTTGTCCACCGCTCTAAGGAGTAGGCAGATTGGGGCCTTAGAGTGTCCTTACATATTTCCTTTACCGCTTGAAAATGGCTCCAAAACAGGAGCCGAAACGTCGAGTTTCAATAAATTCTGGACGCGGTTCAACCCGAAAACCAAATATGTCTCATATATATATATATATATATATATATATATATATATATATATATATATATATATATATATATATATATATATATATATATATATTATTTATTTATATTTATATAGATTATGTCACACCGATGTCACTTTTGACTCCGGATTTAGTTTATAGTTTTACCAGAAATTAAGTTATTTAACGAAAATTGTAGATAAAAAGCTGTAACGAAGGGCTATAAATATATGGTTTATGAAGGTAGCGACTGAAGCTTGAGAAATTGGAGGAGACAAGCACTTTCAATTTGGTATCTCAAAATCTGAAGTTCGTTTAATTTGAAATCTTAACTGTCAAAGAGTTTTGGAGGATTATATATTTAAATGTACCTATACAGAACAAGTCTTGGACCTTTTGTATAAAAGATATTGTAAAATGTTTATATATATATATATATATATATATATATATATATATATATATATATATATATATATATATATATATATATATATATATATATATATATATATATATATATATATATAAATAAATTTAAACATATTGGTTCTAGGGGCTCCAACTCGTACTCGTTTTAAAAAATTCCAAAAGTTTCATGACCTCTCTATTAGTGAATTTTTGTAATCAGAATTTAGTAAATAGGCAGAATTATTAGAAGAATTCAACATTAGGCTTGAAATAATAATTGGCTTGAAATTCTGAAAAAAATGCTAATCTTACCACTGTCTGTTCTTAATTACTGAATGGGTAACAATTGCCAATTCTCTTTTAAACGTTTGATACGTTTCTTTATGTAGTCATTAATACTATTACTATCCTAACTTCAGAACCTCGGTGGTTCAGGGGTAAGAACGTGTGCCTCTGAATCGAAGGATACTGGGCTCGATCCCAGGGTACTCCTTTCACTTTTTTAGTACAAACTGTAAAATTAACATCAACCGAGGTTCTGGCATTGTATTTGAGCAAGTTGAATGTCTGCACGTTCCGCCCTTCGGAGGAGGCGTAAAGCCGTCGGTCCCGTGTCCATGCGATGTTGGACACGTTAAAGATACCTACCCTCCTTACAGAAAGGCAGGGGCTCGGCAAAATTTCCAGGATAGTGAGGTGAAACTACTCCCTGGCGTCGGTGATTGACCATAGTCGCGGAAATGGACCGACGTTAAAGAAACAAAAAACACACACACACACACACACTATCCTAACAAAATACAAACAAAAAAGTATTTGCGCATAACATCTGGAAACAGCATGATAATTTATTTGCCATTTGTATTGCCGTATTAATATTACTATCGCTAAATATTACTAATAATGTACCACACAATAAGTATTGCATTTATTGAATATTTAAAATAAAACTTTCTTCTCTTCATTCACAAATATTTTATTGTATACCTAACTAAATTAAATACTCTGTTTATTTGTTACATCTTCTACCTGATAAACGAACTGTCTGGAAATGTAAACTATCCTATTTATGCAAACAAATGATCCCAGATTCCCTCAACCAAGAAAGAGCAACAAAAAAATATTTTTTATTTTAATTTTTGTATTGTTCTCCATCTTCCCTGTAATTCCCATCAATGTTCTCAGATATCACTGTTGGTGGTTTTAGTAGTTCTCTCCCTATGAGAAAATGACCAGGAATCAATACTTAAATTTAGTTGACATTATTAGATAATGGACAGACTGGTGTTGAATTTAAACATGCTTCTATTTGATGAGTTACAGTGGTTATTTCTTTATATGCCCACCTCGTTTTAGAACCCTCTAAAATGAGGTGCTGAAGGTGGTATAAAGTGCCACTGCAAACCCATGTGTGTGGTATTATCCTGGATTTGAGGTCCTTTGCTGTTTTTTTACCTCTCTTTGTGGTGCTGTGTTTACTCCCATAAATGTTGTCCTTTTGTCGCTATACACGTGAGAACACGTACCTCTTCTGGATATCAACCTTTTGAAGGCAGCCATGAACCACACAGTGCAGATGTCGCTCACGACTACTGTGTGAATTGTTTTTGTTAATAAGCATACAAATATTGTCAGATAGCCCTTGTAAGATTTGTGACCTCTGCCCTTCGTAGCTCGTACCTGAATAGGACCTGCATAATTCACGCCCGTGTGTGTAAAAGCCTGAGTGTTTGTAACTCTTGCTGCCGGCAATTGACCCATCAACTGCTTTGCTGTTTAGGCTTTGTAAGGGATGCATTTATTGCAATTATTTATTGATTTTTAACATATCTCTTTTAAACGTATGACACGTTTTATTAGGTAGTCATTAATATTATCACTATCCTAGCAAAATAAAATAAAAAGTATTTGGGTACAATATCTCGAAACAGCATGATAATTTATTTGCCATTTGTATCGCCGTATTAATATTGTTGAATATTACAAATAATGTACCACACACTAATTATTGCATTTATTGAATATTTAAAATAACAGTTTTTTCTCTTCATTCAAAATTATTTAATTTTATAATTAAAGTAAATAGTCTTTTGATTTGTTGCATCTTCTACTTGACAAATGAACAGCTATTGTATAATGCAAACAAATGATCCCAGATTAACTCAACCAAGAAAAAGCAACAAAAAACTTTAGTAATCCTTGCAAGTCTAAAGCTGTTAACAAATGTTGTTTCCCAGTTATTTACGTAAAGATGTTGAAAACATCAGAGGGTGATTTGGTATTCGGTATTCTTTAGCTCAAGCTGATATTTAAGCCGACACGAATGAACGGTTGCAGCAGGAAGAGCAGGAATAGCAGGATAAATAAAGCTCTCCGTCTAGTAAGAGGCACTAACTTAACGTGGGAGTGGTCGAAGTTTCAGAGGCGGAGCATTTCCTATCTCAATCCTTTCAATGATCTGCACAGGATCACTCAAGTTATTGCTCGGTGTTGATGAAACTTCAAGGCCCGGATCTCAGACCTGACCTGATTGTCAACGTCTTACAGAATCCACTTTCATCTTTGCGCCACCACCCGCTTCGTTCGGAACTTTAACGCTTCATTGGCTTTTAGATCTTATATCCCCTATTAACTGTTAACATTGTAGCACTGTTTATCACATTTATCCACTCTTAGCGTTACAGGTTTAATTACGCCAAGGTAACCCGGCCACTAAGGATGTATTAACAACTGGTTTAACCAAAATTATGTTACCATCATTTCATCGCATTTTTATTGATTTCAATCATATTTTTTAAGGAAAAGGTCAATGGTAAAATACTAATTGACAGCAATAAAAGGTGTTCGGTGTATTGAGTCTAATTTTTAAAAGAGAATAGAAAAACGTTATGCGGTACCTATATTCCAGTTTTCCATTTTTTTGTGATGACAGTAAATTCGTTGTAATTTATAAGTAGCAAGAAGGGATTTAGAGTCAATAGAAGGTGTCCAGTCTATTTAGTACATTATTTTTAAAAGCATATAAACCATTAATAAATGAGATACTACAACCGTCTTAAAACTTTTTTCGCAAATTCTTGAAAGTTAATAATTAACCATTTTTTTGTCAATATGCATTATGACGTGCATTTTGGTATTAAATAAAGTTTTGAAAACCAACCAGTTTTGTCCAGACAGTGAGCAACATATTACGTCCTTTTGTATTGTTTTTTTTAGTGAATTTTTATTTTTAAAAAATCACTAATAGAGATGATGGTGAGACTGCAATTATTTTTTTTCAAATGAGCACGAACTAAGACCCTTAGAACCCATATCCTGGGCAGTTAAAATTTTTATATGTTTATAATTATAATTATATATATATATATATATATATATATATATATATATATATATATATATATATATATATATATATATATATATATATATATATATATATATATATATATATATGTATATATGTATCCAACCGAAAACTCAAAAAATAATTAACCGATTTCGATGAAACTCGGCAAATGCCTTTCTTTTATTAATGGCTTGGATGAGTTCGTTAGCCAGGATAATCGGACAAGGTTTTCCGGGACAATTTTGAGTTTTCTTTAGAAAAAAAATTTTTCTTTGAAAATGACAAAGTTATTTTAATGAAATTTTACGCATATGTTTTCTAGGGAAAGGTCTTACCACACACCAAAATTCAGCTTTCTAAGTTTATAGAAAATTGAGTTATTCAAATTTGAAGCATTTAATAAAAATTCACTATCATAACGCACTTGCTGCGTCCCGAACTTTTTTGTAAATAAATTTTTGTAAAAGAAGTCCTTGGATATTTACAATTAATGTAATGTAAAGAAGCAAATACATCATTATAGTTACTTATTTTTATCAGTGTGTGTATGTGCGTGCGTTTGTGTGCGTGAGTGAGTCTATGTGTATGTTTCTGTGCGTTCGTGCGCGTAACTCGACAGTTGTGTTCCTTAGTATATGCTTTGGATGAATCCGTTGGTTAACAAAATCAGACTAATTACAGGTTTCCCCTCTTTATGAATTGGGGTAAGCTTTTCGGATGCCTTTCGCTTGACCTGCCTTTTCTGTTTTTTCATGTATGTGTTCTTCAAATCTGTTTACCAGAAAGTTATTGCCCAAAAAGTGTGGCCTATTTCTTCTCAGTGCCTTTGAAGAAGCATCTATTTTCCTTCTTCTCTAATAGCACTCTTTTATTGGTATACTTTTTTGTAGTTTCCTTTGAAGCCCACATCTTAAAAATTTACATTATCCTCATGTATTAATTAATTTTTGCTCCGCATATATAAAAATACTGCGCCAAAAAGTTTACATCAAATTTGTGCTTGTCTGCATACCCATTTAATTTCTATCAAATGTACTGAGTGATTTTTCAGCTCACTGAACCATTTTAAAGCGACATCTTTTTTCCTTGTTTTTCGAAAAAAAATCACTTTCTGAATTGTGTTCAAAATTTCATATACTAAGATATATTTTTTAAGCCTTTTTTTGTGTGCAAACTATATAGTTCCAAGACTAGGAAAATGTAGAGCTATTATTTACTCCTTTAAACATTCTCATTATTTAGCGAAAACTAATATCAGCGTATTATTTTTACGTTTTTGGTGCAAGGTAGGAAAAATACCTATCACCAATGTTTTAGACTTATTTAAGTTGCTTCTAAAATTTCTAATCTACCTATGCTAATTTACTACCTAAGCCTAAAATCTGTAAATATTAATTTAGATCTGTTTGAATAAGATGATTTTTATTCAATCAATTTCCCATTTTTACGAAAAGCAGGGAGCGAATTTTTTTCTCCTTGAAATTAATCAATTAGCTAGAACCAACACACGACGAAAAAATCGCATCAAAATCTTGCTTTATTTCTGAAGAGTTTTGTAGTTTAACAATTTCGAAAAACGCCATTCTCTTAAGTAATGAAAAACCACTGGGTATATCTATATATAATTTGCTGAATTTGATTCACAGCTTCGAGCTAAATTATGAAAAGTAAATAGAGTATTTTCTTGTGCTTACTTCGCTGACGTGATCCTTTTCGCAAATTTTTGCTACATTTACCATTATCCGTAAGGATACTACCCTGGTACGTGCTCATTTTTACTTCTTTAAGCAAATATATGAAAATGTATGCAAAGTCTGATATTTTAATAATGGGCTTCGTAGAAAAAAATCACTCATGGGGAGATCTAGACTTTTGATTTTTTTTAAATTCTTTAAATGAGCGCCAACCCCTAGAACCCATTCAGTCAGTTTCAATTTTTATATATTTATAACTCAAAAAATAATGCGTCGATTTTGATCAAATTTGACGGGTAATTCCTTTTTGTAAGTGGCTTGGATAGGTTCGTTATCCAGGAAAATTGGATCAGGTTTTCCGGGAAAATTTTGGATTTCCTATAGTGACTAAATTTAGTACATAGGTTTGCGTTATAAAATGTAAACCACTCAAATGTAGATTTCTATGTTACAAGAACAACAAGTTAAAAGCATTTAATTAAACAAATGCACTACCATAACACACTTGCTGCGTCCAGACTTTTTTATATTATCATTTTGCAATAAGTGGTTTCAGACCTAACAATAACTGTTGTTTTTCCAATACAGATAGAGCACACTATAATTATGCTATACATTAGTTTGGCAAATTTCGCAGAGCTTTTTCTCCGGTAACAATATAGCTTATTACTTCTGTGGTAACGTAAAGTCAATAGCTTATAACGAACCTATTACACCCGAGACCACCTTTTTATAGAAATGAATTATCTAGATAATTAGCACTAATAACTTATTATTGTCATAATAGGATTGCAATAAAAAATGTAATTACTGATTAGTCTTATGCTATTTAAAAAACAGTAAAACAAATATCAGATTTGACACTCCGCATCTCATCAGGTCGCAACATTTTGCGAAGAAATGTTTCGCTATATAACTTCACAGAGTAAGCAATTGACAACATAAAAGCTACAGGTGTAATGAAAGAATAAAAACAAAGATTATAAAAATTATAACAATTATAAGTGTATAAGCGGAGCGACTTGGCATGTGCAAAAATCCACAAATGGGCCCAAACAACTTTGTTTCAAGATTGCACCACTTTAACAATATCTTTGCATCTTGCAACATTTCATCAAACGGGTAACATAAAAAGTTTCGCAAATTGGATGCCATCAACTACCGACTTTAAGAAATATAAATATATACATACATACATACATACATACATACATACATACATACATACATACATATATATATATATATATATATATATATATATATATATATATATATATATATATATATATATATATATATATATATATATATATATAGTGTTTTAGGTGAACGAGAATTAGAGCCTCCAGAACCCATATCCGCAGTTACTTTTAGATTTTATATCTTTATATACAGGGTAGTTCCAACTTGAGGCTTACCATTGGAATCCCGTAAACCGTAAGACATACGAGGATGATTAAATTGGGACAAAGTTGCGCGTTTCTATGGTGATCAATTATCTGAAAGAAAGGACCGAAATTTTTTCTCTCTCGGTCTGTATGTCTGTTTGTAGCCACCATAACCTGAAAACGAATTGATATATGGTCTTTAAATTTGGTATACAGTTGGCATCCGACAAACGAACGGTTCGGATTGTTTTTGGGTAAAATTGCGTCAGGACGTAGGGGATGAATGGGGGGTGATTTGTTGAAAATTGACAATATTTCTTTAAAACTGAAGTAATGTAACGGTTTACGGTTTGTTTATTAGAAAACTTTCAATTTCATTAAACATGTGGTGTTCTATGATGAAATTAAATTAGGGGTTGAAGAAATTTCGACTTTTTTGCTAAAACTGCGTGAAAAGTCTCAAAACATATAGAAAACTTGATACTGAAACGACATTTTTTTTGTCTGTCGACCTGTACGTCTGCCTATTAGTAGGGGCAATAACTTTCGAACGAATTGAGATATCAGCAGCCGACAAAGGAACACTTCGAATTGTTTTTGGGTAAGATCGTTTCAGGGGGTTAAGGATAAATGAGGACTAAATGTACCAACATTTCACCAGACATTGTAAATAGAGTTCAACAATAATTGGTTGTCTGTTTGGGGGGATATTGTCAGGCACAAGAAGGCGGGCATTTCGAACATTTGTTTAGATAAGACTTAACTATGCAATTCTTTATATGCCCCACTTGCGTTAGGTGTTACTGATAATAAAAATATTATTACTCACTTTATAAAACTCCTACCAAAAAAATTGGTGTTGCTGAATAGAGAATTGGATTAGCTTTAAAAAGATGTATCACACTACTACCCACTATCCAATTTCAAAATTTCGAAAGAGTAGCTACTCCTTAAAGATGCATAACCATAGGCGCGAGATAACAATAGCCAACTCATACAATGTATATAAGAAGTACAGATCCCGATTCAACACCCAAGGTCGCTGACGAATGGGTTAATTAAAAGCAGCGCAATTAGAAGAATAGACTATTCATAAATGGGTAAACAACTAGACCTTCAACTCAGCAACCAGCCACCTGCTAGGATCACCTTCAAGACTGCAACTTAGGTGGAAACCGCCTCTCGGTCCACGCCCCACCAGAGACTATATATGGAAGTTACCAGACCACGGACGGACATTCCTACATTGTTATTGCTTGAGTCTCTTTTAAATTGTCATAATTTATATTTATTATTTTTTTATTATTATTCATAAGTATTTTATGTAACTATAATCAATAAATTCTTTTAAAAAGTCAAGTGTGTTAACAAGAAAGTTAACTGGCGCAGTCGCAACGGATAGTGCTGAAGAACCAAAAGTATATTGATTCTTTGCGTTTCAACGCTTAACAGCCAAAGAACCGATCAAGAGAGACGTCATGAAGACAGCAGCAATAGCATCGATTCTGTAAGTTGTTTGCTTCCTTTATTCCCTATATATATATATATATATATATATATATATATATATATATATATATATATATATATATATATATATATACTGTATTTCCTCATATATTGATAATATTATATGTCTGATAGTGATATTGATAATTTAGAACATTTGGAATATAGATTAAGAAATATTAGTATTGGCGAAATTGATATTGTAGAACAACCCAATATAAATAATTCTAGAAACAATTTAAATATGGCAAATCAATTCCAAGAGTTTTACCTTAAAGCAATCCCCGAATTTAACGGACAACCTGAAAATGTAGGGAACTTCTTAAAAGCTTGTGATCTAGTAATGAACCAATTCTATGATGCAGATAATCCAAATTTATATCTTAACCATTTTCTATTAAATTACATTCAAACAAAACTAATTGCACAAGCCAGGTTAATTATTAACACTAAAATTATAAACACATGGGTAGACTTAAGACGGGCAATTGTTGAGAACTTTACAGACCAGCGAGATGAAATTAGCTTACTAGGCGAATTATTGACACTGAAACAGAGACATAACGAGGATGCCTTAGCGTTCAGTAATCGTTGCAGACACATTGAACAATTACTCATCTCTAATTTAATATCTAATGAACGTAACGAGGGAATTTTAGGATTAAAACAAACCATGTACAGACAACAGACACTGAAAGCGTTTATCGGTGGATTAAAAAACCCCCTCGGTATGGTGGTCAGATCCACTGGACCGGACAGCATAGAACAAGCTTTAAAATTTATATTTTCCGAGGAAAATTATGAATATAGGGACAGATTATTACAACGGTCAAATTTCAACAATAATAACAATAACAGGCACGACAAACAACAAAAACCAGTTTTCCAAAGAAATACCCCAAATTTTAACAATATTCAATTTCAAAAACCCTTCCAACAACAAAATTATCGTGCACCCTTTAACCATAATTCAAACAGACCCCAAATGTCTCACCCACAATTTCAGGGGAACCCTTCAAATCAATTCTCAATGAGAAGACCGACGTACAACCCTAATGACAATACTAGAAGATATCCACAGGCTATGGATGTCGGCAGTAACAACACGAGACATACTAATTTCAGCCGACAACAACCCTCACAAAATAGACGAAACAATTTTCCTTCCAACAATTTTCAAAAAAGACAAAATTTCATACCAGAAGAAATAAACTATAACGAAACGAATAATTCTTTTCCTTTCAATGAATTAGAAAGAAGACAACATTTCTTACCAGAAGAATTAAATTATGACGCAACATATAATGAACAATCACCCTCCGAATTATACGATGCACAGCATCAAAATTTTCCGATAGCAGGGAGCTCAAAAACAGAACCGTAATAGATATTAATAATTTTAACACAATATCCCAATTACCCTACGTAATAATAAAAGAACTACCCGGAAAAATACTGCTCGACTCCGGTAGTACTAAGAGCCTTTTAAACCCGTCCATAGCATATAACAACTTTTATAATAAGATTTACAATCACCCGTTTTTAATTAAAAGTGCTCATGGTTATTCCAGCCATAATAATCGAGCCAGAATAATTTTAAACTCACTAACGGACAGTGAGCAAGAGTTTTGCCTATTTGAATTTAACAAAAATTTCGTAGCTCTTATTGGAATTGACTTTTTGATAAAAAATCAAGCGAACATTGATTTTAAAAACCAGAGACTCAATTTAAAAAATCGAAGCATTAAGATAAACTTCCCTCATACAAGGGATCATGAAGATAAGATGGGTAGTAGTAGTAGTAGCAATAACAATCGGATAAGTAGGCTCATCAAAGCAAATGATGAAATGAATCACCTTAACGTAAGTAATACAATAGACAGAAGCATTATTGCACTTGAACTCGAACTAGGAAAGCGTAATCAGCCATTAAATGATGACGATGGAAGGTTACAACAAGTAACAAATGACCTAGGAGAAACGTTCACCCACACCAAAGGTAAACGGGATCAAGTTTCATTAAACACATATGAATATCGTCGAAATAAAAATGTGAGTGATACGAGGACGATACAAAAAGATATAACGGATCAAATTGAAAATAAAGCGAATATGATATCAAATAATTCTTACTATCACCAGAATTATAATAATAATTATACGGGGAGTGTACAAAAAAATATTACAAATCAAATTAGGATAAATCACTTAAATAACCAGGAGAAAGAAATTTTAATTGATTTATGTACAGAATTTCAAGATATTTTTGCAAAAGAAAATGAACCACTGACGCATACAAACGTCATTAAACACAAAATTAGACTAAAAGACGATATACCAATAAACGCCAAACTATATAGATACCCATATATTCACAAACCAGAAGTAGACAAACAAATTAACGAAATGCTAAATCAAAGGATAATTAGGAACAGTCATAGCGCTTATAATAGTCCAATATGGGTGATCCCAAAAAAAGCAGATGCCAGCGGCAAACAAAAATGGCGGATCGTCGTGGATTACCGCAAGTTAAATGAGAAGACTATACCTGATAGACACCCTATACCAAAAATCGAAGAGATACTGGATAAACTCGGGCGTGCACAATATTTTTCGACCATAGACTTAATTTCGGGCTACCACCAGATTGAAATGGACCCAAATGACATTGAAAAAACGGCGTTTAGCACTGATACAGGCCATTATGAGTACCTCAGGATGCCGTTCGGGCTTTCAGGGGCGCCTGCTACATTTACCCGACTGATGCAACACGTCTTAAACGGTTTAATAGGAAAAACATGCTTAGTATACATGGATGACGTGATAGTGTTCTCGACATCATTACAAGAACATATCGAAAAATTAAGATTAGTATTCGAACGATTTAGACAAAGTAATCTGAAAATACAACTAGACAAAAGCGACTTTCTGCAAAAAGAAGCGGAATTCCTCGGGCATATAGTGACGCCAGAAGGCATCAAGCCTAATCCAAAGAAACTAGACGCCATAAGAAAATTCCCAATACCCAAGACACCAAAAGAAATTAAATCATTCCTAGGACTTATAGGCTACTACAGGAAATTTATAGAAAACTTTGCGCATGTCACAAAACCACTAACTAAATGTTTAAAGAAAAACGTAACAATCGACATTAACGACGGAGAATACATAAATGCCTTTAATACATGTAAAGACATATTGATGAATTCACCAGTATTAATACCTCCAGATTTTTCAAAGGAGTTCATTTTAACAACAGATGCATCAAACGTGGCAATCGCAGGGATTTTAAGCCAAGGAGATCCGAAATCAGACCAACCAATAGCTTACGCAAGCCGAACGTTAAATGAAACAGAATCTAGATACAGCACAATAGAAAAGGAACTACTGGCCATAGTTTGGGCCACAAACTACTTTAGACCCTATCTATACGGCAGGAAATTCACAATATATACAGACCATAAACCATTAAAATGGCTATTTTCCCTGAAACAACCCAACTCAAAATTATTAAGGTGGAGACTCAAACTAGAAGAGTACGATTTCCAAATAGAATATAAAAAAGGTAAATTAAATAATGCAGCGGACGCACTTTCGAGAGTAGAGATAAACCACTTAGATGTAGATAACCAATCAATGATAAACAATGTAGACGAAAATGACGACGTTATAACCATAAGCGACGGAGAAACAAGAAATTCCAACGCAGATTCTTATTCCGCGCCGGGCATGCCAATCTTAGAAGAAGAAATAATCAACAGTAAAACAAACCAGATATTCTTTAAAAATGCTGATACCCCGGAGATTTTATCACTCAGAAAGGACAAAAGGAATTTTATTCACGCCACATTCAATTTAAACGAGCCAAATCAAATAGAACAATTTATCAAAGAATATTGCCTACCACAGAGAAAATATTACTGTCTATTTGTAAATGAACGAGATTATGAAATGGTAAGTTCGGCAATTAATCAAAAATTTAATAACGTAGACACCTAAATTTTATAGATGTTTAGAAACTAGAGAAGAAATAAATAGCGAAGAAGAACTCCAAGAGAAAATAGTTCTATTTCACGAGGGAAAGAGTAATCATCGAGGCGCTGATGAGACCTATTTACGAATGAAACGCAAATACTATTTTCCGAATTTAAAGCGAAAAATAGAAGAGTTTATAAAAAGTTGCGAGTTATGTAAAACATGTAAATACAACAGAAATCCGGCGCAAATTTCACTAGAACACACACCCACACCATCTAGGCCTTTAGAAATCTTACACCTAGACACTTTCCAAATTGAAACGTCTCAATTTCTAACAGTATTCGACCCCTTTAGTAAATTCGGGCAAGCATTTCCGATAAAAAGTAAAAATGCAACAGAAATCTCCAAGAACTTAATTAAATACTTTTCCCAATACGGAAGCTGTAAAACAATAATTTCGGACGCAGGGACTGAATTCTCAAATATATTAATAAAAGAGCTATTAAAAGCTTACCAAATTGACTTACATGTGACAACACCGCAAAATCCGATGTCAAACGGACCGATAGAAAGATTTCACAGTACGATAATTGAGCACTATAGATTATTTAAAACAAAATTTAAAGAAATGAAACCAATTGACTTAATGCCTTATTGTATTTTCGCATATAACTCCTCCATACACTCGCAAACCTTAAAACCACCTTTTGAGCTAATATTCGGATATACACCTGAATTATTTAATTATGACCCAGAAGTAATTATCACCCAAGAATATAACACGAGACATAAAGACTTAATGAAAATTATATACGAAGTCATTCAAGACCGAATCGAAAACTCAAAATACAAAACGTTACAACGGACGAATAAAAATACTAACCAACCTTTTAAAGAAGGAGACACAGTATACAAAAAGATTCCTCCAGGATTTCACAAAAAACACAAAAACCCTTTTACTGGACCTTATTCAATAATTTCCCTGATTGAACATAATAAAGCCATAATACTAAATCACAAAACTGACGAACAGACAATCACCCATTTACGCAATCTTCGCCTTGCAGGTTCATTCTCTTCACCAGAGTAAAACCACAATTAGAAGACCTAACAGACAATCCAGGCATACTGCCACGCAAACTGGGACAAGCCTTTTCAGAAAACGATAAATGGAGAATGATTCATATACATGACCTAAGACAACTATACGACGACTTTAACAGACTAAAAACTTACTTTGACAACATAATAAGCGTAATGAATGCAGAATACCAGTTAGAATATAAAAATTTTATTTTAACAATCAATTTCACCATCAGCAATATTGATGACACATTTTGTCGAATATTTCCAAGAACGATTAGGAACAAAAGAGGTATAATAAAAGGACTAGGATCGATATTCAAATCAATAACTGGGAACTTAGATGCAGATGACGGCGACAGAATATATAAAGCTCTTGAAATTTTGAGGAAAGATCAAAATCAAGTACATCAACTTTTTAGTTCACAGACATCCCTAATGATAGATGCTATAACAGAGTTCAATAAAACAATAGACAACCTGAACCATAACCAGGAAGCCATAGTAGCGAGAATAAACGATTTGGAATATACAATAGATAGTCTAAAAAGTGACCAACTAACAAATTTTCATAGAGTAAAACATTTGGAATTACTCACTCAAATCAGTTATTTGTTAAATAATGTACTAAACATGATATTAACAACAGAAAATGCAATTACTTTTTCAAAATTGAACACGTATCATACGTCAATACTGAAACCGAAATTTATATCAAAAGAATTAGAAAATATTGAAAACCATATCTCAAAATCAAGATTAATAACAAAATCCGACATTTCACTTTACGAAAAAATATTTAACATAAAAACCGTTCAAATTGATTTTAAAATTATATTCCAAATAGATATACCCTTAGTAGACAAATCAGATTATATTTATTATCAATTGTATGCATTACCAGTCCCTAAAAATCCATATACCTTCAGAATGATTGTCCCTAGAACCAAGTACCTAATCCTTAGCAGCAAACACTACGCTTACAGAAACGAAAAGTGTAGGAATCTAAAAGACCAGACATACTTTTGTGAAAATGACAACCCGACAGCACTTAAAGAAAACAACCCATGCGAAATTAAACTGATCAACTTCCAGAAACCGATAAACAATTGCAAGCAAGAACTTGTCAAAATAACAAAAACAACAGTCTCTAAATATAGCAATACCCAATACATAATAGTGGCACCCGAAGAAACGAAAATCAAACTTAGCTGCGAAGAAAATGAAAAAACACAACAATCGTTCAATCTCCCAAACATCGAATTGGTAACAAATAAAGCACCCATATTCCCAGACAAATTACCAGAACTAAAATTAGAAAATGTCCAACTGCACGACTTGAACAATATCAAATCCCAGTTACAATCCATCAATGGCAACATTCCAGGAACCATCGATTTGCCCATATACCACCCTAGTGTATGGACAATTATACTATACATTGTGATAATAATAACAATAATCACAATAACTTCAAGACACTTCTGGCAGAAATCAAAACCGAAAACTGCTGACTCCAAACCAATTACTGGATTCCCGATGACTATTCGGAACGAACCATAGGCTTCGTTCTCTAAAGGATGGAGGAGATAACAATAGCCAACTCATACAATGTATATAAGAAGTACAGATCCCGATTCAACACCCAAGGTCGCTGACGAATGGGTTAATTAAAAGCAGCGCAATTAGAAGAATAGACTATTCATAAATGGGTAAACAACTAGACCTTCAACTCAGCAACCAGCCACCTGCTAGGATCACCTTCAAGACTGCAACTTAGGTGGAAACCGCCTCTCGGTCCACGCCCCACCAGAGACTATATATGGAAGTTACCAGACCACGGACGGACATTCCTACATTGTTATTGCTTGAGTCTCTTTTAAATTGTCATAATTTATATTTATTATTTTTTTATTATTATTCATAAGTATTTTATGTAACTATAATCAATAAATTCTTTTAAAAAGTCAAGTGTGTTAACAAGAAAGTTAACTCGCGAGATTTTATATCGAAGAGTTAGTTTTTGAAAATAAAAATGACCTGTTTTTTTAAATTGTCCTTAATAATGCTCACTTTCAATTTTATTGAATTTATGCGTTACTTTATAGACACAGTGTATATATGTATTTATATACAGGTGAATCAGACCCGTACCAGTCGTCTATTAACCTACTGGATGCTCCAAGAAAGAAAATTAGTTATGTTTGTATACCCAAATTGGGTACGCTTTATCGATTGGTGATGGCGTTAACTTCCGGGACAACCCGGAAATGGGTCGCTCTGACCCAAATATTGGATTTTTAAATGGAACATGGTAATTTTTATTACATATTTAGATTACATGTAAAAAATAAGCAACTTTCATCCGCACCACTTTCCCGATAGATGTCACCACCTTGAAAATTAATTTTAACTGCTCTTGACACAAATCAGACCCAACGACAAGGACGTGGCTGCCATGTGTGGGGAGAATGGATGGCAGAAAATATAAGCGTTCGTAAATGTTCAAAGTGTCTGCCACGTTGATTCACACATTCCTGGATCCGTGTTCGAACGCTGTCGGTAGTTCGCAAGATCTCTACGTCGCTCAACGACTGGCAGGCTTCCTGGATTCGCATCTTCATATTATCTCTTGTTGTGGGTTGATGTCCGTAAACAATATCTTTGACCCGGCACCAAAGAAAAAAATCCAAGGATGTCAAGTCAGGGGATCAAGGCGGCCACGCTACAGGCCCTTCTCTTACGATCTACCGTCCAGGGTACAGGTTATCAATGACATTACGTGCTTCCACCGAGAAATGACTTAGACAACCATCCTGCTGCATCCACATCGACTTTCGTGTATTGAGCGATAAGCCTTCCAGATGTTGACAGAAGCCTTTGTCGACGAAGTCAGCGTACACGCGGCCAGTTAGGTCTGGTCAACCAATGGGTCTTTCTGACCTTAATTTTGGATTTTTAAATGGAACATGGTATTTTTTATTACAGATTTAGGTTACATGTAGAAAATAAGAAACTTTTATCCAAACCGCTTTCCCGATGAATGTCACCGTTAACCTTGAAAATAAATTTTAACTGCTCTTAGCACAAACCAGGCCCGACGACAAGAACATGACTGTTGTGTGTGGGGGACTGGATGGCAGAAAATGTAAGCATTCATAAATGTTTAAAGTGTCTGCTACCTTGATTCCCAAATTCCTGGTTTTCAAAAAACGAAAACCAGTATCTACCAAACAAATACCAGATGTAAACAAGGGAATGTCAGCAATAGACGTTGCTGTCAAACATAACAATGATCTAGTCACTGCTTTGTGAAATCATTTAGGTGTCTTTTTTGAAAAGCAAAGATATTCTCCAACGAGGAAGGTTTCGATATGCTCAAGTAGGTATAGAAGAGCGGTTCTGAGACCACCACCCAGGGTGGCCACCACCCGAGCTCCACCACCCGACCTCGTACCTGACCTGACGTCAATCGAACAACTCCACCACCCGACCACGCCCTGACCCGATCGGATACGCCACCGAGATAACTCGGGTGGTGGAGATGACGTAATCGAAGAGTGCGAAAATTCGAAAACTACTCGCCACATTCTAAAACTACACCACCTATCTAAACCAGAACTTGTAGAGCTCTAACTTGAGGTGACGCAATCCAAAATAGCGGCCAAGATGGCAAACGTTGGCGCGAAAATTCAAAAATTTTTAAATATTAAAAGGTATCCAACCCGATCTGTTGAAAGAAAACGATCTACTATTTTGATTTCACATATCACGACGTATATAAATATGGCGGTTGACGCATGCGCAAACCAACTTTTTTATTTTTTAAGTTAAACCACACGTGTTTGGTGTCATCTCACTTGTCTCAGTAAAAATAATTCAAATATGATATATGCGCATGCGCAAACCAACTTTTTTAGTTTTTGGGGTAGAGGTATCATGTTTGGTATCATTTTATTCGCCTTGATGAGTAAAATTCAAAAATGGTGACTAACGCATACGCAAACGTACCTGTTATGAGACAGATAGCTGCATGCCAATTCTTAGAGTTGACAACAAGGTATACATCTAGTGGTAAGGACCACATCGTTTCCAACTTTCGTTATCTTTAACATTTCCGACAAGTGACCCTGTAAGCAATATTATTTCCTTAACTGCGGTTGAAATGACCTCGTGAGTAGCTCTCGTTTCCTGTTAATAGTTGTCATTTTCCGTGTGTGATTTCATTCAACGGTTTCCTGTGAGAAACAAATCAAAAGTGGGGATATAATTATAAAAAACATCTAGTGACATGCAAGCATATCAGTCTTAGACTACAATCTGCTTACAGTAGTTGTTCTTAGTAGTTATAGTAGTGTACTTGTTCTGTTCAACATGTATGGTATCGATGTTAACGATGGAGTCCTTCGTACCTGCTAATAACAGTGTTTGTGAAGATTGTTATTGGGGTCAAGTTGATGCAGCTATGCGGCAGAATATTATTGAGATTAAGCAAGAAAGTAGAATGCTGTTGGAAACAAGGTATACTGTTAACCCATCTCTAAGTGTTGGAATTGGCATGCTGGATTGACTCCAATAATTAGGATTGTAAATACAAGTCCATATCCACCAAATCCAAATATAACAATCATCTGGCTCGTGGGAATGTGGTTATTTTACACTAACAAAAGCAACTGTAGAATACTTCACCAAAGATAATACGATTGAACCTGAAAATATTGGAGTATGTCAAGCCTATTAATATATTAGACAGTAAAGGTATATCAATCTCAGATGATTCTACTACTTTTTATTTAACCGAAGATGCAGTTCAACAACTACTAGATCTGGTTGAAATCATCAACGAAAAGGTGAAGTTTCTAACTAATTTTAACTTTGATATTCGGCTTAGTGATTTCCTCTATTGTGTCGCTGATGTTCTCAAGTGTGTTAATAAGAAGCAGCTACCGTGTGACGATGAAATGGTAAAGCTTATAAATATTATGTTAAAAGATCAGGAACCATCATTCCGAGTTTGCATGTTAGAGTACTTACACTTTGCAGAGAAGCAAATATTTAATCGTTTTAAAGAAATACATACGATATACAATGGGCCATTTTAAAGAAAGTTTCATCATCCTGATAGCACTATGTCAGAATGTATTTTATATCTACAAACCACCAAATGTAAAAGAAGTGCGAATCTGTTTCGACAGCGACGGCTGCATGAAATAGTCTGGACTTCCAAGAACACATCTACACAACGATGAGGTGATTGGAGTTTCCACATACATGTCCAAAACTAAGAGTGATATGGTGCGCTATAAACTTAGGTTCTTGTTTGATAATGGTACTCGTGATGAGACATCTGATTGGAGAACTCTCATATTAACTGATTCTTATCTATTCACTTCAAATTATATTTCTATGTTTATATCAACTGGTTTTCTTATGTCTTGTAATATTTATGCTCATGTACTTTTGTTTTAAATATAACATTGTACTTAAAGGTATCTATCGTAAACATATTTGTTAATAAAAATATATAAGCTGAAGATTTGTGTTTTTAGTGAATTTTTATTAAAAAAATTCACTAATAGAGAGGTATCGATGGTGAGACTTTGCAAAAATTCTTTCAAATGAGCGCGAATTAGGACCCCTAGAACCCATATCCGGGGTCAGTTTGAATTTTTATATGCTTATATATATATATATATATATATATATATATATATATATATATATATATATATATATATATATATATATATATATATATATATATATATATATATATATATATATATATATATATATATATATATATATATATATATATATATATATATATATGTATCCGTCTGATAACTCAAAAAATAATTAACCGATTTAGATGAAACTCGGCAAGTGCCTTTCTTTTATTAATGGCTTGGATGAGTTCGTTGGCCAGGAAAATCGGACGGGGTTTTCCGGGAAAATTTTGAGTTTTCTTTCAAAAAAAATTTTTTTTTCCGAAAATTTCGATAAAATTTGGTCTACATATTGCTTTGGGAAATACCTAACTATGTGCCAAAATTCAGCTTTCTAGGGTTACAGAAAATTGAGCTATTCAAATTTGAAACATGTTTAAATCATAAGTGTGTGGTTGCTGTTGGTTATTTATATTTCTATTGATCGCAGCTTCAAAATCTCGTATTATTCAATGACTTTGTAGTTCTCATTCTCACTTTTATTGACTAACATTTCAATTCTTGGTCTCAATGGTTTTATATTTTCACGTTTGACCAGCAGATGTCGCTCACTGTAAACATTGTTATTATTAATAAATGCATAAGTCAATTCGTAGCGTGTTAATCGGTAACGTGAAAATACTAGGCGGTCCAAGTCGCAGATAGAGGTTCCATCGCAGTTGCAGTAAGATCCTCCATGCCAGTTCGATGCAGATGAGATTTATATCTACCGTGGTTAAATCTCATTCTAATTATGGTAGTTGAAGTTTTTCTTGGTAAATTGAGATCTTTAATTTGATTTTCTAAAGACAATTGCGAGTAGAGCAAGCTATCTCTGTTATTTGATTTTAGTGAATTTTTATTTTTAAAAAAATCACTAATAGAGAGGTATCGACGGTGAGACTTTGCAAAAAAATTTTCAAATGAGCGCGAACTAGGACCCCTAGAACCCATATCCGAGGTCAGTTTCAATTTTTATGTTTATATATATATATATATATATATATATATATATATATATATATATATATATATATATATATATATATATATATATATATATATATATATATATATATATATATCCGTCTGATAACTCGAAAAATAATTAACCGATTTCAATAAAACTCGGCAAGTGCCTTTCTTTTAATAAGGGCTTGGATGAGTTCGTTAGCCAGGAAAATCAGACGGGGTTTTCCGGGAAAATTTTGAGTTTTATTTCAAAAAAAAAATTTTTTCTCCGAAAATAACAAAGCTGTTTTAATGAAATTTACATGTATTGCCTTGGGATAGACCTTACTAAGTAACAAAATTTAACTTTCTCAATTTATCAAAAATTGAGTTATTAAAATTTTATATTTTCTTACAAAAAAATTTTTTTCTGCAAAATTTACAGTTATTTTAATGAAATTTGGTGGATATCTTGTCCTAAGAAAGACCTTACTACATACCAAAATTAAATTTTCTAAGTTTATAGAAAAATTTGTTATTCAAATTTGAAGCATTTAATAAAAATTCACTACCATAACGCACTTGCTGCGTCCAGAGTTTTTTATTCATTAGTTAAGTACCTATAGTTAAGATGAGATACTGTGAATCGTGCTCGTTACAAGTGAAAAAGAGTGCTTTCTTTGGGCATTTACGTAGTGAAATTCATAAATCAAAAGTATGTGAACCATGGAAAGTTGAACAAGTGCAGATGTTAACTAAAGCTTTTAAAAATAGAATGGCTACTTATCGTATATACGAAAAAGATATTGATATTAAACAGTTTATGGAAACAATAAGACGTAAAGTGTTTGATCTGATGGAAGCTGCTTTAGCTAAACATAATGAAATTAAAATGAATGTAGAATTGTTTGGCTTGTATGTACTCCAAAGTCGAAATAGAAAAGAAATGAAGTCATGCAATACTAAAAATAAAACTGTTACAGTGTCAACTAATTTTGAAAGTATATATCAAGAATTCGTCGACGAAATTTACACAAAAGCTTTGGAGTTTGCATAAGTTGAAAGCGGATGGATGTTGGAACAAATAATGTGGCTGGAAATAAATATTAATAAATACAGCTTCAAACCGTAGTGGCATCAGCATCTATAAATTGTTCACTACGCACTGTTAAGTTCATTCAAAATGTAGTTGTCGTAGAGGTTAGACGTGGTTCAGTTGACTCTAACGCATCCAAGTGCTCAGTAGTGTGTTTACAATGGTTACATTAAGTGATGTGTGTTACCAGAAAATTAAAGATAACTTCTGGTATGGTCTATTTGGAGACTTTCAGTTAATTATCGATCAGAACACTGGTTATTTTAATGCAACTAAACTGTGTAAAAATGGTGAGAAAAGATTTAGACAATGGATGGAAAATAAGAAAACCAAAGAGTTAATTGCCCATTACAACAAGCTGGCGGAACATTTGGGTAACCGAAATACCGTTGACCCAAATGTTCCAGCAGAAGGAGTTGACTTAGTACCTACAACTGCTACATACTTGGTAAACATTGGTGGAGCGCAGACTGAAAACGATTCGATATCTGGTACATATGTTTGCAAAGATTTGATTTTAAATTTAGCCTGCTGGATATCCAATCATTTCTATGAAAAGTGCAACCAAATTATTTTTGATTTTTTCGTAAGTGAATTTAATCAAAAATATAAGGATAACCTTAAAGAAATTGAAGTGAAATTAATGAAGATATACGATGAAGTGCAGCGCATGCGAGAAACAAACGCTAAAATCACAGAACATCTTGAAGATATATCTCGAAAAGCAAGCAACCCTGGAAAACTTTGTGTTTTTGGTTTACTTTCAAGAAATGATAAGGGTGCTACCTATCCATATTATGCTGTAAGGACTCAGAAGGAAAGTTTTAAAAGAGCTGTCAAGCACAAAAATAAACATCCTGATTCTGAAGTAGTTCTAAACATGTTGTATGATCCAAATTCTGTAAATTTCTTTAACAGAATAAAGGCCGAAGTCAAATACCTCAAGGCGAAGGGAAACGATCTACATATAGCAGATGTATCACAGGAGAAGTTTATTCAGGATATTATTGATTTACGACATAATTTGTAATTGTCCACTTGGCTTAATTGTATGTAACCAGATGGAAAAATAAAATAACATTATTTTTAACAAAGACTTTTATTTCATTCTAAGTACATTAATACATTAAAGATATAAGCTTATTTAACATCATCTGAATTTATCTAAGAATTATGAGATTTATCAAAACCCAGCCATTTTACATAGAGCTGCTTGCCTTTCTTCCTCAAGATGCGTTCAACCAGATAGATGTCTGTTTGTTTAGTCGTTTGTAGTTATTCCTCGTAAAACTCCCCACTGATTGGTTTCCTCTGCATATCTTCAAGAAAGTATGTTACTAGATTTGTGAAATGAATACTAACAATCTTGAATAATTCTGTTGACCAGCAAGGTGTATACATCTTTTCAAATTGAGCTTTTGCTTTACTTATACGTACAACTTTAAATTTATTTTTGTTAAGCACTTTGAGATTTGAGTAAACTTGTTTCAGAATAGCTTCTTTATTTTTATTGTTCTTGAGGTTTTACACCAGTTGTTCGATGAACAGTAGCGTTTTAAGCAGCAGTGACGTCAGGTAGTGTTAATCCACTTGTAGGGGCCAATCAAGTTGAAATTTTTATATATCTTCTCTTTCAAGGTACGTATGACTCTTTCCACCATTACAGCCTTCTTCACACTATAAGTGCTGTAGTGATTGATGTTGTATTTTTTCATTAAGGCGTTAAATGTAGAGTTATAGAACTCGCGACCAAGATCAGACTGGATGTTAGAGGGTGCTGTTCTATTAGCTAAAATGTCGGCTATACCTTTAGTCACCTCTTCAGCATTTTTAGAGTTAAGTGGACGAGTCCAGACATACTTTGAAAAACAATTGATAACCACTAAAATGTACTTATACCCAGAGTTTTCTCGATGATAGTCTGTAAATTCAGCTAAATTAATCTGCCACAAGTCGTTCAAACCTTTTATTATTGTACGTCTACGTTTAAAATCGATTCTTGTTGATATGTACAACTAATTGATTATTTGTTTTTTAGCATCAGATGGTTCAACTGTTTTACGCTTCATGGTGATGTTGGATTTAAAAGAATCCACTTATCATGTAAATCTTTTAGTTTGCCGTCTATTTCTCCCAGCTTCTTCTTTAACTTCTTATTCTTTGACCCATCGCTATATTTTAAAACTTGAGCTGTTATGCTCTCAGCTAAATTTTTCAATTTATTTTCAAATTCGTTTTTTAAATCTTCCAACTCTGGTTTGTGTACAGCTTCAAGTAGTATGGCACTGATTCTTTGTTTTACCTCATTTTTGTTCTTCTGAGAGTCGTCTATCCATACATCAACATTTTTTTTATTTACACCATCTGTTGAATCGACTGGATCAGCGATGTTACACAATCTATGGCTTTGCAAATCAAAATCATCACTAGTAGTTCTTGGGAAAATCTCTCTTTCAATAATTTTAAACTTAAAACCTTTATTGGACTGGAAACGTCCGAACTTATCGATAGACATTTTTATACTAAGCAATAGGTAGGTATGTCTGGGATATATGTAGGTATACTAGGCGATAACACCAACGTTCTTCAGTTCTTCAATGATTGACTGAATTTCATTGTTATGAGCATTATTACCAGCAGTTTGGGAAGCCACTAAAAGTCTCAGTCTATCAACCAACTAATTTATGTCATCCCGGTACACATATTCTATTTGTTTGTTATTTTGCATCAATAGTTGCATTCTGAGCTCTAGGTTCGGTTTTTTGTTCTTCGTTAAGACATGTGTAGTAACCAAAACCTTGAGGAGTTGAATATGTTCGCCCTCGTGGATTTATAATTGGTTTTATTAGTCAGATACTTTTCCGATGAACAACCTTTGGTTCGTGCATTAGGATTGTAGTTAATTTTATGAACACTAGTTGATTACAGAATATCTCTATAGTGTTGAAAATCGTCATAAATATACCCCCTAGGTCTTTTCATAAATATCAATTCTAGCAGACCTTGTGTTTGCGGATATCTCCTTTGACCTAGGCGAATGTCATCATTAGTAAAGTCTAAGTGTTTGCTGACAAGACTCCAGCTACCAGTATCTTTAGCGTAGCGAGCACCATGCGTTTGATCAATGGTAGCGAGTCTCGGTGGATCAGTAAAATACTTGTCTATATAATATCGAACTCGTTCAGGATATTGCTCCAAAAATTCTTGATATGCTGGGTTGGTTGTCATAGTTTGTAGATCTGCCTCAAGCTCTTCACATGTTGGGGTATTCTCATCGGAGCTTGTCTCCACCCCTGGTTCGGCTTCAAAAACTTTGGGTTTGGTTTCTAGTACCGCTTTCTCTTTGATTTGTTCAGCTGGTGGCTGCAGTTTAAGCGTTGATGTGTTTTTAGATATTTCACTTAGTGGGTCAACAATTGGTTTATATACACGTTGCAGGACTTCATCATTCTTAAGCATTAAATGTTTTATTCGAATGTTTTCAGCAAGTTGTAAAATCTTTTTCTTAATTTTTCCCTCTTGGTTACCCATCACCTCCATCTTGCTAAAGTTATTTGTTTCAAACAACCTGTCTACCTAATGTAAGCCACTTGTTAGTTGATCGTGCTAATAGATACAAACTGTTTGGTGGTTTAAGATGTATTAGCTTTGAAGTGGATGTATGTCTACATATCTAGTGTTAGGTACCTATCACGACAACTGGTAGACACTCGTCCTGCTAGATAGATATCCTGCTAGACAGCTGTCTAGCAGGACAGCTGTCTGTCCTGTCTGACAGGACAGTTGTGGCCAATTAGATTACTATATAGCTATCGAATCCTTTTCTATATCTACCTTTGTCTACATCATTTTCTTTTACAATCACCAACACACCATACTTATTGTCTTTCCAGCATTGGCAACATATATTTTTAAATTGTTTAAAGTCCATATCAGCGGTAACATGGTCGTCATAGATGTGTTTTAAGTTCGTTTCATATTGTTTAAAGAGAATCAAAACGTTAGCGTTATCACGTATCATATATTTGGGTATTCGAGTATATGTTTGACAGAGGTAGAATGAATCAATATTCTTATGTCTTCCCATACTAAAGTATGCTCTCATTTTATCTTGTTTGTCCCAAGCCACATCATCGAATATAAACACCGAGTTGTCTAAAGCTTCTGCTGGATATAATATTTCATCGTTTTCACTATATAGATAATAACCAACACATTTTGTAGCGTCCAGCACCTCCTTTAACATGTTATATTTGGGTTGGTATAAAGACTTTGAATACACATACACGTTATCAAACATTAAACCGTTCGGTTCAAACAATAAACTTAACATAATATTTGTTTTACCACACCCACTAGGACCACATATGATACATTTAACTGTGTTTGGGAAGAGAGGACCATGTCTTAGTTGTTGTTCTGCTATATCAACAACATCGTCTATATTTGTAATAGGTAAGGCAGAAGCGTGTTTGATGGTACGCATCTTGACTTAAACTAAACTATATTTTTCGAGCATGTATATAAATATAAATATGTAGCGAGTCACGCAGTCAGTATCAATGTTGGTGTCACAGGGTGAAGGTCTTGTAAACACAGTCATTAACAAATTACCCGTTGAGTTTCACATACCTGGTTATCAATTTTGCGGTCCGGGTACAAAACTTAAAGAACGTCTGGCTAAAGGTGATCAAGGTATTAATCCTCTAGATCGTGCTTGTCGAGACCACGACATCGCTTACTCTCAATCAAAAGAGTTAAGTGATAGACACCGAACCGACGAAGTGTTGGAAAACCGAGCTTGGGAGAAATTCAAGTCGAAGGACGCAAGTTTTGGTGAAAAGTTAGCCGCTTGGAGCGTTACAAACACCATGAAAGTTAAAAGAAAGCTCGGTATGGGTCTCGATGTAATCAACTCAAAGCCAAAGAAGAAAGTTCTATTTAAAACATTATTAGTCTTATTGGAGAAGTTATAAAAGACAGAAATCTTATTCCATCAGAGAAGGCTGTGTTTTATATCGCTCACGCAATTGTTAAACAGATTGGTGGGCGTAAGAATATGCTGAAACCTCGAGTTATTCCAATACCTAAAAGCGGAGGCTTCCTTCGACTACTACCTCTGATATTTGGTGGTCTATCAGCACTAGGTGCTCTGGGTGGCGGTACTGCTGGTATTACTAAGGCAGTTAATGATGCTAAAGCAGCCCAACACAAACTAGACGAAGAATAACGTCATAACAAAACGATGGAGGCTATCGCTATGGGTAACAGAGGTAGTGGTTTAAAATTAAAACCAAAGTATAAGAGACTCGGCAAAGGATTATATCTGAAGAAGCAGCGTAGCGGTTATGGGTTTTATTTGCAGAAGGCAAAAGACGAGTAAGATGTTTACCAGCAAGACCTCTAACAAATGAAAATCTTATGACATTTGCTGGTAAAATGAAAATTCCATATTTTAGAGGTGTATACATGCGAGATACACTACCATCAAACGGACCACGTAAAAATGAATTACTCATCATGAATTTGTAAACAAACAAGAAACCTGGCAGTCATTGGGTTGCAGTTAAGAAACGTGGTGACACAGCCTACTTTGACTCCTATGGAAGCTTGAAGCCACCAGTTGAGTTGCAGCGTTACCTTAAAGACTCTAGTCTAATGTACAATCATGATGTGTATTAGAAATATAGTACTTATAATTGTGGTCACTTATGTTAAAAAAAATTAAATAAAAGACTCAAACAGTAGCCTCTGTGTTTTAGTCATGTCGCAAACCTTCGCCTTGAAAGATCGAAGTTCCCATCCGTCAGCAGACTACGATCCTCCAATTGAATTGGATCCAGATGGTAGCTATGCTGTTGCTATGATTCGCTGCCACACATACAACAACATACCTAACATATATAAAGGTAAAAACAAATTTTGTGTAAAAGAAGGAGCTGTTTGGAAAACCATCACGATACCCACCGGTGCATATGAAATAACACATTTGGAAAACTTGGTTCAAAATGAGCTTGTTGGTGCTACAGCAACACGCGAGCAAAAACAGCTAGCTTTGATTCTAAGACCTAATCCTAATACTATTAGATGTGAAATAAAGTGTTTCACAAGTATCAGTTTTGATTCTGATGATTCGCTTGGACGATTGCTGGGATTTTCAAAGCAAGTTCTTCAACCAGGTGTCTTCCATGAATCTGATTTACCTGTTGAAATAGTGGATGTTAAATAGATTCGTATAGAAATTAATATTGTATCTGGTTCCTACTATAACGGGAAACCTGCGCATACGTTATATGAGTTTGCACCGATGGTCGATCCTAGTTATGCAATCGATATAGAACCTAAGAATCTAATTTATTTACCAGTAAGCAAACGAGAGATTTCAAATATAAGCATCGACATCGTGGACCAAGATTCAGTTCCTATAAACTTTCAAGGTAAAGAGGTGTCTGTTCGCTTAGAGCTTAAAAAGAATGCTTAGAATGCTAGTCTTTAAAGATATAAAGGCAAGTGAATCTACCAAAACAAATTTAGTACAGTCAGCTCATTTAAAGCGTACACTTCATTCCGATAATATTGAATTCCTTAAAAGTCTTGGTTATCATGTTATCAAAACTAGAAATATTCAAAGACCCCAAGTTTGACGATTCCATTGATCGAGAAGAACTTAGGTCTTACTATTTATCAACTAAATCGTTTGGTAACAGCGATGAGGTTGAAATAAACATCAATCAGCAGGATGCATTCGTATGTCTAGCAGAGTCGCTCTAATAATAGGTGTTCTGGAACCTCTAGCAGTACAAAATGCTGCTGGTGACTGCCACATGTCAAATAACGGAGGATCAATGAATTATGAATTAAATAACAAGGAAGTGGAGCGAGTACGAAACCCATACACCACAACAACCATCAAAACTCTGCTTTCGTTTAGTAAGAATGAAGCGAAATCTCTTAGCAATGCTGGGTCATCAGATCACATCACCTTAAACGATAACAAATTTCACCTGCTCCTACCTCTTTGGTTCCTCTTTAGTTTCTTTCATCACTTTAAAGGAGTTCTCTGTGGTAAACATACTTTCCTATTTACGAGAGCTCGAAATAATGCCAACAGTTTTTACAGTACTGCCACAGCAAGATATAAAATAACTGTAACCAACATGTTTTTAAAAGCAAAACATGTATTTCCAAACGATAAAATAAAGTTGGAATTGATGGATAAAATAGCAAAAGATACATCTATATTTCTCGAATATCGCAAATGGGACATGTATGAGCTACCAGCGCTCAGAGATATTAATAAAGATGTGTGGTCTGTTAAAACTGCAACAAACTTAGAAAGACCTAGATATGTGATTATAGCATTCCAAACAGATCGGAAAGACAACATAACCAAAAAGCCTGGACGCAGCAAGTGCGTTATGGTAGTGAATTTTCATAGAAATGATCTGGCACAATATATTTTATTATAACTTTTTTTTCTTGTAACATAGTAATCTAAATTTTGGTGTTTAGTTTACTTTTTATATCGTTAACCCACCTACCAAATTTGGTTATCATAGATTCTTAATTTTTTAAGATAAAATTTTTTTTCTAATGAAAACTCAAAATTTTTCCGTAAAACCTTGTCTAATTTTTTGGATTAACAAACTTGTCAAAGCCATTTACAAAGGGAAGGTACATGCAAAATTTTATCAAAATCGGCCCATTATTCTTTGAGAAAAAATTTTTTTTCGAATAAAAACTCAAAATTTTTCCTGAAAACCTCGTCCGATTTTCCTGACTAACAAACTTGTCAAAGCTATTTACAAAGAGAAGGTAGATGCCAAATTTTATTAAAATCGGATCATTATTTTTTGAGATAAGAATTTTTTTGGAATGGAAACTCAAAATTTTCCCGGAAAACCTCGTCCGATTTTCCTGACTAACGAACTTATCCAAGCCATTGACAAAATAAAGGTACATGCCAAATTTTGTCTAAATCGGCCCATTATTTTTTGAGTTATCGGTGTGATACATACATATATACATATATATATATATATATATATATATATATATATATATATATATATATATATATATATATATATATATATATATATATATATATATATATATATATATATTTCAAAATTCAAAAGTCGGGATCTCCCCATTCGTGAATTTTTTCTACGAAAATTCACTAAAAAGGTGACTTCTTCGATAACATCGTTATGGTAGATCTACGAGCGTTCCTAAATTCAGAATGCCACCCTTATGAAGCTCGGAATATGGATTTCGAGAAATCAAAATATGTTGAAGCCTACCAGATGTACACAGATTTTCAATAAAGTTTTTATTATAAAACCATTCAGAGCCTCTTTTAAATTATGATGAGTTTAACGAACGAGCTCTATTTGTAATCGACTGTCAGCACCAGAATGAATCAATCAAGTATTCAACAGTCGACCTCAAAGTGGAGTTTATGAGTAAAGACAATTTTCCTAATAGAACTAGAGCTTACTGTTTAGTTATTCATGATTGTATATTTGAATATAAACCTCTAACTGGTATCGTAAGAGCCATTATGTAATAATTTAGTATGTAAATCGTATTAATCCTAATAAATTAATTGTGTTTAAATCGATTGTTTTATTTCTAACCTTAAACTGCTGTCAACTCCAAGAATCGGCATGCAGCTATCTGTCTCCTAACAGTTATGTTTGCATATGCGTTAGTCACCATTTTTGAATTCTACTCATCAAGACGAATAAAATGATACCAAACATGATATCTCTACCCCAAAAACTAAAAAAGTTAATTTGCGCATGCGCGTATGTCATATTTGAATTTTGTTTACTAAGACGAGTAACATGACACCAAACACGCGTGGTTTAACTTTAAAACTAAAAAAGTTGGTTGCATACGTACGCGTCAACCGCCACATTTATATACGTCATGATATGTGAGATCAAAATGGTGGTTCCTCTTCTTTCAACAAGTCGGCTTAGATACCTTTTAATATTTTAAAATTTTTGAATTTTTGCGCCAACGGTTGCTATCTTGGAGCCCATCTTGGATTACGTCACTTCAGGTTAGAGCTCTACGCGTTCTGGTTTAGATAGATGTTGTAGTTTTTGAATGTGGCGGTTAGTTTTCGACTTTTCGCACTCTTCGATTACGTAATCTCCATCACCCGAGTTATCTCGGTGGCGTATCCGGTCAGGTCAGGGCGTTGTCGGGTGGTGGAGTTGTTCGGTTGACGTCGGGTCAGGTCAGGTCAGGTCAGGTCAGGTCAGGTCAGGTCAGGTCAGGTCAGGTCAGGTCAGGTCAGGTCAGGTCAGGTCAGGTCAGGTCAGGTCAGGTCAGGTCAGGTCAGGTCAGGTCAGGTCAGGTCAGGTCAGGTCAGGTCAGGTCAGGTCAGGTCAGGTCAGGTCAGGTCAGGTCAGGTCAGGTCAGGTCAGGTCAGGTCCGCCATCTTGGATTACGTCACTTCAGGTTAGAGCTCTACGGGTTCTGGTTTAGATAGGTGTTGTAGTTTTTGAATGTGGCGGTTAGTTTTCGACTTTTCGCACTCTTCGATTACGTCATCTCCATCACCCGAGTTATCTCGGTGGCGTATCCGGTCAGGTCAGGGCGTGGTCGTGTGGTGGAGTTGTTCGGTTGACGTCGGGTCAGGTACGACGTCGGGTGGTGGGGTTATTCGTGTTAGGTACGACTTCGGGTGGTGGAGCTCGGGTGGTGGTCTCAGAACCGCTCTTCTATACCTACTTGCTCATGGTGTTAGGCGAATGTGTTCAAAATTACAGACAAGCCGAACGAATGTATACAGGGAGGTACCCTGACAGCGTTCCTTAATCTCACAACTTTTTTAGGTGCCTGGCGATTCGAATTCGAACAACTGGTCCAATTCAATCCCTACACAATAAGAATCAACAGATTAGGCAGCCGGTAAGAAACGAAATGGCACCTGACATTTTGGCTGCTGTTGCTATCAACCCCCATGTTTAAACCAGGGGGATCCCGGGTGATTCTGGTGTGAGTCAATATGCAGGATTTTAAAAGATACTCATTATCATCCCTATCACATTAACCCGCAACAGGCACTTGAACCGAGGGATCACCAAAAACATATCGATTTTTGCTAATGGCTATTAGCCAAAGAACTCCATCGATCGATTCTCTGGACCGATGAGGCTACATTCAAAAGCAAAGGGTAGGTCAGCATTCACAATGCCAATTGCTGTTCTCAAGAAAACCTTCATTGGCTGCGAGAAGTGGACAACCACCATTTGTGGAGCCTCAACACAGGGTGTGGCCTCATCGGGTGCCAGATCATCGGGCCCTACTTTTTTGACGGCATTCTAACTGGCTGTGTGTACACTGACTTCGTCGACAAAGTCCGCTGTCAGCATTTGGTAGACATCTCGCTCAATACACGAAAGTCGATGTCGATGCAGCAGGATGATTGTCTAAGTCGTTTTTCGCTGGAAGCACGTAATGTCATTGATAACCTGTACTCTGGACGGTGAATCGTAAGAGAACGGGCTGTAGCGTGGCCACCTCGATCCCCTGACTTAACACCCTTGGATTTTTTTTGGTACCGGGGCAAAGATATTGTTTACGGACATCAACCCACAACAAAATATGATATGAAGATGCAAATCCGGAAAGCCTGCCATTCGTTGAGCAGCGTAGAAATCTTGCAAACTACCGACACCGTTCGAACACGGATCAAGGAATGTGTGAATCAAGGTGGCAGACACTTTGAACATTTACGAACGATTACATTTTCTGCCATCCATTCTCCCACACATAACAGCCACGTCCTTGTCGTTGGATGTGATTTGTGTTAAGAGCAGTTAAAATTAATTTTCAAGGTTAGTGGTGACATCTATCGGGAAAGTGGTTCGAATGAAAGTTTCTTATTTTTCTACTTGGAACCTAAATCTGTAATAAAAATACCATGTTTCATTTAAAAATCCAATATTTGGGTCAGAACGACCCATTTCCGGTTTATTACGGAAGTTGACTCCATCACCAATCGATAGAGCGTACCCGATTTGAGTATACAAACACATATTATTTTTTCCTTAGAGCAACCAGTAGGCTAATAAACGAATTGTACGGGTGGTCTGATTCACCCTTATATATATATATATATATATATATATATATATATATATATATATATATATATATATATATATATATATATATATATATATATATATATATATATATATATACGGTGTCCCAGTTTATAGTAGCAGGACTTTAACAGATCATTCTAAGATTAAAAAGTTCATAAATATATAACATCTAATTTGGTTCCTGACGGAGATACAGGGTGTTGAAATTTAATATGTTTGAACAATTTTTAACAATATCTTTGGAACGGAGTGAGATATTTGCATCCAATTTCGTACACATTCTATGTATATTTAGGTTATTACTCAGTGGTCTGATTCACCCTTTATATATATATATATATATATATATATATATATATATATATATATATATATATATATATATATATATATATACATGGTGTCCCAGTTTATAGTAGCAGGACTTTAACAGATCATTCTAAGATTAAAAAGTTCATAAATATATAACATCTAATTTGGTTCCTGACGGAGATACAGGGTGTTGAAATTTAATATGTTTGAACAATTTTTAACAATATCTTTGGAACGGAGTGAGATATTTGCATCCAATTTCGTACACATTCTATGTATATTTAGGTTATTACTCAGTGGTATTCTTGTCCCAAATGATATACTGGGTGTTACTTTTCCGGGTTCCGTAGACTATTTGAAATAATATAAATTCTTTCACGTACCCTACTGACCTTTTATAATACCCCTCTCTGAAAGAAAAATCTCTTAGAAACATTTTTAGTTCCTTGTAGTTTTATGCTATCTTGAGCGGTTATCGAAATATTACTAGTTTTTTGAAGCAATTATGTTTTTTTTAAACTTCAACACCCCGTATATCCCTTAGGAAGCTAATTAGAGGTTATGTTTATATAAACTTTTTTTCTCAAAATAATCTGTTCTATTAATTGTTGAAGTCTTAGTACTAGTTCCTAAGAAAAATACAGGGTGTTGAAATTTTGGGGAAAAAAAAGGTACACAAATTTCAACCCCCTGTATTTTTCTTAGGAAGTAGTAGTAGGACCTTAGCAATCAATAGAACAGATCATTTTGAGAAAAAAAAGGCATATAAACATAACCTCTAGTTAGCTTCCTAAGGGAGATACGGGGTGGTGAAGTTTGAAAAAACATAACTGCTTCAAAAAATTAGTAATATTACGATAACGGCTCAAGATAGCATAAAACTACAGGGAAATCAAAATGTTTCTAAAATATTCTTTTTTGAGAAAGAAGTATTATAAAAGGTCAGCGGCGTACGTGTAAGGAAAAGTAACACCCAGTATACCATTTGAAACAAGAATACCACGGAAAAACAATCTCAGTCTACATAGAACGTGTACGGAATGGCATGCGAATAGCTCACTCCGTTCCAAAGATATTGTAACTGTATCTCCGTTCGGAAGCAAACAAGAGGTTATCTTTATATGAACTTTTTGTCTGAAAATGATCTGTTCTATTGACTGTTAAAGTCCTGCTACTATAAACTGGGACACCTATATATATATATATATATATATATATATATATATATATATATATATATATATATATATATATGTATGTATATATATATATATATATATATGTATATATATATATATATATATATATATATATATATATATATATATATATATATATATATATATATATATAGATAGATAGAATCCTGGAAGCTGGGGAATCTGTAACGAGTAGGCGAATGAGCAGTGGCGTTCCGCAGGGTTCGGTCCTTGGGCCCACACTGTGGAACTTGCTGTACGATGGACTGCTGAGGATGGCGCTACCCGCGGGGGTGACTCTTGTGGGCTTCGTAGATGATGTGGCTGTGGTAGTGGTTGCCAAGACCGAAAAGCTACTGATGAGCACGGCAAACAAGGCACTGAAAAGCGTAACAGCTTGGATGGGAGCGAAACGACTCGAACTGGCCCCTGAAAAGACGGAAGCAGTCATACTTACACCTAAGAGGAAAATGGCTCCCATCCAATTTATTGTAGAGGGAAGCAAAGTATTGCCGAAAAAATCAATCAAATACCTAGGGGTTTGGCTGGACACCAAGCTAACGTTCGCTGAGCAGGTTAACCAAGTGGCTCAGAAAGCCGAAAAGACAGTTGTTGCCCTAACTAGACTACTACCCAACATCGAAGGTCCCAGGGCATCAAAGAGCAGACTGTTAATGAGTGTCGCAATGTCGCAGATATTGTATGCCGCCCCCACGTGGCACAGTGTCATTAAAAACAAAAAGCTTGTACAGAGACTCACAATGGTGCAGCGAATACTCTCCATTAGAATATGTAGCGCCTATAGGACAATTTCAGCAGAGGCTGCGGCTGTGATTGCAGGAGTGCCACCAGTGGAGCTGCTCATCCAGGAGAGACAAGAACGATATGGCGGTCTAACACGAGAAACTGCTAGGTCTCAACTGATGACTAGATGGCAGACGAAATGGGAGAACAGCACGAAAGGCCGCTGGACCTGGAGGATTATTCCAAATATTAGAACCTGGAGTGAAAGAAATCACGGAGACGTGGACTACTTCTTGACCCAAGCACTGTCGGGCCATGGCTGTTTTGGCAAGTACCTGTACGAGCGAAGGAGGAGGGATACGGAGTCTTGTGACTACTGCGGGTCGATTGACGATGTAGAACACACTCTATTCGCCTGTCCAAGATGGGAGAATGTCCGAAAGGAATATGCCCAAGCCAAGAGGGAAGTGTTTAACGCCAAAATTTTCGGCGAGCAGCTTGCTGGAATATCAGGAATGCTGGAACCTAGTGCACACAGTGGTCCGAAAAATTATCGAGACTAAAGAAAGGGAGAACAAGAGATGTGGAAGGAGGCAAGGCAGAAAAGAAATGTCTTTTGCTTAGAGTAGTGGCAAACCATTTTAAAACGTGTTGTGTTTTATTTGTTTATATGTTGTATATAGGTATATGTTGTGAGTATGATTTGTATGTATTGTATTATATATTGTATTACCTATGTTATGTATTATATTAAAGCGAAGACAGCCAATGCCTCGAAGTAATGCAACAGCGGTTCCGAGGCTGCGGCGGTTCAGGAGGGCCACTTGTTTGGTTAGCCCCTATTGGCGCCAACTACGCCCTCAAAAAAAAAGATAAAAAAGATAGATAGATAGATAGATTAATCAGCAACCTACCTTAGACAGACAAGTATAATTTGTCACTTAAATTTAGTAAAAATTAAAATCAAAATTTCAATGAAAATGCACATACCTAAAAAGTGCATGGTCGCATTGTTGTAACATTTTAGTGAGATGTTCTGCGAGGGAAATCCAACGACAAATCAAGGAACTTCTCTAAATGTGTAAATATCTAAAAAAATATATCAAAATTAAAATTAAAATAATAATAGTTTACTAAGTTTAGAAAAAGTCAGTCGAGCCAGCGAGGCATTTTCACCATGGGTATACAAAATAATAAATTGAAGACAAATACATCAACATGTACAAGTAAATGTAAACAAACTTGTTATATACATATTTTTTTAAATTGTTTAATGTGAGAAGAACAATAAACAGTGAACAAACTATTTGTGAAAATGACTCTTGACACCACTAAAGACTGGCAAAAAAGAAAAGTCATTAAATAAATGAACACTCTTCCAAAGTGATAAATATTGTACGGTAGAATTAGGTGGTAATTAGGAATTCGTTGAATAATAAGTTATATTTTGTATGTGCTAAAAATGAATGTATTAAATTAAGGTTTCATTCTAAATTTGTAATGTTCTAGGTAATAGACTGATTCGACAATACCAATTTAATAAAAAAGAAAGTAAATCACGATATTACATTATGAAAATTAAATTTTCGTGTCCTATATGTATAATAACGTCATTAATGTCAATTTAGGCACTATTACAATGAAAACAGAAATATGTCAAAGTTTAAATTTACCGCGTTTAAAAATGCAGGATTTGATATTTGACATGAAAACAGTTTATATGAAATGCCTGGGAGCTGACCGTGAAATTTGATCATTACAGGGGTTCCAGATTAAAATAAAGCCTTGAATCTAATTTCCGGTAAAAATTGTCTTTCTTGAATAATTTTTGTGGCATCGTTAGTAAATCGGTCCTAAAACTTAAGGAAAATATACGCAAATTCAGCGTGAAAGTAATGTTTGTAAGCTAAAAGGTAATAAATCGTATTTATTTGATCTCGAGTAATACAAAGAAGCAGTCTAGTATCAAAAGACAAAGTAATATATATGACTTTACTTACATGAAGCAGCCAATGATGAAGGTACTATATGTGGAAACTGGAACCTGTGATGAGCACTAATAAGTACACTTGGAGAACCCAAATCACCACAACACATATTTCAGAGACCTTACGATCGTTTCGTTGACCATGTCAACATCTTCAGAGGAAGAAAAATTCTAAAGTTTGTGCCAACGTTTGTTTTGTGGGTACACTAGGAAATAATGACGCCACGTCGAATGACATCAAAATCACACGTTTCAATAATTTAACATCTTTAATTTTATCAATAAAATCAAGAGAATTTAGCACCGAACAACTTTTCTGTTTAATAGGTAGGCTTTTAAACTCGTTTGACAACCACTTTGCCAAATTATATGTTGGAGAATCTATAACCGAAATAATAGACCTCATTAATTTTCCCGGATATGAATTTTCGGGAGACAATATTTTTGGGGGACTTTAGGATTATAAACTTGTAAACGTCTTCTTAAATCTTTTGTTATGAGATTTGGACATTTTTTTAAACTGTTTTTAACTTCGTTAATCATTTTTGGTAACGGATTTTTATCTAGTTTGCTATACGGCCCTGACTCTATTGCATTACTCACACGCTCTTTACAATCACTTTTATCCATTATCACAACTTTATTGCCTTTATCCGCCTTAATATAAAAACAATCGTTTTCTCGCAATAGTTTAACTATTTTCATTTGATTATAATTTTTGTATTTTGTAGGATTCTTTTCTTTCAGATTTTTAGAGATTTTCTTTTTACATGCTTCACGAATAAAGTTTCCTGAAGAATCGGGTAATTTTTTTTCCTCTGAAGATGTTGACATGGTCAACAAAACAATCGTAAGGTCTCTGAAATATGTGTTGTGGTGATTTGGGTTATCCAAGTGTACTTATGATGAAGGTACTGTAATACCTATAATTTAAACTACATAGGTTATGATATTTCAGCTGATTGATATACAAAACATTATAAATAACTAACCGACCAGTTTACGTTTGTGAAAGCTGAATAAACAAGTACAAACAGACATAATAAATATCTATCATCAATTGGCCTGCTATCGGTGACAGAACATAGAAGTCAGGTCAAGCTTCAAGTTAATAGAACATCTTTACGTACGCGGTTCCCTAGCAACGATAAAATCAGAACCAAAACTGTAATTATTATTTATTGTCTGTATTGTATAAATTTAAAATAAAACAATTTACCATATTTTATCAAAATAACTTGTTTGAAAATGTACAAAAATTTTCCGGAAATAAACTTAAATGTTTTCGAGAAAACTCCTTTCCTAGCCGACGATCCTTAGGTTAATAGCAAATTGAATTATTGAATTTTGAAGCGTTTAATGAAAATTCGACGCCCTCGTGGCGCAGGTGGCTAGGTGCCAGCCTGCTAAGCGTGAGGTCCCGGGTTCGATTCCCGGGCGAGCCAATTTGACTCTGTCTGGAAAATTTTAAAAAATATTGAATGATGGGAAAGAATGTGTTAATGGCCTGAGATGCCGCAGCCAATAAGATTAAATAAAAAAAATGAAAATTCGCTACCAAAACGCACTTACTGGGTCTTAATTTTTGTTACAAACATGCATCATATTTCGATGAAAAATGCAATAAGGAATTTTCAAAAAAAAAAAATTGTAGGTATCACCAACGACTTATAGGCAAAATAATTTTATAAGATGCAGCTCAAAACACCCTATAAGTAACGTAGACAATTTATTCTCGTATTTTGTATAATAACAATTGTATTGAGCTTTAGAAATGCGTCACGCCGTATATATGTAAACAGAAAGTAAACCCGGATATGGATTTTAGGGGGCTTAGTTTGCACTCATTTGAAGAAATCTTTTTAGAATTCGAAAGTTTCGAATTTTTTCTACAAAAATTATCTAAAAAATTATAGACCGTTTAACCATAAACTCAACTAAAACTACTGCCAAAGCATCAGAGAAAGTGCCTATAAATGAATTTTCTGGAAATATTTTATTAAAATGAAAGGCAATGATGGTTGAAGCTAAAACTTAATTCGCAGAACACGCGAATTTTTACGTTTTGAGGAAAACCCCAATTTTTTTTTAAATGCCTATAATTTTTTTGTCTTTAAACTTACAGACCTGAATTTTGATAAATGGTTCACCCTATATATATATATATATATATATATATATATATATATATATATATATATATATATATATATATACATATATATATATATATATATATATATATATATATATATATATATATATATATATATATATATATATATATATATATATATATATTATACATATGTAATTGAAACTGACCCTGGATATATGTTCTAGGGGGCCTAGTTCGCGCTCATTGATAGACATTTTTTCTAAATTCAAAAGTCGGGGTCTCATTAGTGAATTTTTTTAAAGAAAATTCACTAAAACAAGCACTTCTGAAGCCACGGGAAAAGTCTACGACTGTATTAAATATGGAACGGTTTCACCAAATTAGGGAAAGAACAAACAGCCAGATATGCTACTCAAAGAGAATTCAGTCTTAAAACTTTTATATCCTCTTTATTAAATTATTTTTTATACAATATATATATATATATATATATATATATATATATATATATATATATATATATATATATATATATATATATATATATATAAATTGAGGCTGGCCCTGGATATGGGTTCTAGGGGGCCTAATTCGCACTCATTTGAAGACATTTTTCAAAATTCAAAAGTCGGGATCTCCTCATAAGTGAATTTGTTTTAAGAAAATTCACTAAAAAAAAAATGAATATCGGATGGGTTTTTTGCAAGCTATGTTTCAAAGTTTACATCCTGAGGTGTTTTAAATGCTTAGAATTTGGCCACTGCACAACTGAGTGCAAAGGTCCAGATAGGAGTGATATATGTATAAAATATGGATCTAGATGATATAAGGCAAAAGATTGCAAAGAAGAGGTGTTATATTGTACCAGGTGCAATGAAGCGGGGCACCGAGTAGATTCTACTAGGTGCCCTCTCTTACGAAAACTCCTAAAAGAAAAAGCAGAAAACGATAAAAGGAGCGGGGGGGGGATGGTGGGTATTAAGAAGAAAAAAAATGGAAAACGAACAGCCCCAGTAATGAAGATACTCCAAACAAATCTCGGAAGATTACGAGGCGCGCACGACTTAGCTTGTGTGACGGCCTGTAAAAGAAGAATCGATCTAATAGGTATAAGCGAGCCAAATGTAAACTTGACCAGAAGTATAGGTTATATAACAGACCAAAAAAATTATGTTGCAATACACCTATTCAATAAAGATATAGGAAATATCTATATCTATACAGTATATATAGTAGAACTAGAATTTGTAACGCTCTCATTTGACAGACTTCAGCTCTATTGCTACGTATCACCTAACATACCGTTTTCTGACTTATATGGGAAGCAAATTCTCGTGAGGGTCTTACATGCTAAGTCTGTCTTTTGAGGTGTCACTACACGTACAATATAGGTGACTATGTGGCTGAAAGGGTAGCAAAGCTCAACATCGTAATTATCAACACAGGGACAGTACCAACGTTTGAGAGAGGAAATAGTAAGTCTTCTATAAACGTTACAAGAGCTACTACCAACTTTGCGAAGAATATCAGGAATTTGGAGGTACTCACAGATAAGGCGCTGACAAATCATAACCATATACATTTTGAAGTGACCCAGCTCAAGGTACCAGAAAGGAGACACGGGAAGACCTCCCATCTCTTCGCAGGAGCCAAGTTTATAGACTAAAACCAAAGAGAAAGAAGTAAACAACGTATCATCTTCCATGATAGAAAAAAGAAGACGTCATACTGGTGGAATGCAGATATCGAGATTCAGCTCAGAACATGCTTGCAACTTAGAAGAAAATTTACCAGAGCAAATGCGAGAAAATCAGATTAAATCGAAAACTTACAAGACCAGTACAGAGTGGCCTGTAGCCATCTCAAGAAATCAATCTCACGCTTCAAAGGGGCACATTGGAACAACCTCTGCAGTTATCTGGAAGAAGACGTATGGTGGAGGGGTACAGGATAGCTGTGAGGTCTCTCGGCTGTCAAAATCTACCTTTCAACCCCAACACAGAGCAAAAATCGAGGTGATAAAAGAGCTTTTCCTACACAGATGTGGGCGAGAGGAAAAACAGTCAGACAAGGAGTTCCTCCGTTTACGGTATACGAAATACTGAGAGCTGCGGAAGAGATAAAAATAAATAAATAGCCGGGACCAGATCGTATCCCTCCCGCAGCAGTGAAAATGGCAGTTAAAAATATCGCAGGAGTATTCCAGAAAATACTAAATCAGCTAATGCAAAGACAAGAGTTTTCTAGAGTGTGGAAGGTGACTACAGTAATCTTGTTATGGAAGGGAACAATCACAGACCCTATCACAGCTTTCAGGCCCCTTTGTATGCTCAGCGTGCGAGGAAAGCTTTATGAAAGATGTATCAAGCAAATGATGGAAGCTGACATAGAAGAAAGGGGGGGGGGACTTGCACACAGAGCATACGGATTTATAAAGGGCCGTTCCGCGGTACTAGCAATAGAGAAGGTAGTGGAATCTACTAAAAGCACCCATCACGTTGATTGTGGAGGAGAGGCTCCGATTGTATCACATAGAAAACGCTCACGGATCATCTGTAAAAAGAGCTGAGAGGGCGAAGGCACTGGAAAATGGCAAGAGATATGGAATGAGTATAGAGACACCGCAGCTTGGAGGAAAACCCTTATCCCAGACATCCTCTCGTATGTGAGGTGTGAACATATAAAGCTGGATTACCATCTGACCCAGTTTCTCACAGGACACGGTGCATTTAGCTATTATAGAAGAAAGATGCGGATAAGTGAAGAAGAGGCGTGCACCTACTGTGAAGCCATGAACACCGCAGGGCACAGAGTGTTTGTGTGTAATAGATAGGCTCAATAGAGACATCATTGGAGGCTGAGATAAATGCTGAAATAAATGAAACAAATGCAATGCAAATAATGTTAGAATGCTAAAAAAGCTGGAGTAGAATATCCAGCTATGTAAGGTCAGTCCTAGAAAAGAAGAGAGCAGAAGAGCGTGGAACAGGAGAATAGAAAACTGACCGCCCGGCATTCCTGATGCTATGTATATGTGTGCACTGAACTTGAGAGTTCCGGGTCATACCATGGCGAGAAGAATAAGAGGGTTTTAGTCGGTAAGACTCCGCACACCACTTCGCGATAAAACCATAGCGAGTGGCGTCCATGAAGGATTTTCCCCTTCCTAAAAAAATTATATAAGCACGCACTGGTGCGTTGCTGATCTTTATCAATGATAATTATCTTATGTTTTTTTTTCTTTTGATGCCCTATACATTTCATTTTATTTTTATTCTTGTTTGTACTTGATATAGTATATAGTTTTTATTTATTATACTATCTTTGTTTGATACCCTGTCGTACCTCAAATGTATCTTTGTACATAAAGTGGTCAAATAAGTCTAATCTATTTCTTCCTGCCAAAGCCCATGACACGGAGTTTCCCATTAAGCAAATAAACTATCAGCTTACACAATATGGATCGTCCAGCTGTAAAGACATGCTGTTCCAGTATGATACAATATCTTATATGTAGTAAAATAGCCTCGGTGGTTCAGTGGTAAGAACGTGTGGCTCTGTACCAAAGCGTACTGGGTTCAATTCTAGGGTTCTCCTTTTAGTGAATTTTCTTTAAAAAAATTCACTAATGAGGAGATCCTGACTTTTGAATTTTGAAAAAATTTATTCAAATGAGCGCTAATTAGGCCCCCCAGAAAACATATCCGGGGTCAGTTTCAATTTTTATATGTTTATATATATATATATATATATATATATATATATATATATATATATATATATATATATATATATATATATATATATATATTTATATATATATATATATATATATATATATATATATATATATATATATATATATATATATATATATGTATCACACCGATAACTCAAAAAATAATGGGCCGATTTTGATCAAATTTGGTGAAAAAATTCCTTTTGCAAATGGCTTGGATGAGTTCGTTAGTCAGGAAAATCTGCCCAGGTTTTCCCGAAAAATTTTGTGTTTTCTTTCGAAAAAAATTTATATCTCCGGAATTAACAAAGTAAGGGCAATCAAATTTGGTGCACAGGTTTAGGTCATTATAGGTAAGTTACCTACCAAAATTTAGCTATGTAAGTCAAAAGACAAAAAAGTTATAGGCATTTAAAAATAAATAAATTGGGGTTTTCCTCAAAACGTCAAAGTGGCGATTTAAAATGTCAAAATTGGCAACATTTAGGCAAATAACTTAAATCTAATACCTGCTATAGAAATAAAATGTCTCAAGAAGGATGTTTTACAAACACTGAAGTCTTAGTTTCAACCGTCATAGTCCTTCATTTTACCAAAATATTTGCAGAAAATTCATTTCAAATAGACCCATTTTCTGATGCTTGCCAGTAGCCTTAGCTATAGAGTTTATCATTTGATGGTATATAATTTTTGTCGAATTTTCGTAAAAAATTAATAAAGCTCAATATATCTGTTATTATATAAGATATGAAGAAAATTTGTATATATTAATTATAGGGTGTCTTGAGCTACATCTTAAAATAATATTTCTGCAATCACAGGGTGGCCCATAAGGCGTTGGTGATACAAATTTCCTTTTTTTAATCAAACACGCCTTATGTTATTGCATTTTCCATCGAAATATAATGCATATTTGTGAAAAAATAAATTCTGGACGCAACAAGTGCGTTATGGTAGCGAATTTTGATCAAATGTTTCATATTTGAACAGCTCAATTTGCTATTAACCTATAAGGTTGACCAAGAAACGTGTTTTTTCGGGAACATTTTAAGTTTACTTTTGGAAATTTTTGTACATTTTCACACAATAAAGTTATTTTAATGGAACATGGCACATTGTTTTCACTATATAGGTTATACTGGTAACCAAATTTGATGCCTGCTTTCTTAAAAAAACACACATATTTGTTATTAAAAAGATTTTTATGAAAATTCACTACCATAACGCACTTGCTGCGTCCAGAATTTTACTTATTCAGTAACATTAACATCTACCGAGGTTGTGGCATTGTATTTCAGCAAGTTGAATGTCTGCACGTTCCACCCTTCCGAGGGGCGTAAAGCCGTCGGTCCCGTGTCCATTCAATGTTGGGCACGTTAAAGATCCCCACCCACCTTACAGATAGGCAGGGGTTCGGCAAAATTTGCATGTTAGTGAAGTGAAACTGCTCTCTGGCGTCGGTGAGTGGCCATAGTCGCGGAAATAAACCGACGTTAAAGAAACAAAAATATACAACACAATATGTAGTAAAAGGTGATTTTTGACCAATCTAATAACCAATTTTATCAATACGTACCTAGTTACATGACATAAACTTGTGTGATGTATTATAAAAACAGGAGGAACATATTTTTAAACGAGATCATTATATTCATATACAACCTTAATAATTGGATTATTACAGTTGACATTTATGGTCTAATTTTTAATTGACCTTTTTCACTGATAGAAAAGTTATTAATGAAATTATTGACACGTTGATTAGGAAAGTGGAATGAATTTTGAATCAGTAGGGTAGAGTAGGGGAGAACTAGAAGCTGTGGTGTTTGCGGTGTGTGGCTTCAAAGTCTCCCTCGCCCCATCTGCGGATACTTGGAGGTTTGTTAGCGGCCACAAGCAATTTGGAGGGAATCAATCACATTTCAAGCCCTGCTGAAATAAATTCGATTTTCTATGACCTGTGTTCTATGGATTGTTGTAATAAAGTGAAAATAAATAATACCTCTTGCACATGCAATTAACGCAAAGCAAGTTTTAGGTATAATTATAGGATTTATTTTTTTAATAGGGAAAATGCCCAACTACCTATATCTCTTAAAAGTTTTTAAGCAAGAAGTGTGCTATCATTACAACTTTTCAAAACAATTTTTTTATTCCAAAATCTGTGTCAATTAATAAAAGTTGAAAAGTAATTTGAAAAATTACATATAATCCATTATGCAGAAGAATAATTAAGATAAAAAGAACATATTCATACTTGCATTTGAAAACGTGTATGAATTTTTTCTAAGTTATTTGATATGTCAAATTTACCATAGTTCTGAAATTTATCAACAAACTTAAATATTTAATACATCATATAATTACCTTTTCTGACTTTTTATAAAAACATACTTTTAGTCTTTTGATACGTTTTAGCTCACTATCCTAAATAACTTTTTCTGTAAAAAAAATATTTTTTTGGAGATACAATAGTATTCAAAAATTATGAAGGCTGAAAGTTCTATTATCCTTCAAATCTACTGTACTCAATTAAAGAACTCATTAAAAAATTAACGAAGGGACATTTGTAAATTTGGCAAGTCGGTACCTTACTTTTGTAAATAGATTGGATAAGTTCGTTAACCAACCCGATCGAATCAGCTTTTCCGGGATAATTTTACATTTTCGTACTGATATTTTTTGTTTCTTCGAAAATAACAAAGTTGTTTTAAATTTTAACACGAGTGGCCTTCACAAAAGTATAGTACGAACTAAATTCTAAGTTTCTAGTTTTGTGGAAAATTGAGTTATGGGCATTAATTTTTTTTCCTTTAGCAAATGGAAAAAGAGCAGAAGGCTAAAAGTTTTTGTATAATAAACAAAATTTATTCAACTTCATTAGCAAAAAAAAATAATAAAATATTTTTATACGAATGTCCACATTTTTTTTCTAACTTTGTTCCTTTAAAATTCAGTGTTTTAAAAAAAATCCTCTAAAAAATCATTCAACATTTGTCAAAACATTAGTCAATTAAATTATATGGAAATGTAACCATTGATAATCTTATCCAATATAATTTCGTCTTGGGATTTCGGTCTTTTTGGTACATGTCTTAATTTAAATGGTTTAATATTTTTTAGGTCCCTAACGCAAAATAGCTTTTAAATACAGATGTAGAGACTTCTTCTTTGGCTGCACAAGCGCTTGCTTTCTTCTCTACAACCGATTTTGCCTTTTAAGGCGTCGTCAAGCAGGAGAAAATTGAATTTATTTATACACACCCAAGAATACTTCAAAATATACTTTTTTAATAAAATAAAATTAAAGACGACGTCCTTAAAATGTCTATGTGAGGTATGTCAATATTTAACATGCTAATAAAACAACGTATTTCAATAATAATTAATGTAACAAGAAGCAAAATAATAAAATAACTAATTAACAATAACTGCACTAGAAGCAGATTCTATGTAACGAAAATATTGACATGCATCAACTTATTACATTATTGTTGCTATTTTTAGTACGCCTAGACGTATTCTGCTTGATATAATTAACTAAAGTGGGGTTTCCAAGAAAGAAAAATCTATAAAATATGTTTGCTTAAGGCAGTTGTTTTCGTGTATGGCTTTTCATCCCTAAAGCTTCCAAAAAGTTAAGTTTGCGCTTGTCATTACAAAAATATCGTATCTCTATACGGTTATTGACTGTGGGTCTATGTTGGGTATCGATACGTTTTGAAAATTTGTCAGCATGGTTATTTCTAAGCCCAAAAATATGTTCTTTGTATCGGGTGTTAAGACTTCTAGAAGTTTGACCGATGTAGACTACGTTACAATATGACAAAGTCACTTATAAATTCCAGTTCTTGTCTTATTGACGATTTTTCTTTCTTCGTAAATAGTAAATCACATGGTGTTGTAAGATTTATAAACTGCCCTTGTAGCTATTTGTACGGGGGTTTAAAATGTTTTCTGAAATGTTTCCAACGTCTTCGAAACATATTTGTTATCTTTTTTGTCTCTAATAGTGGTTGAAATTATACAATATGTCCTATACAATATGCTAGATACTTGTATATTAACACAATTTAAAGATTTTAAAATGCAAAACTAACATATAAGTCACATTCCAAAATCAAATTAAATTATATGCTACTTTGTATTCTGTTCTGTCTACTATCTTATCTATTATTTTAACCAAGTAACAAATATTAAATGCGATGTGGGTGATTATTGAAATTTGAATCTGTTCAAAATTAAATTCAGGCATAGGACCTCGGTGGTTCAGAGGTAAGAACGTGTGCCTTTGAACCGAAGGGTACTGGGTTCGATCCCGGCGTACTCCTTTCACTTTTTCAGTACAAACTGTAATATTAACATCAACCGAGGTTCTGGCATTGTATTTGAGCAAGTTGAATGTCTGCACGTTCCGCCCTTCGGAGGGGGCGTAAAGCCGTCGGTCCCGTGTCCATGCGATGTTGGGCACGTTAAAGATCCCTACCCTCCTTACAGAAAGACAGGGGTTCGGCAAAATTTCCAGGATAGTGAGGTGAAACTGCTCCCTGGCGTCGGTGATTGGCCATAGTCGCGGAAATAGGCCGACGTTAAAGAAACAAAAACACACAAAAACAAAAACACACAAATTCAGGCATAGGTATTGAAAATGCACGATGTTTCATTGAATGACTGACAATAGCGTTTGTGAAAAAGGGTGATATGAATCGTATGATACAGTTGTGTCTGCGTTAGTAGGTTTCCTCTATAATGAAAAGTAAAGTAAATTATTTTCCAACTTTTTGATGCTCAAATCAAAGAAATGCATGCTACTATATATAAAAGTTAGCATTCACTAGAAAGTATTTTAACATACATGCCATAAATATCAAACAGAACTAATTTACAATATTTATGTTATTTAAGCTTTGTGTTAGTTCATACGAATTTTTAACTGAATAGTTTGGAATGCACATAATGGTACATAATGGTACTCTCTAATAAGTGAGTCTGATGGCTAGACTAACAGGAATGTTTGGTTTGTGAATTTTTAGGCATCCAACGAGTTTTGGTGGTCGCGGATTTTTGTATAAAAGATATTTGGTTTCTGGCTTACTGAATAAAGATGTATTTTCAAGCTCAGAGTTAATTTTTGTTTAAAAAGAATTTGCCTCTCCTAATTTTTGTGGAATTTTCCGCGGTGATGAAATCATAAATTTTCACGCTCTATGGACCCCTATTTATAGCTACGGTTGTGTTTCCTTAATCAACCTTGGTAAAAACTAAATCGTTTCTTGATATTTTATTCTGCATGGATTTGAGAATTTTATTTTAATGAGTTTGACGTTTGTCACGCTTAAAATAAATGCCATTAAAAAATTATATGTTTTTAGTTTTCGTATTACCTGGACATAGGTTCAATCTGTTTTCTTGTTCGCAAAGAAAAGGTTGGGGTCTCTTGTTTTTTGACAGTTTCATAAATTGCTTGGTAGGTATGACAATTTGTAAATTGTTTAAAAAACTTGTTCTAGCAAAAAATCGCATTTCTTAGTGTCAAATTGCATACCTGTTGAAAGCTTGTTGTGAATGCTCACCCATTCTTTGAGTATCCAAACTCTGGAAACTCCTCATACTTCTGGAAACATAACATAGAGCTGTTTAAGAATTTCAGTAAACAGATGTTGTGGTAAAACAATAAAAACTTTTGTCTTTGGAACACTTAACCTGTAACTCTCATAAACTTAGACACACGTTAAAAAGTTGAGGACTTGCAGGATCCTAAAAAGTTCGAGACGCAGCAAGTGCGTTATGGTAGTGAATTTTTATTAAATCCTTCAAATTTGAATAACTCAATTTTGTATAAACTTATACAGTTAAATTTTGGTACGTGGCAAGGTCTTTCTCAGGGCAACATATCCACCAAATTTCATTAAAATAGCTTTGTAATTTTTGGAGAAAAAAAATGTTTAAGGAGAAAACTCAACATTTAAATAACTCAATTTCCTATATACTTAGAAAGTTGAGTTTTGTTATGTAGTAAGGTCTTCCCCGAGGCTATATATTCACCAAATTTCATGAAAATAGATTTGTAATTTTTGGAGAAAAATTTTTTTCCGAAGAAAACTCAAAATTTCCCCGGAAAACCTTGTTCGATTTTCTTGGCTAATGAACTCAAGCCATTAACAAAAGAAAGGCACTTGCCAAGTTTCATCTAAATCGGTTAGTTATTTTTTGAGTTAGCCGTTGGATACACACACACACACACACACACACACACACACACACACACACACACACACACACACACACACACACACACACACACACACACACACACAGATATATATATATATATATATATATATATATATATATATATATATATATATATATATATATATATATATATATATATATATATATATATATATATATATATAAACACATAAAAATTGAAACTGACCCCGGATATGGGTTCTAGGGGTTCTAGTTCGCGCTCAGTTGGAAAAATTGTTGCAAAGTCTCACCATCGATACCTCTCTATTAGTGAATTTTTTTAAATAAAAATTTACTAAAAGTGTTTGTTAGATACAGAGAGTCATTAATTGTAATTCGTATCACTGAGTATTTTACAGGATCATGTTGGGATGCATGTATTAAAATGGGACGATGTAATTTGCTGACCAAAATAAATGTTGCCGACCGAGGCTTTAATCTTTAAGGATTCTTTTGATATTTTATATTTTGTATCCTAATGTTAATGTCTTTCTGCTACCGACGTTTCACAAAAAAATCTTAATATTTAAGGGTAGTTTACTCTTGAGGTTTTTTCGTTTTTTAGTGCGACCAGAGAAAGTATAAAAGCGACCAAGCTATAAATTTACACAGAATCACTGCTAGCAACTGTCTTTCCGCTACCAAATTTTCACAAAAAAATATTCATATTTAAGGGTAGTTTACTCTTGAGCTTTTTTCGTTTTTTAGTGCGACCAGAGAAAGTATAAATGCGACCAAGCTATAAATTTACACAGAATCACTGCTGGCAACTGTCTTTCCGCTACAAAAGTTTCACAAAAAAATATTCATATTTAAGGGTGGTTTACTCTTGAGGTTTTTTCGTTTTTTAGTGCGACCAGAGAAAGTATGAATGCGACCAAGCTATAAATTTACACAGAATCACTGCTGGATATTGTCTTTCCGCTACCAAAGTTTCACAAAAAAATATTAAAATTTAAGGGTAGTTTACCCTTGAGGTTTTTTCGTTTTTTAGTGCGACCAGAGAAAGTATGAATGCGACCAAGCTACAAATTTATACAGAATCACCGCTGGTAACTGTCTTTCCGCTACCAAAGTTTCACAAAAACATATTAATATTTAAGGGTAGTTTACTCTTGAGGTTTTTTCGTTTTTTAGTGCGACCAGAGAAAGTATGAATGCGACCAAGCTATAAATTTACACAGAATCACTGCTGGCTACTGTCTTTCCGCTACCAAAGTTTCACAAAAACATATTAATATTTAAGGGTAGTTTACTCTTGAGGTTTTTTCGTTTTTTAGTGCGACCAGAGAAAGTATGAATGCGACCAAGCTATAAATTTACACAGAATCACTGCTGGCTACTGTCTTTCCGCTACCAAAGTTTCACAAAAAAATATTAATATTTAAGGGTAGTTTACTCTTGAGGTTTTTTCGTTTTTTAGTGCGACCAGAGAAAGTATGAATGCGACCAAGCTATAAATTTACACAGAATCACTGCTGGCTACTGTCTTTCCGCTGCCAAAGTTTCACAAAAAAATATTCATATTCAAGGGTAGTTTACTCTTCAAGTTTTTTCATTTTTTAGTGCGACCAGAGAAAGTATGAATGCGACCAAGCTATAAATTTACACGGAATCACTGCTGGCTACTGTCTTTCCGCTACCAAAGTTTCACAAAAAAATATTCATATTTAAGGGTAGTTTACTCTTGAGGTTTTTTCGTTTTTTAGTGCGACCAGAGAAAGTATGAATGCGACCAAGCTATAAATTTATACAGAATCACCGCTGGTAACTGTCTTTCCGCTACCAAAGTTTCACAAAAAAAATATTCATATTTAAGGGTAGTTTACTCTTGAGGTTTTTTCGTTTTTTAGTGCGACCAGAGAAAGTATGAATGCGACCAAGCTATAAATTCACACAAAATCACTGCTTGTGACTGTCTTTCCGCTACCAAAGTTTCACAAAAAATATTCATATTTAAGGGTAGTTTACTCTTGAAGTTTTTTCATTTTTTAGTGCGACCAGAAAAAGTATCAATGCGACCAAGCTATAAATTTATACATAATCACTGCTGGATACTGTCTTTCCGCTACCAAAGTTTCACAAAAAAATACTCATATTTAAGGGTAGTTTACTCTTCAAGTTTTTTATTTTTTTAGTGCGACCAGAAAAAGTATCAATGCGACCAAGCTATAAATTTATACAGAATCACTGATGGATACTGTCTTTCCGCTACCAACGTTTCACAAAAAAATATTCATATTTAAGGGTAGTTTACTCTTGAGGTTTTTTCGTTTTTTAGTGCGACCAGAGAAAGTATGAATGCGACCAAGCTACAAATTTATACAGAATCACCGCTGGTAACTGTCTTTCCGCTACCAAAGTTTCACAAAAACATATTAATATTTAAGGGTAGTTTACTCTTGAGATTTTTTCGTTTTTTAGTGCGACCAGAGAAAGTATGAATGCGACCAAGCTATAAATTTATATAGAATCACCGCTGGTAACTGTCTTTCCGCTACCAAAGTTTCACAAAAAAAATATTCATATTTAAGGGTAGTTTACTCTTGAGGTTTTTTAGTTTTTTAGTGCGACCAGAGAAAGTATGAATGCGACCAAGCTATAAATTCACACAAAATCACTGCTTGTGACTGTCTTTCCGCTACCAAAGTTTCACAAAAAATATTTATATTTAAGGGTAGTTTACTCTTGAAGTTTTTTCATTTTTTAGTGCGACCAGAAAAAGTATCAATGCGACCAAGCTATAAATTTATACATAATCACTGCTGGATACTGTCTTTCCGCTACCAAAGTTTCACAAAAAATATTCATATTTAAGGGTAGTTTACTCTTCAAGTTTTTTGTTTTTTTAGTGCGACCAGAAAAAGTATCAATGCGACCAAGCTATAAATTTATACAGAATCACTGATGGATACTGTCTTTCCGCTACCAACGTTTCACAAAAAATATTCATATTTAAGGGTAGTTTACTCTTGAGGTTTTTTCGTTTTTTAGTGCGACCAGAGAAAGTATGAATGCGACCAAGCTATAAATTCACACAGGATCACCGCTGGTAACAGTCTTTCCGCTGCCAAAGTTTCACAAAAAAATATTTATATTTAAGGGTAGTTTACTCTTCAAGTCTTTTCATTTTTTAGTGCGAGCAGAAAGAGTATCAATGCGACCAAGCTATAAATTTATACAGAATCACTGCTGGATACTATCTTTCCGCTACCAAAGTTTTACAAAAAAATATTAATATTTAAGGGTAGTTTACTCTTGAGGTTTTTTTGTTTTTTAGTGCGACCAGAGAAAGTATGAATGCGACCAAGCTATAAATTCACACAGGATCACCGCTGGTAACTGTCTTACCGCTACCAAAGTTTCACAAAAAAATATTCATGTTTAAGGGTAGTTTACTCTTGAGGTTTTTTCGTTTTTCAGTGTGACCAGAGAAAGTATGAATGCGACCAAGCTACAAATTTATACAGAATCACCGCTGGTAACTGTCTTTCCGCTACCAAAGTTTCACAAAAACATATTAATATTTAAGGGTAGTTTACTCTTGAGATTTTTTCGTTTTTTAGTGCGACCAGAGAAAGTATGAATGCGACCAAGCTATAAATTTATATAGAATCACCGCTGGTAACTGTCTTTCCGCTACCAAAGTTTCACAAAAAAAATATTCATATTTAAGGGTAGTTTACTCTTGAGGTTTTTTCGTTTTTTAGTGCGACCAGAGAAAGTATGAATGCGACCAAGCTATAAATTCACACAAAATCACTGCTTGTGACTGTCTTTCCGCTACCAAAGTTTCACAAAAAATATTTATATTTAAGGGTAGTTTACTCTTGAAGTTTTTTCATTTTTTAGTGCGACCAGAAAAAGTATCAATGCGACCAAGCTATAAATTTATACATAATCACTGCTGGATACTGTCTTTCCGCTACCAAAGTTTCACAAAAAATATTCATATTTAAGGGTAGTTTACTCTTCAAGTTTTTTATTTTTTTAGTGCGACCAGAAAAAGTATCAATGCGACCAAGCTATAAATTTATACAGAATCACTGATGGATACTGTCTTTCCGCTACCAACGTTTCACAAAAAATATTCATATTTAAGGGTAGTTTACTCTTGAGGTTTTTTCGTTTTTTAGTGCGGCCAGAGAAAGTATGAATGCGACCAAGCTATAAATTCACACAGGATCACCGCTGGTAACAGTCTTTCCGCTGCCAAAGTTTCACAAAAAAATATTTATATTTAAGGGTAGTTTACTCTTCAAGTTTTTTCATTTTTTAGTGCGAGCAGAAAGAGTATCAATGCGACCAAGCTATAAATTTATACAGAATCACTGCTGGATACTATCTTTCCGCTACCAAAGTTTTACAAAAAAATATTAATATTTAAGGGTAGTTTACTCTTGAGGTTTTTTTGTTTTTTAGTGCGACCAGAGAAAGTATGAATGCGACCAAGCTATAAATTCACACAGGATCACCGCTGGTAACTGTCTTACCGCTACCAAAGTTTCACAAAAAAATATTCATGTTTAAGGGTAGTTTACTCTTGAGGTTTTTTCGTTTTTCAGTGCGACCAGAGAAAGTATGAATGCGACCAAGCTACAAATTTATACAGAATCACCGCTGGTAACTGTCTTTCCGCTACCAAAGTTTCACAAAAACATATTAATATTTAAGGGTAGTTTACTCTTGAGATTTTTTCGTTTTTTAGTGCGACCAGAGAAAGTATGAATGCGACCAAGCTATAAATTTATATAGAATCACCGCTGGTAACTGTCTTTCCGCTACCAAAGTTTCACAAAAAAAATATTCATATTTAAGGGTAGTTTACTCTTGAGGTTTTTTCGTTTTTTAGTGCGACCAGAGAAAGTATGAATGCGACCAAGCTATAAATTCACACAAAATCACTGCTTGTGACTGTCTTTCCGCTACCAAAGTTTCACAAAAAATATTTATATTTAAGGGTAGTTTACTCTTGAAGTTTTTTCATTTTTTAGTGCGACCAGAAAAAGTATCAATGCGACCAAGCTATAAATTTATACATAATCACTGCTGGATACTGTCTTTCCGCTACCAAAGTTTCACAAAAAATATTCATATTTAAGGGTAGTTTACTCTTCAAGTTTTTTATTTCTTTAGTGCGACCAGAAAAAGTATCAATGCGACCAAGCTATAAATTTATACAGAATCACTGATGGATACTGTCTTTCCGCTACCAACGTTTCACAAAAAATATTCATATTTAAGGGTAGTTTACTCTTGAGGTTTTTTCGTTTTTTAGTGCGGCCAGAGAAAGTATGAATGCGACCAAGCTATAAATTCACACAGGATCACCGCTGGTAACAGTCTTTCCGCTGCCAAAGTTTCACAAAAAAATATTTATATTTAAGGGTAGTTTACTCTTCAAGTTTTTTCATTTTTTAGTGCGAGCAGAAAGAGTATCAATGCGACCAAGCTATAAATTTATACAGAATCACTGCTGGATACTATCTTTCCGCTACCAAAGTTTTACAAAAAAATATTAATATTTAAGGGTAGTTTACTCTTGAGGTTTTTTTGTTTTTTAGTGCGACCAGAGAAAGTATGAATGCGACCAAGCTATAAATTCACACAGGATCACCGCTGGTAACTGTCTTACCGCTACCAAAGTTTCACAAAAAAATATTCATGTTTAAGGGTAGTTTACTCTTGAGGTTTTTTCGTTTTTCAGTGCGACCAGAGAAAGTATGAATGCGACCAAGCTACAAATTTATACAGAATCACCGCTGGTAACTGTCTTTCCGCTACCAAAGTTTCACAAAAACATATTAATATTTAAGGGTAGTTTACTCTTGAGATTTTTTCGTTTTTTAGTGCGACCAGAGAAAGTATGAATGCGACCAAGCTATAAATTTATATAGAATCACCGCTGGTAACTGTCTTTCCGCTACCAAAGTTTCACAAAAAAAATATTCATATTTAAGGGTAGTTTACTCTTGAGGTTTTTTCGTTTTTTAGTGCGACCAGAGAAAGTATGAATGCGACCAAGCTATAAATTCACACAAAATCACTGCTTGTGACTGTCTTTCCGCTACCAAAGTTTCACAAAAAATATTTATATTTAAGGGTAGTTTACTCTTGAAGTTTTTTCATTTTTTAGTGCGACCAGAAAAAGTATCAATGCGACCAAGCTATAAATTTATACATAATCACTGCTGGATACTGTCTTTCCGCTACCAAAGTTTCACAAAAAATATTCATATTTAAGGGTAGTTTACTCTTCAAGTTTTTTATTTCTTTAGTGCGACCAGAAAAAGTATCAATGCGACCAAGCTATAAATTTATACAGAATCACTGATGGATACTGTCTTTCCGCTACCAACGTTTCACAAAAAATATTCATATTTAAGGGTAGTTTACTCTTGAGGTTTTTTCGTTTTTTAGTGCGACCAGAGAAAGTATGAATGCGACCAAGCTATAAATTCACACAGGATCACCGCTGGTAACAGTCTTTCCGCTGCCAAAGTTTCACAAAAAAATATTTATATTTAAGGGTAGTTTACTCTTCAAGTTTTTTCATTTTTTAGTGCGAGCAGAAAGAGTATCAATGCGACCAAGCTATAAATTTATACAGAATCACTGCTGGATACTATCTTTCCGCTACCAAAGTTTTACAAAAAAATATTAATATTTAAGGGTAGTTTACTCTTGAGGTTTTTTTGTTTTTTAGTGCGACCAGAGAAAGTATGAATGCGACCAAGCTATAAATTCACACAGGATCACCGCTGGTAACTGTCTTACCGCTACCAAAGTTTCACAAAAAAAATATTCATGTTTAAGGGTAGTTTACTCTTGAGGTTTTTTCGTTTTTTAGTGCGACCAGAGAAAGTATGAATGCGACCAAGCTATAAATTTATACAGAATCACTGCTGGCTACTGTCTTTCCGCTACCCAAGTTTCACAAAAAACCGAAAAACCGAAAGCCTAAAAGATGGTTTCAAAATCCTGATCTGAATCTAAATATGAATGTAACCTGGTCACACTTACACACATTTGAACCTGTAACCACACAAACACATTAGGTTTTGAACATGTAGTTACAAATATGGATAAATATTTAAACCTGTAGCCGTGCAACAGACAAACAACAACGTGAATACATCCACAGATACAACATACAACACATATACATCACGATTGGAACCTGTAGCCCCGCGAACATCAGGATTTTAACCTGTAACCATACATGAACATTTATCACTTATACACCTGAGCTTACTGTTTAGTTATTCAGTACCCCTCGTATATGTTGTCCCTCGTATTTATTTGACGCTACCCTACCCAATCAAAATGTCAGATTATATTATTTTTAACAAGTCAGATCGAATGAGTTGATTTCAAATTCATGTTCTTATTATTTCACTTAGAAACCTGCGTTTACTGTTTAGTTTAGTACCCCTCGTATATGCATATGCCCAGCCTCATATTTGTTTGGTATTAATATGTTAAGGAGCTAGAGCGACCTGTAGTGTTGGTAAGCTGTGTGATGTTGTTATGTTAAACGAAATTCACCTCTAACTTGATTTGTCATATGATACATGTACGGTAATTGCGAATAGCCGTTCTGCTAGGTAATTTCATGTAAATAATATTATACCTTTCTTCTACAAAACATTTACGAGATAATGATTAGTCATTCATCTAATAAAACCATCCAATGCGTTAGTTTGTATAATAACAAAATTATGAGCTTTTATTTAAAGTAACATGTTAATTATTAGGTGTTTGGTTATGGCTAACATTAAAAACTATTTGGTTATTTAACACATTCATAATTGCATTTGATTTATATACGTTTATAAACATTTAATAAGATAGAGATTTAAGTATTCTAACTAATAGACCGTGTCTTATTTAACCTATTTAGTCGCATATATGCATCGATATTAGACACTAAAATAACAAGCGCCCGTACCTCAGGGGATAGTACATCGGATTTTAATCCGAGGTTCCACGGTTCGCATCTGGTCTGATCCCATTCGTTTTTTACTAGTGTCACGTGATGCGGCAGCCGGGATAGAGAGCGCAAAAATGTTTTCCTGGTCTCTCTCAGAAACTTGAAGAGAACGTGAGACGCGGCGGAGCTCTCTCGCACGAACAGATCAGATCTATTTCTCTCTCTCTCACACAGCCTAGACTATATTGTGTCACTTTCTGGATTTCATTAGAAAGATTTCCCTAGAAAAATCTCACTAAAACCGCCCCAGAAAACCGCCTTAATCTCGTGAGATTCTCAAAAATGTCACAAAAGGGACACAAAAATAACCTTGGATTTTCCCATAAGGATTAACATGGGAAATACACGATTTTGGGAGTAGAACCCCCAATTATATCCTACTTATAAACTAGTCGATTGATTATTGTTTGACGTGGTAGCAATGTACTGAAACGTGCCAGGTCTAAAGCAGCCGCGGGGTTAAATTAGACCTAAATGGGGGTATTGACGCAAATACACCCTCTTCTGATGTCGCAGTTGGAATGAGGAGATGAGCCATTCCTGGTGAAAAACCGGAAAGGTATTTAAATGTACAGAACATGATCGAGCGCCCCATACCTGTCGAGAACAGTTTACAGGAAAACAATAATCCTATACGTATGATAATTGAAACGAGAGGAAAATAACTTGGAAGAGAGAGACGTAGAACCTACTGTTATCGAGCGAGCTTGTAGGAAGCGAACCGAAGTGGGTAGTAAAATACACAAAATTGTTTACAATTCTCCCGTAACCAACCGAATAGTAGAAGGGCATGAAATAGGTAGTTGACAAAAAGTGCCGAACCGCATAATTTCATTCCAGACCGGGGGATGTGGGGATAAAATGACGGAAGATCGAAGAAAAGACAGCCTACACTAAAATAATTTCCACCAGTAGTACCAATATAGGAGGAGGTTCAGGGGTTCCAGTTGCATGTATATATGTATATATATACATACAGTGTGAAACACACTTATGGAATAAAATTCATTATTCAGCAAAGAATAGTTTTTGTGGAAAACGCCGAGACACGTGAAGTTTGATTTGTCGAACATTATCTTATAATCATAGTTACGAAAATTAAAAATTAAACTCCCAACATTTTACCACCACCACATTATCCATTTTTTAAAATAGCAAACGTACATTTTTTCATCACAATTCGATGGATCAAATTTTTCTGAATGCGGAGATACCCCATATGTATGGTTTAATATTACAGTTTTCAATACAGGGTGGAAATTTAATATCGCAATATTAAAACTAAACAGTTTACTCTGAAATTCAAATTTCGAAAATAAACTTAGGAAAAACGTCCGTTTCTTATAATAAATGTTCAAAATGTTTTCCATTCAGTTGCAGACAACGAAATAATCTGCTCTGGAATTCTTCACTGACTCTTATCTTAAATTTCTTATCTTGGCTTTTATCTAAAACGTACTTGGTATCATTAATCGTTTGTTGTTAACTACCAATTTTTGCATTGTGAAAGGTGAAATGTAACAGTTATGTTTTATTTTGTGGTGTATTGTGTTGAATTGACGATCTCCTAATAAATTAGTCGTAGTTTTGTTCCGATATTTTCAATTAATTTTTTGTCTAATAATGCGATACTTAACTGGAACTCTGCGAACAGAAATATTAATGATAATTGGGTATGGTGATATGTGTAGAACATAGGCACAAGTTGTTAACCTATTTAATGAAACACATCTAGATTGATCCCCCTCAGGCGAAGTCTCAACCCTTTAGGACCAGAAATAACGAAGTTACCAACTTGTACCCCGTCGGAACGGATAAGTGAGGTCTGCACATTCCGAACACCTTGTATATACACCCTGTATGCACAGAGAACCCTTACACCCTGTATACGCAGAGAGATCTTATATTACAAGAAACACCTCTTGTGCAACATAGGAGTGATGACCACATTTGGATCACCTGTATATACATCCCCCTGTGTACACACGGGACCTATCTGTATTCACAGAATCTTCTAGTAAAAGAAGGTCCTGGAACATTCTGGACTGGAACTCTCCAGAAACGTGGTGGAAGGTACGGCGAGTATATAAACGCGAAAGCAAGCCAGCCAGTACAGTTCAGTTAGAGAATGTTGAAGTGACTCGAAGAAGCAGTAACTAGTGTGAAGTGTTATAGAGTAGCGACTGTAGTTTCAGTGTATTAGTGACTTTTGTACAAATTAGTGATTGTAAGGCCAGATAAAGTAAGTGTTTTGTGAGAGAGACATTCTAGACCTTTATTGTATACATATTTAGACAGTAAATTAAGTGTTTTGTGAGAGAGACATTCTAGAACTTTTATTGTATCCATATTTAGAGAGTAAATAAAGTTGTTTAGATAAAATTAAAAGTCTCACTTATCCAGAACCCGGAGAAAACGCAACAATATTTAGAAATTCTAAGAGAACAGGTTGTCCCAATGTTAGCAGAATTGTATCCAAATGTAATGGAACCTAATATTCCCTGTGAAAGTATATGGTTTCAACAAGACGGTGCACCGCCCCACTTTGCTGTTCAAGTACGGGAGTGTTTACACGAAGTCTTTCCACAAAGATGGATTGGAAGAAGAGGTTTCGTAGAACGGCCCGCTATATCACCAGATTTTATACCTCTTGATTTCTTTTTTGGGGGATACCTTAAAAACAGGGGGTACAAAACACAACCTGCTGATTTAGATGATTTGAAAATGAAAATAACAACAGAAATTATGAACGTAACGCCTGACGTGTTGAACAGAGTTAGGGAAGAATTCCAGAGCAGATTATTTCGTTGTGTGCAAGTGAATGGAGAACATTTTGAGCATTTATTATAAGAAAGGGACGTTTTTATGAAGTTTATTTAGTTTTAACCTAAAATTTGAATTGCAGGGTAAACTGTTTAGTTTTAATATTCCGATATTAAATTTCCACCCGGATTGAAAACTAATATTAGACCAGACTTATGGGGTATCTCCGCATTCAGCAAAATGTGATATATCGAATTGGGTTGAAAAATGTAGGGTTCATATTTTTTTTAATGGATAAAGTAGTGGGGGTAAAATGGTGGGAGTTTAATTTGCTTAACTATGATTATAAGATGTTCGACAAATAAAACTTAATGTGTCTCAGCACTTTCCAAAAAAACTATTTTTTGCTGAATAATGAATTTATTCCATAAGTGTGTTTCACACTGTATATGTATATGTATATGTATATATATATATATATATATATATATATATATATATAAATATATATATATATATATATATATATATATATATATATATATATATATATATATATATATATATATATATATATATATATATATATATATATATTGAGTGCAGTAAGTTAAACACTTTCGGGGGTAGTGCCAATAAAGATAATATCTCAACAATAAACTACCCCTAAATGAGGGTACTTTACAATCAACTCCTGGTAGCAAACTAATAGTTACCAGCAATGATTATCTGTAAATGTATAGCTTTGTGGGATACATACTTTTTCTGGTCGCACTAAAAAATGAAAAAACTTCAAGAGTAAACTACCCCTAAATATGAATATTTTTTTGTTGTAAAACATTGGTAGCGGAAAGACAGTTACCAGCAGTGATTTTGTTTAGATTTATAACTTGGTCGCATTGATACTTTTTCTGGTCGCACTAAAAAATGAAAAAACTTCAAGAGTAAACTACCCCTAAATATGAATATTTTTTTGTGAAACTTTGGTAGCGAAAAGACAGTAGCCAGCAGTGATTCTGTATAAATTTATAGCTTGGTCGCATTCATACTTTCTCTGGACGCACTAAAAAACGAAAAAACCTCAAAAGTAAACTACCCTTAAATATTAATGTTTTTTTGTGAAACTTTGGTAGCGAAAAGACAGTAGCCAGCAGTGAATCTGTATAGATTTATAGCTTGGTCGCATTCATACTTTCTCTGGTCGCACTAAAAAACGAAAAAACCTCAGGAGTAAACTACCCTTAAATATTAATATTTTTTTGTGAAAGTTTGGTAGCGGAAAGACAGTAGCCAGCAGTGATTCTGTATAGATTTATAGCTTGGTCGCGTTCATACTTTCTCTGGTCGCACTAAAAAATTAAAAAACTTCAAGAGTAAACTACCCTTAAATATTAATATTTTTTGTGAAACTTTGGTAGCGGAAAGACAGTAGCCAGGAGTGATTCTGTATAAATTTATAGCTTGGTCGGATTCATACTTTCTCTGGTCGCACTAAAAAACGAAAAACCTCAAGAGTAAACTACCCTTAACTATGAATCTTTTTTGTGAAACTTTGGCAGCAAAAAGACTGTTACCGGCAGTGATTCCGTGTAAATTTATAGCTTGGTCGCATTCATACTTTTTCTAGTCGCACTAAAAAATTAAAAAAAACTTCAAGAGTGAACTACCCTTAAATATGAATATTTTTTTGTGAAACTTTGGTAGCGGAAAGACAGTTACAAGCAGTGATTTTATGTAAATTTATAGCTTGGTCGCATCCATACTTTTTCTGGTCGCACTAAAAAATGAAAAAACCTCAAGAGTAAACTACCCTTAAATATGAATATTTTTGTGTGAAACTTTGGCAGCGGAAAGACAGTTACCAGCAGTGATTCTGTGTAAATTTATAGCTTGGTCGCATTCATACTTTTTCTGGTCGCACTAAAAAATGAAAAAAACTCAAGAGTAAACTACCCCTAAATATGGGTGTTTTCCTATACTTTTCTGGTAGCAGATGCGGCTGGTAGGTGGCATCCAAGATATAGAGTTTCATGAAAATGTTTAGTCTATAAGTAGTCGGTCAGCTAAAATAACTAACTTTGGTCAGCAAATTACTTTTCCCCTATTAGAATGCAACTGAAAGTATGCAGTGAAGTAGTCACATACTACAGTAGATATTTTGAATAATGAAGGCAAAACTAATTGCCGTTTCACTTCAATAAAACATAAAAAATAATTTTCACATATAGCAGGCACTGACAAACATGCCTGTGGTAAACACTAATGTTGGCCAAGTGGCCTCGGAATAAAAACAAAACATACAAATGTGTCTTCATTTAATGACTATTCCGTTTCAGAATAGTGTTTCTCCTTCACTTTCGTAAAAAAAATTAACTCAAATCTCATATATTAGGCATTATTTAGAAAGTTTGTTAAATACATCTCTCTATTTGAAGACCAGAAGCACAATGTAGATTACTATTTAAAATAGCCAGGAAAAACTATGCTACATTGAAATTCTACTCTTTACATAGTTAAAGCATTGTTCTTTGGCAAACTTCACAAAATAAGATTTGTATTAAATTCAGAAAAGAGTTTCAATTTCATAATCATTATCAATGTGTACAAGAAGTTTGATAAAATTTAACAATATGTGATATATTTGTATACTCTTGTTTTAAAATGATTAAAGCAGAACTTGAAATAAGTGCACATTGTAGAACCCCATTTATCACAACACATTTTTTAGAATTAGTGATAATTTTGTCAACAAATTAGTCTCAAATGAGATAAATGAAACATTAGCTTGATGGACCCAACCTTGTTGGGAAAATTATCTATTGCAGATAAAATATTTTCAATGTCTAGAAGAACCTTTTTTTTTAATAAATCCGACACGTAAACAACTCTGGAAAGAACTCAAAGATGCAGGAGTAGAGTTTCCTGTGAACTTAGCTACACTTATTTGTACAAATAGCCTGAAAATCTATAATATACTTATAAAATTCATTCGGCATACAAAAATCAAAATTTAGTTTTGCTATTTCTCTATATGTGTATTTTAGTATTAGCCTTAGTTAATAATAATATTAATATAAATTTAGTTTTCCTACTGACTTACCTATTGTTTTTTATCCCATGTCATTAGCTGTCCAGTGTTGTTTGTTTAAAAAAAAATGCCCTGAAGGACACCTGGGCGAGAAGCGAGTATCCTATGTTTCTATCCTTTATAATAAGTAAGAACACAAACATTTATATTTTGCCAAAATCGATATGTTAGAAGATAAATATTGCTTATGCTATAGCCATTTAGAAATAGTCATACTCTGTAAGAGCTTACACATAGTGGTACGTCTATCGCTTTAACCCTCCCTATTGCTGTAAGTATTGATATCCATGCTGCAAATTATAAATATATTTGAAGGAGAATCGCTTTTTGTAACAATGTATAGATATAACAATGGTACAAATTTACTGCAGAGTTTTGTGGCCAATGGACGTAATGTCCGAAGCCAATTCCTTCCACACACACACACACACACACACATTTAAAAATAATGCTTCATTAGGAATTAAATTATAAATTAACTGTCTTAATTTTTTAATGAACAGTACTCTCTCTCTCTCTCTCTCTCTCTCTCTCTTATGCTAGCTAATTTTATGTTTTCTTATGGTGTTCTGAAAATCTTAATAGTTTTATTTGTTTATGGCACACTGTACGGGGTTTGTTTTTAAATTGTCTACTATTGTTTCAGATGGGCAAGACTAAGAGTGGCTATGTTACCTTAAGTAATTATTTTTAAACAAATTTCTACATGTTTAGTAATTGGTGCTGGTGCAGCTTGGGCGTCAGATATTCTTTTTAATTGGAACTCCTTAGTCTTTTTACTTAGTACACATATTGACTTGGTTTATGTGTGATATTGTTATCAGTAGCTCAGTTAAAGTTAAAAAAATAAGTTTATCATTTTGTATAACATTTGTTTCATGCTTTAAATATAATATATTATAGACATATTTTAATTTAGTTTTAATTTTAGTGTTAATGCTGTTATTACAGATAAAAAAAATACTACAGAGTATTCTGCCTAAGAACTGACACAAAGCAGGTAGGTGCGTGTAGAGGACCCTAAAATATGATGATTTATTGTAATGTACCCTTGCAAGCGATCAAGGTTATCCCAAAAAAGTAAATATTAATATCTTGTAATTATTTTCATTTACAGTAGTCAAACTAACATAACTTATAATCTTTATAGGCTATACTCATAGGTAACTTGAAATCTCCACCATCTACAGAAGAAGTGATATATATATATATATATATATATATATATATATATATATATATATATATATATATATATATATATATATATATATATATATATATGTCTCATAAATTAAATAGATTTTTGTCCACTTAAAAATTTGATAAAAAGATAATGTTGTTTTATGCACCATATAGCTTTAAAAAAAATCTGTTCGTGTTGATGTTTAATAAATCTTCTGATTTTTTAGTACTTTTACAAATAGTTTTGCTATATAGTTACTGATAAAACAGAATTTAGGTAAATTGTGTTTTCATTTGATAAAGTTATCTAGTAAAACTATCTATTTTATATATACTCGTTGTTTAGAAACTGTCAAGCTTGTCACAGGAAATTTGATTTGAAATTTTCCACATAGATCAAGTCAATGTCTATCTTTCGAATGAAAATATTTTCAAGCTAGCGGCACATCCTATTATACCGCAATCCGCAACCAAATCATTTATTTTAAATAAAACACCCTATATATTATTATATATTTGGATTCGCCGTTAAATTTCAAGTGAACTTTGGCTGAGCCATCATGCCTTAACTTTCAACCATTTCTGAGATATTCGTGGATTTCCGTTATTTTCGACGTATTGACAACCTCATAGAGACCACGGTATCTACCAAATGATAATTGCTATAAATGTAAAACTTCCTGACATTATTAGAAAAACATCAAAGTATTTACCCTAATGGTAATTTTTCCGAAGATATAAATTTACCTTGAATTTTGTATTAGAGGATCTCACAATTCTCGAATGGAAATCCTGTATTTTATAACATTATTTGATGGTAAAATGAAATGTCTATTGAACTGTATTAGGTTTCCCTAGAGGTACCTATCTAGCATAGTGTTTGAATGAATCATGCTTTTATAAAGTTCAGCAAATTAATTAAGTACTTCACTTAAGTTTCCCAAAGTTTTTCTTCAAACACAGTTTGTGTAATTAATACTTCACTACGCGGGTTTCTCACAGGGAACAAATTATCGGACGGACCTTCCTTAAATGAAGCTATTTTAGATCTAGAAAGCTAATAAAAATCATTAGATAGCAGAATAGTCTCACTTATTGGAGAATACAATTACATTCCAAAATCTTCAGTTAAAAATTCTATAAAGGCGACGTGTGCACCAAATTTTATTAAAATATCTTTATTTTCTACTTGGTCAATTTTCCATTATGTTTTAAAAACTTGAAATTTGGGAGGAACTATAGTATCTATAAAGCCAACCTGTGTGCTATAATTCTTCTTCAAATAACGTTTTTATTTTTGGAGCTGCCAAAGTTTTCCAAACGAAACCTTGAATTTTCCTGATCAGGTCTTCCTAGCCGAATTTCTTCAAAATCGGTTAAATATTTTTTGGGTGATCGCCCCGATACCTATATATACATATATATATATATATATATATATATATATATATATATATATATATATATATATATATATATATGTATGTATATGTATATATATATATATATATATAAATATATATATATATATATATATATATATATATATATATATATATATATATATATATATATATATATATATATATACAGTGTGCCCGAAATTGGTGATGCATGTATTGCGATTACCGAAACTGGTAGAGATAGGAAAGAGGTTAAATGGGGAAAGTTTTAGACAATTCTATTTGTAATTGAATTCCGTTTCGTTTACGATTTTATATCTTTTGGTTTCTACGATATTTCAAAAAACTAAAATGACGCATTTTCGAAAATACCCTGTATTTTGTTTATTTATGAAAATTTCTGAAAGCTGTAAAAACTTTCTTATTGCATCTTTTTACGTAGGAAACGGCTGTGTGTTCAGATTTTATTTCCAACGTTTCTATAGTTTGGAACCATCATCAACTTTGTTTTTTCATAAGGGCGCCAAATTGGATGTTCACCGTTTTGAAAAGCCCCTGTTTTCTTTACAAATATGTATCACACTTAGTGAAAAGAGTTAGGTTATGGGTTGAAAAACGAAAAATATGATTTTGTTACGAATTTGGGAACGTCGCACGATGAAACACTCACACTTAAGGTGATTCTACTGCATTTAATCTGTTAACTACAATTAATAACAACATATCCTTATAAGTAATAGTTTCTCCTATGTGAAAATCTTTTGAAAACATAGAAATTACCCTTTTTGAAATTTTAACACAAAAAAGAATGGAAAAAACAATATTGTGTCAAATGACATAATAATTACCAAAATAAAATGTCTAATTTAACGTTCAAAATTCGACCCATTTGCTTCCATACATTTCGCACTTTTTTTTATCACCGATCTGGTAACTCGATCAATTGTGTTACAGTTAACATTGTTTATGATATATCACACTCGTACCGTGCAACAGAAAATAACGTCAAAAAAGCCATAACTTTTGAGAGGTACATGAACGAATTTAATTTTTATTTATGAGAACACCAATATGACCCAAAAATCATTTAAATATTCGGAATAACCAAATGTTCAGTAAATAATTTGATGAAATATATTTATCCGTGATACATTAATGCTCTAGTAGGCTTTGGATTTTAGACGAATGAAAAATTTTAAATCTGTCACGTCTTCTGTCAGAACTGTGAACGCTTGTCTTTATTAAAACGCGTTTTATGTCTTGACTCGGGCCTAGTGTTCAGAATGGCAGAAAAATTCTCGAATGAAGAAAAGTTTGATATGTTAGTATCATATATTAGAAATGAAAGGAATGCGGATAAGGCTGTCAACAATTATTTGGAAAATTACTCGGATAGACGACAACCCAACAGAAGGTATTTCTATAAACTTGTAATGAATTTATTTGAATTCGGAGCTTTTGGGAAACCTCGGTCTAAGGATTATGAGAAGGATAGTGAAAATCCTGGCAGAAGTATGCAAGAATATTTTCATGAGAATCCTATATCCTCTACAAGGATTGCAAAATGAAATAGTACCAGCAATTATGGAAGTTCTCACAGATAATGAGTTCCGTAATGTATGGTTTCAACATGACGGCTGCCTTGCCCATAATTGCAGGGAAGTACAAATTTTTTTATCTGAGAGATTTGGTGAAAGAATAATATCTAACAGTTGCCCGGCCCGACCTCACTCCATTAGACTTTTATTTGTGCGGACATGTTAAAAACCAAATCTATGAATTTCATCCCCGAGAAAGCAGAGAAGTCCTTGAACAGCGAACGCGGGATATTTTGTCCAATGTTAACCGTAACACAATTCATCGTGTTACCAAATCGCTGATAAAAAAGTGTGAGAAATGTATAGAAGCAAATGGGTCCCATTTTGAACGTTAAATTAGACATTTTATTTTGGTAATTATTATGTCATTTGACACCTTATTGTTTTTTCCTTCCTTTTTTATGTTAAAATTTCAAAAAAGGTAATTTCTATGTTTTCAAAAGATTTTCACATAGGAGAAACTATTACTTATAAGGATATGTTGTTATTAATTGTGGTTAACAGATTAAATGCAGTAGAATCAGCTTAAGTGTGAGTGTTTCATCGTGCGACGTTCCTAAATTCGTAACAAAATCATATTTTTCGTTTTTCAACCCATAACCTAACTCTTTTCACTAAGTTTGATACCTATTTGTAGAGGCAAAAACAGGGGCTTTTCAAAACCGTAAAAATCCAATATGGCGCCCATATGAAAAAACAAAGGAGATGATGGTTCCAAACTATCGAAACGTTGGAGATAAAATATTAACACACAGTCGTTTCCTACGTAAAAAGATGCAATGAGAAAGTTCTTACAGATTTCAGAAATTTTCATAAATAAAGAAAATAAAGGGTATTTTCAAAAATGCGTCATTTTAGTTTTTTCCAAATATCGTAAAAACCCACAGAGATAAAATCGTAAACTAAACCGCATTCAATTACAAACAGAATTTTCCAAAACTTTCCCCATTTAACCGCTTCCCTATATCTAACAGTTTTGTAGATCGCAATACATGCATTACCAATTTTGGGCACACTGTATACATAGACACCGGTTCTGAGGATTCTAGTTTGCGCTCATTTGAAGAAACTTACTTAAAGTCATTAAGTCGTCTCCTTATAAACGAATATGTTCTACGACAATTTGTTAAAAGAAAACTTGATTTTTTCCCGGAAACTGCTACGATTAAGTTGGCCAATTAAATTATCTGATGATCTAAGCTATTATTATTATTATTTCAGTGAAATCCGAAAATAGTTTTTTTTTATTCACATTGCGCCTCTTATTATATAGTGTTGCGATCAACACGGTTATTTTAAATCGAACATCTTTTTTATTGCCTATTTTGATAATTTTCTAAATATTAGACATATTGTCAATCATTTAGCGGATGCTTGATTGTAAGGCTAGATGCATTCTCACAACAATTAGAACCGTAGACGGGTTTCCCTCTAGTTAGAGCTCGTCAGTACGGCATACTAATTTCTGCGAAAACACACCTATAAAGCAATACGGCTATGGTAGCCAGTCTTCCAACACTAAGTGAGTGGTGAACTCACTTTGTGTTGGATGCTTGATTGTTAGGTTGTATTTTGACAGCTGAAGGCTTAGGAAAACCATTATTAGAAGGATTTAAAGGGATCAGCAGGGGCGTTTATATTAGGTTCACCATCCTTAATAATTTCTTGATTATCTGTGTTATTGTAAATAAACCAATTTTTATCATATTATTAGTAGGCAATATTACTATATTATATTATTGTTTTTTCGGGTAACGCTTGGAATTCTGAGGTGACTTTATGTAACATCCGTAGAGCAATTATTGTCAAACTTTATATATATATAGATATATATATATATATATATATATATATATATATATATATATATATATATATATATATATATATATATATATATATATATATAATGCTGCAAATGCGCAGCGGTTGCCTGTTGTGACTCCGTGTTTTTTTTTCATCTTCATCTAGAGTGTTCCCATCTTCACCTGGCTATACCGTACTGATGAGGGCTAATAAGCTTGAAACACGTGTAGGCGGTTGTCTCCTTGCGGCTTTCCCATTAACCCTTCTCCTTGTATAGTACATAAATGCCGTGTTATAAATCCTGTTATAGTGAATATAACTTCCTGGGCTCCGGATGCTCACGCATGTGATTTCTTTGCCTCTGTAACTTTTTTGGTTGTTGCCCTTGGATTAAGGGTCTTCCAAATGTTGCTGCAAATGTGCACTGGTTGCCTGTTGTGACTCCGTGTTTTTTTGCATCTTCATTCAGAGTGTTCCTATCTTCACCTGGCTATACCGTACTGATGAGGGCTAATAAGCTTGAAACACGTGTAGGCGGTTGTCTCCTTGCGGCTTTCCCCTTAACCGTTCTCCTTGTATAGTACAGAAATGCCGTGTTATAAATCCTGTTATAGTTAATATAACTTCCTGGGCTCTAGATGCTCACGCATGTGATTTATTTGCCTCTGTAACTTTTTTGGTTGTTGCCCTTGGATTAAGGGTCTTCCAAATGTTGCTGCAAATGCGCACTGGTTGCCTGTTGTGACTCCGTGTTTTTTTGCATCTTCATTCAGAGTGTTCCCATCTTCACCTGGCTATACCGTACTGATGATGGCTAATAAGCTTGAAACGCGTGTATGCGGTTGTCTCCTTGCGGCTTTGCCCTTAACCCTCCTTCTTGTATAGTACATAAATGCCGTGTTATAAATCCTGTTATAGTTAATATAACTTCCTGGGCTGCCGATGCTCACGCAGGTGATTTCTTTGCCTCCGTGGCTTTTTTGGTTGTTGCCCTCGGATTGAGAGTCTTCCAAATGTTGCTGCAAATGCGCACTGGTTGCCTGTTGTGACTCCGTGTTTTTTTTTGCATCTTCATCCAGAGTGTTCCCATCTTCACCTGGCTATACCGTACTTATGATGGCTAATAAGCTTCAAACACATTTATGCGGTTGTCTCCTTGCGGCTTTGCCCTTAATCCTTCTCCTTGTATGGTACTGAAATGCCGTGTTATAACATCCTGTTATAGTTTATATATATATATATATATATATATATATATATATATATATATATATATATATATATATATATATATATATATATATATATATATCACGTTCGTTTTTATAGTGGGCGCCATATTGGATTTTCGCATTAAAAAAATTATTCTCTTTACAACGTATAACATATTGTTATTTTTAAAAATATTTGAAAAATCACAAAAACCTTTTTTAAACAGAATATATCAAATTGACTTGGTTGAAAAAGCTTCAATTGATTCGTATAGGGATACCTTTAATGTTTGGTTTAAACTTTAATAAAACAAGAAAAATTTAATTAAAAAAATAATTATAGGTAATGAAAATATTATAAATATTACATGACATGTCCCCCGTTTTGTTTAATGCATGATTCAGTTCTTTTGCTGATGTCATTTACAGCTGCTCTTAAAGCGTCTGGTTGAATTGAACAGAACGCAGTTACAATTATTTCTTTCAACTCTTCAACGTTTTGAGCTGTACGGTAGTGCACTTTATCTTTTAAAAATCCCGACAAGAAGTAATCAAGAGGGTTTAAACAGGGACTTTGAGCTGGCCACGGTACGTATCTACCTGTCCCAAGCAATAAATTCGGAAAACAGATATTTAATTTTTTTATACCGCAACAGAATTGTGCGGTGGAGCACCATCTTGCTGGAAATATTCAATACTCTGATAGACATGCAGGGGTAAATTTTCCAATGCATGCTCAACTTGTGGAGTGTGGAGCAAATTGAGATACTTTTGTCCATTAAGGGCACCTTGTAGAAAGAATGATCCGATAATTCTATTATCGAATATTCCAAAACATTGATAGAAAGGCGTACCAATGACCTCGTTTTCATAAACAAGTGTGGATTTTCTGTTGCGAAATGATGTATGTTTCTCCTATTCAAAATTTCACAGTTTGGAAAAGTCTATTTTCTAGAAAAAATCGGATCTTGGTGTAACTTTTCTTGGAACCAGTGGGAAAAATTTGAATCCTCAGGATGTAGTTTTTGGACTATTTTAAATTTATATTCAATTAATTTTATTTTCAGGATTACACTTCTAATTTCGATATCCTGCACTCTCGAAATTGGCCTTATTGAATTTTCTGGGTTCACATTTATCCATGCAAGAACATTAGTATAATTAATTTTGGGTATTACTTTGTATTTCTTCCTCTTATTTTTAAGACTTCCGTATTCAGTCATATTCTTTGAAATGCGTAAAAACTCCATTTTACTAGACTGAGCTCTTTTTGGATACATTAAGTAGTATTGTTGAGCGGCAACCATTCAATTTCTGTGATTTTGAACGTAAAGATCCTACATTTTTCACGTCGATTGAATGAATATCTTACCATTCTGAGAAAAGTTGCTGCAAACGTTTCCAGCAATCTATAGTGACAAAAACAAGCGTCAAACAGTTGTCAGTTAAACGTTGTATGCCGTTAAAACCAACGAATTTTGATTATTCTGTTCAAAACAACAAACTATAATCACAACAACAAACTTCAAACATGTGTCAGTTAAACGTTGTATGTCGTTAAAACCAACGAAATTTGATTATTCTGTTCTTTTGAACAGAATAATGTTTTCAACAAACTATAATGGTAACAACAAACTTCAAACATCTGTCAGTTAAACGTTGTATGCCGTTAAAACCAACGAAATTTGATTATTCTGTTCAAAATAACAAACTATAATCACAACAACAAACTTCAAACATGTGTCAGTTAAACGTTGTATGTCGTTAAAACCAACGAAATTTGATTATTCTGTTCTTTTGAACAGAATAATGTTTTCAACAAACTATAATGGTAACAACAAACTTCAAACATCTGTCAGTTAAACGTTGTATGCCGTTAAAACCAACGAAATTTGATTATTCTGTTCAAAAATGTTTCCAACAAACTAACAACAAACTTCCAACATCTGTCAGTTAAACGTTGTATGCCGTTAAAACCAACGAAATTTGATTTTTCTATTCAAAAATCTTTCCACCAAACTTAAAACATATGTCAGTTGAATCTTCTGTGCTGATAGAACGAAGGCCATTTGATTTCTTCTGTTTAAAAAAGGTTTTTGTGATTTTTCAAATATTTTGGAAAATAACGGTATGATTGTGTTATATGTTGTAAAGATAATAATTTCCTTTATTTTTTATGCGAAAATCCAATATGGGGCCCAATGGAAAAACGAAAGTGATCTATCGTATTTTTGAAAATAGTAAACCTATGTAAAAAATTCAAAATCTAAAAAAATCTGTAGTTATAAAATATGACGTTACCAAATTTCGAAATTATTCTTATAATAGAGAAAAAATTCTCAACAGTTTTCAAAATCAGACTTCTTTAGTTTTTTCAAAATATTTTTAAAACGAACAAAATGAAAATATAAAACAGCAATTAAGGTGGATGTAAGAGAAACTATAACTTGTTAAGTGAATTTGTTGATGTAGAGTCTGTTGCTATACGACAGGTAACAACAATGCAAATTTTAAAATAGACACACACATGGAACCAGTTGAAAATTGTAAAATATGTGCAAATAATTAAATTTGTGAGCTTTTAGATTTGAGAAAATCAGTCTAATATCAATAAAATTCAGTATTTAGTTTCCAGTTGAAAATTCACATACTTATAAGGACGAAATGGAAACAAAACTTTTTTAACATTTTAACTAACTCTTTATCCTTAACTGATATTAGTAGTAAAAAGAAAATCAAGTGACGGGGGACGACAAGTTGTCCAGTCAGAAAAAATAGGAGAAAAATAGAAATTTTGAGAGAACATTTTGAGAACATCAGCCGGCAAGGGATATAAGAGAGTATATTACATCACTAGAAAAGAAAACAGACTATCAGTAGATAATTGGAAGACAACTAATTTGGCAGAGAGTGAAAATAAAGACAGAAAAATTTAGATAACATCCATTAGAATTTCTATAGTTTAGTCCGAACATCATAAACGGTAAATTGTATAGTTTGACATAACACAGGAAGAGTACCGAAACAAAACGTCCATTTTGAAATTTAAAAATTCTTTAAAGTTGGAGACAAATAAGATATTTATAATTCGAATAATAGTGAATAGTTTTTAGATAGTTTTATTGCTTAAGTGTTCTCATCTTCATTTCCATATATTTTATTGTATTCATAGCTCGTTTAATGCTTTATTATATTCAGTATTTTGAAAATTGGGGTTTCATTTCATTTGTCCCGTTACTAATATGCTGACCAGTCCCCCTCTTCAAGAAATAAATTGTTTAATTTAAATCTTTATTTATCAACTTCCTTGACAACAAATTTGAATAGTGCCTGAATCCCCTCTGAGACAAAATTGAATTTTAATAAATTTTAAAACACTAACAGTATTTACACAGTGATAAATGGCGCGATTAACGTGAGGTCCAGAAAGGCACAAAAAATACTGGATGATTTCCAAATTCTAAATTTTAAGAAAACTAAATTGAACATAAAAACTTTAATCAATAATACAACTTTGCCAGAATATAAAGGTTCACAAATAATCTTTAATCATTTTTCAAGTATAATATATGTCATTTATGTAGTATTTATATTTTATATTCCATTTGTGTGGTGCTTCACAAACATATTATTAATTAACAAAGATCATAGACAATTCACATTACATTACGATAAACATCTTACGATTATAGATTGATTTATGTCATTCCATCGAATTTAGTGTCAGTGATAGTATTATTACTTTGTGGTGAAAATTTGTATATCAATTTAGGTTTCAGTTTCAATTCATATTTTTATTAAGTTCAATTATTTATTTATTTATTTATTTATTAGGATAATACAAAGACTATCGCCGATATTGTAAAACGAAAACTGCAACACCCAATATCCAGAACGTGTATAATAAATGGCAAATTCAATTGTTGAGATGAGCATCCAATCTTCTCTTGAATATACCGATATTTGAGGAAGCGACGATACTTTCAGACAAACTGTTCCACATGTCAAATGCACAGTTTGAAAAGAAATTGAGTCTGTTTGTCGTGCGAAAAGGTATCTTCTTCAACTTGAAAGAATGTCTCCGAAGTCTAGAGACATCACTAAGAAGCACCAGGGTTTCACACGGAGGAGGACACAGACCATGAGTCACTTGTTGCAAATAAATTAGGGCACATCTCGTTTGCCTCTTCTGCAGGGTTGTAAGTATGAGGAACTTAAGGCGTTCTTCATAGGTTTGCAGTCTTTGACAAGTACAGGTGACCACGCAGGTATTCCATACTCTAAATGTGGTCGAATGTATGTTGTACAAAGTTTTCTGGTAAGAGCAGGAATAGGTCTTCGAAAGGTTCTCTTCAACAAATACATTATCCTGTTGGCTTTCTTGGCCGCCGACACAGCTTGGACTGACTAGGACAAATCTGGTGTTACAATGACTCCAAGTTCAGCCTGACACCCTACACATGCAATTTGCTTATTTTCGAGAAAATAAGCTTGGCAAGCGTTGTTGTGACCGAGGTGAACAACAGTACACTTATCATAATTAAGTGGTATTGTCGACACTGAACACCAAGACACTACCGTGTTAAGATCCGCCTGAAGGCTGTTATTAGACAATAGAGGGCATCTATATATTTTGCAGTCATCCGCATAAGCATTATGGGGAGAAGTGAAACAACATAATATATCTGCTGTATGTACCAGGAACAAGACAGGACCAAGAACAGATCCCTGGGGCACACCGCTACAAACAGGAGTTGACCTGGAGGATGCTGAACCAACCTGTACTGAGAAACTTCTAGCAGTCAGGAACTTTTGGATCCACAACAGTTTTCCCCTAATACCAGTGTGTTCCAGCTTCAGCAACAATAGGCTATGCGGCACGTCATTAAAAGCTTTGCTGAAGTCAAGGTAAATGACATTCACAGGTAACTTCTGGTCGAGCAAGCGCGTCCATTCGTTAGCAGCTGAGAGCAGGTTGGTCACAACAGATCTGCCAGGAAGGAAGCCATGCTGTGTATCTGGTATTATGCAATTATCAATGAGAAAAGGAAGAAAATATGTTATCAAAATGCGTTTCATTACACTGCATCCAATACATGTAAGGCTAATTGGTCTGTAGTTATTTGGAATTGTTTTGTCCCCTTTTAGTGAATCTTTTTTTTTAATCACTAATAGAGAGGTATCGATGGTGAGACTTTGCAAAAAAATTCAAATGAGCGCGAACTACGACAACCAAAACCCATTTCCGGGGTCAGTTTCAATATATATATATATATATATATATATATATATATATATATATATATATATATATATATATATATATATATATATATATATATATATATATATATATATATATATATAATATAATATAATATACTTGCCCTTTAATTAAACTTCCTCGGCTGCTCAGCTCCTGACTCCAGTCTCAGTTAGTCGGCTCTAATTTAGAAATGGTGCTATATGCCATTAATTTTTATATATTTGATAAATATACCGCCAAAGAAAATACATTAAGCAACTTTAAAATGTAACAAATATTTTTATTTAAATTATATTGATCTAGAATTTTTTGTCTTAATGGATCCTCTACTGTTTACAATTACTAACAAAGTTTTATTTTATTTAGTGACAGGAATTTTTTTATTGTTTCGATTTTTAAACAACATGGCCAAAATTTATTCTTTCTGTTTCGAACTTGATACACTATCCGCCCTTTATGATCTTGCTTGTAAAACACAATGGGAATTCGGTTTAAATTTCAGTTATATTTATGAAAGCTGCTATTATCATATAAACATTTATTTCCCAGTAACAGATGGATCGTTTTCCTTAATTAATACTTAGAGGAAATTTGTTTTAATTGTGATTTATAATGGTTATGTGAATTTTGGTGTACCTTAGCGTCTGATGATTGGTAATACAGGTAATGATTTGCTGTATATTACCCGTATATTCCTTTCTAGATACCCGTCAAATTCAAATCCTTCACTCCAATAACATTTACAAAAAGAAAAATTTCTAACTCTAGATATGACATTTGATAACCTAACTTATTTTAAATATATAAACAATGATTTATAACATAACTAAAAACACTTTTAAATGTTCAATCTTGCTTGGGAAGTCTTTTTAAAAACCACTGTTGTCTTTAGGAGTGTTCATTTCACTTCTTATTAATATACAGAGTGTTTTTAATACATTTTATCTTTAAATGATGTAAGTAATCTTTTGACAATATTTCTTTTGTTTAAAATTAACCTGTTTTAAAACTTCAAGCTATACATACACCTTTAGGTATGTATCTCAATTACTCTTTGCTAATATTGTTCCCCATTATAGGTTATATATTACTTTTCAACAATGATTTAAATGAAACATTTCTTTTTCAGCTTATTCATATCTCATGCATTCAGTACTAAATAACAGTAACAAAGAATATGTCTGGTGACAATGTGTTGTTATATGAATGATTTGTATGGCCTGGTTTTGGATATTTATTGTCATAAAATACAATTTACAAAAAGAGTACATACACATTTCGTGCAAACTGTAAGTATTGTTTGAGATTATATCATAGCTATATATATATATATATATATATATATATATATATATATATATATATATATATATATATATATATATATATATATATATATATATATAAATTGAAATTGAGCGTGGATATGGTTTCTAGGGGGACTAGTTCGTTCTCATTTGAAAATAAAAACAAAAGTTGGGATTTCTTCATTGATGAATTTTTTGAAGAAAATTCACTAAAAGAAAAAGAAGGTATTTATTAACGAATAAATCAAACCAACAAGTAAATAAATACAAACAAGCAACACAAGTTAGGACAGAGGTAAGTAATAGAAATGTAGATTATCAAAAAATATGAAATATTGAAAATACAGATGGAATTAAAGAAAATAGGTACGTAAATTCAAATATATCAATGCAGGCCAATAAAACAGTAGACGATAATTCGCCAATAAACTAACCAGATAAAAATAATCAATCACGTCCCGTTATATATCACTATTTGGATGTTTCAGGTTCGTATTTTGTTTATGTTAAAAATAATGTAGGAAATATAGGAAGGCGCACAGAATATCAACAGCAAGGATAATATATAGGTTAGTACCTGATATGCAGGATGATCTATTAAATATAACAGGTACAGTGGTAAACACAATCAAGATACAATTACGTTCGGCGAAAAGTGCGAATGAAATGGCTAATTCAACAGCATTTAAAGCAAATAATTCTATTGTATATATACCGCAGTATTTAGAATTTCGACGGGTGTGATCAGAAATGTAGACTTAGATATAAGGGACGAAGAATTGTTACAAGTTTACCATTTAATAGATCAGATATCAAAATAGGTCACGTTAAAAGATTTAACAGAATGGTATTCGAAAATGATAATTAAATACGTACGTACCTACACAATCTGTGCTATTGTCATTTAGTGGCAAAGAATTACCGCAGAGAGTTCAGATAAAAAAAATACTTTTTCCCGTAGAGCGTTTTATTGAAAAAGTAGTACAGTGGCTCAAGTAATTACGATACGGCTATGTAGGCATGCAAGAGAAGAGAGGTGTCAATATTGCGGGGGACCATAATAATAATTCATGTCAGACTATCCAAACTCATTTTTGTGTCATTTGCGAGGGCCCTCACAAAATCCACTGAGAAAAAAATGTCCTGAATTTTGCAAACAGAAAAGCATTAAAACAATAATGGGAAAAGAAAATGTCTCCTACAAGGAAGCTAAAGACAAATTTAAGACTAGTTATGGTTACCAAGTAACTAAACAAAATGAAATCGAAACAAATGAAAGGCGCGTAGTTCTAACTCAAAAACGGAAACGTACGCAGGTATATACTCCCAATAATCCCTTACATAGAGAAATCTTAAGCCAGCCGTTTGTTTTGTTTAACCCTATAGTAAACGAAAATTATAACCCACTAAATTTTAAACAAAAAATAAACTCAAATACATTAGATAAAAATTATAAAAACGACCAAGCTTGTAAATCATTAGCTACATTGTTGGCCAATTTTATAAAGAAATCGAAAAAAACAGTATATCAGAAAAGAATTGACAGAGTTCTTAAAATCCAAGATGAATCAAACAATACTTTTAGATTAAAAATTCAACGTACTACAATGGAGTTTTAGATCTTTAGTATCAAGAAAAGGTTATCTAGAAAAATTCCTTTACGATCATAAAACATATGTTGCCATGTTAAGCGAGACATGGGTCAAGGAAAACACTAACATTAGTTTCACGGGATATAATATGTTTAGAAAAGATCGTAGCGATGGCTAGGACGGAGTAGCCATATTAATAAAAAATAATTTAGTTTCTATTCCTATAGTGGATTTTCATCAGGTATCTGAGATTAGCACGGTTGCGGTATCAGTCTCCCTGGATAATAAAATAACAATAAATTTCGATTTCGTTTACATTAAGCCTGAGTAGAGAATTCCGTACATATAATGGAGAAAATTTTCCTTTAGCCTCAAAAAACCTTTTGTTTTGGGGAGGGACCGAAATATGCATCATATGGCGTGGGGCTGTACTGCAAACAAACCTCAACGAGCTATTTTGCTGTCTGCAATAGAAGACACCGGGTTAGTCTATTTAACTGATGGTGACCCTACATTGTTGCATTACCCAGGTAGTGCGGTTAGGTCTGCCGCTGACTTGCCTATTGTTTCTCCAGATATCGCGCATCACTTCAAATGGCAAGTTGCAAGTGAAACACTTGGTTTTGATCATTATGTGATCAAATTTACACTTTGGTAGACAATAGCAAACATGTAAATAGTTGTAATGGTAATCACGATCCTAATCGAAAGTGGAATTTAAAAAAAGCAAACTGGAGCCTCTTCTCAGGGGGTATAAAAGATCAGTTCAGAGAACAAACCATAAATACAGAAAAAACTGGTTATGAAGGCTTTGTAAATAAATTAAATGGCGTCTCTTAAGATTATATACCTCGAGTGAGAAGATGCTCCAGCCAAAAGTTTAGCAAGTCATGGTGGAATGACAAATGTTCTTCGGCCATTAAGGAACAACAACAGCCTCATCAAGCTTACAAAATTTTATCTAACACAGAAGATTTTGTTAAATTAAAAAAAGCTATGGCAATAACTAAAGAACTATTTTGGAATGTAAAAGAAGTTGCTGGAAAGAATTCTGCAATACAATTTATTAAAATACTTCAATATCTAAAATGTGGTCTACAGTTAGAAGAATTAAAAACGCTACAGTCGAATCAAAGACCCCGCAAATAAGTATGGAAACTGCAGAACAACTTCTTGCTAAAATGTCTCCCTGCACGGCACCAGAAGAAACCTCCAAAACCTTATACAGAGAAGAAAATACCCTGTTGTCAGAACTTACAATGGAAGAATTAGAATTCAGCCTTAAAAAAGCAACAATACAGCTCCCGGAAAAGATCAGGTGCACTACTCGGTGCTTTCAAACTAAGGTAAAACATCTAGGCGAGTTTTGCTACAAATAATAAATTATATATGGACATCTGATAACATCCCGGCAGATTGGAAAACATACTCACTGGTAATGGTGTTAAAACCAGGTAAAGATCCTACACAGCTTCAATCATATTATGCCTTAAGCCTGACCTCATGCGTATTTAAAACCTTCGAACGAATGTTAAAAAGAAGACCACTGGCTTGAAAGTAAAAACAAATTTCCGGCTACCCAATTTGTATTAGGAAAAGGCTTTTCATCGGTTGAAATGTGAGTCATTAGTGTGCAATATCAACATCTCATTTACCAATAAAATATCAGCAGTTGGAACCTTTCTGGATATTCGAAATGCATATGATGCGGTTACCTTTAAAGTTTTACATAAAAAAATCATAAAGGTTGGCTTGCCACACACTTTAGCCAACAAAATTTTATTGCTTTACGAACATGGGAAACTATACGACAGGTCAGACTATTGTGAGCCCTAGAACAACCAATGAAGGTATCCTACAAGCGAGTATTTTATTTCCACTGTTTTACTTAATATATACAGAAGATCTACACGTGGGTTGATGACATGAAGATGTTACAATTTCGGGATGACATTTGCGTTTACACCTGTAACTGTGAGATAGAAGACGGCATAGCTAGAAAGATCAATCACTAGCCTAATGAATTGAACAAATAACAACGGATTGGACTTATCTGAGGCCAAATCAAAAGTGTGTATCTTCACCAGAAAGAGAAGGTCATTACGTAACACCGTAACTCTCGCTGATATGAAACTCTAAGTAGTACCTCTAATTAAATATTTAGGGATACTGATGGACACCAAACTTCTATGGAAACAACACATTGAAAAAACTAGATGTAAAACATAGAAATCAATGAATATCTTCAGATCCGTGTGCCATAGCAAACAGGGCGCAGACCCAGAAACGTCTCTTTTACTGCACGTACCATATATAAGGTCAATTATAGACTATGAGTGTAGCCTTTATAACCAAGCAAGTCAAGTGAATTTAGATAAGCTTATTGTCTTACAAAATAAGGCACCCAAAATTAGTCTTGGCGTATTAAGAAGCACACCTACAAATAGCTTACTGGCGGAAGCATATGACCCATCTCTGCAAAGAAGAAAATAATACTTAACATCAAAATTTATATCTAAACTTTTATCAAGAGACAGCCCTATCGTAACAAACCTTCATGAGCTATTCTTGATGACCTTGACCAACACCTTTTAGAAAAAGAAAAACTCACTAATGGTAGATAGCTACAAACATCTTATCCCTTTCAGAAACGATATATCTTTGAATAAAGTAGACCCATATTATAAGATAGAACCTACCAACATCGGGGTACAGGTTGCTTATACTGAAGATTATACAAACTTTTTCGCACCGATAAGAAACGCCATGTTCAAATACGATTTAACTCAGATACTGAATAAGTCGTATCACATATACATTGACGCGTTGAAAAGCGATGAGGGAGTTGGATGTGTTTTTTACGACCCACAGAAGCAATTCGCATAAAAGTTCAAACTTAATCCCATATTGACCATATTTACATCAGAAATTATAGCAATTCATAAAGCAGCCCAATTGGCTGATATCAGTGGCGGTTCGTCAGATGACGCAGGTGAAGCGCTGCTGCACTTATATTTTTCAGTTAAGCTAAACTTTTTTATTCAAAATCCACCATAACTTTACTTTTTTTCACTCTCTCAAATTCATTTGATACAACCACATAAAAATGCCTGGATACATTGCGCCGCAGTTGGTAATGTATTTTTATACTATTTTATGGTACGATATAATGCAAGCCCCTGATTTCCGAATTGAAAGTTACACAACATGCCACAACGCGCAGCGTATTACGTGTTGCAGAGCACAGACTATTGCAGAGCAACGAGCAACTGAGGACTGAACTGAGCCAGAATCGTGTGTATACAAATGCTGTCTCGATGGCTTATCGTTTACATGCGACGGTTGTCATGGCAACCGCACCCGCGCTATTGAGTTGGTGTGTATTATGTCCACACAAGTGATGCAGAATTTTGAGACTGCTTCAAATCTTAGTTTCCGTTGTTTGATTAGATTTAGTCGGACCGTTAGACACCTATTTTTATTTTTACTATGTTGCCGTTAAATTATCCAGTATGTGTCATATTTACAGATTTTGAAAAGCTGGATTTTTCATGTTCCTTTTTGGCAAGTGGAATTGATTTGTTTATTATCACCTATAAAAGAATAATTTCAAAATGATAAAATATTAGATACAAAATGTCAAATGTCAAAAGAGAGAAGGGCCTTGAATTTGAAAAAAATGCTTGTAGCTCCTCCCACTATAAACAGATTTTCGTAATACGCGCCGTATTATATTACCGTGCTCGTGCGTGTACAGTGTGACAAAAATAATGTAAATAATAATAAATTTATTAACTTATGTCCTCTCATCGAGTATTCGTGGTCATTATTCCGAAAATTATTCCTTGTGAAAGTCTATATTTTTGTACAAATGGATTTTTCATTTAAATACTGAAGTGCCAGGAGAACGCGTGATTTTGAAAATTTAGAAGAATTTTCTCTGCGGCGCAGAGGGGGTCTTCACCCCCCTAAACCCCTCCTTTGGGGTTGCGTGGATTCTGCTTCACCCACTCCCAAAGTCACGAGCCGCGACTGGCTAATACAATAGAAAACAATGAGATACTAATCATTTCTGACAGCAAAAGTGTTCTTCAAGCCACTGATAGCGGTCTCCACAAAAGAAGCACACACAATTATCTCATAAATGTAACAATAAATGCCATAAAACATTCAAGAGCACAGGGTAAAAATATTTACTAGTGTGGACCAAAGCGCATTCTGGCATACAGGAAAACGAAATAGTTGATAATCTGACCAACCGAGCGATAACCGACGGAATTACCGAAATATATAAAATCCCAGTTCAACATTTCTGGTGGTATCTCATAAAACAAGCACATCAAAAATAATAAGAGCAATACAAAAAAAAATACAAAAGGATTATTTTATAAGCAAATACAACCAACACTACCGGTGAAGCCATGGTTTGTTAAATTTAATTATAAAAAAGGGAAATTTCCATTACTTGCAGATTACGATTTAATCATGTATTGGTACCTGTTTATATGCATAAAATAGCCTCAAGAAACGACTCATTTTGCTAGTGTGCAGAGCTGGGGACCGCTCACCACACGCTATTGGAGTGCAGCTTAAAAGACCGCAAAATAAATGAATTCTGTAATCAAGTGCGTTTGTGGGGTGTTAATTGCCCCTTTATCTTGCCACAGTTGTTACAAAGAAAGCAGAAAAACATATACGATTGAATATTAAACACATAAAAAAATAAAGCTAGAACCAGATAAAAATGCACACCAGTTATAAAGATAGGCATAGAAATAGTAGTCGTATAAGTGTGGGTATATATATATATATATATATATATATATATATATATATATATATATATATATATATATATATATATATATATATATATATATATATATATATATATATAGTCCTTGTGCGTTTTGTGAGCCTTAAAGGGTCCCTAGACGACTCGTGTTCCCGTGTATTCGCGACTGAATTAAAATAAGACAAATTAGAAGCAAAAATTCTGGGCGCAGCAAGTGCGTTATTGAAGTGAATTTTCATAAAAATATTTTTAATAGCAAATATGTCTCTCTAATGCAAGCAAACATCAATCTGGTTACCGGTGTAATCTATATAGTGGAAACAATGTACCATATTTTATTAAAATAACTTACTGTTTGAAAATGTACAAAAAAATTTCGAAAATAAACTTTAAAGTTACTTCTGAGAAAACTGGTTTGCTAGCCAACAAACCTTGGGTTAATAGCAAATTGAGTTATTGAAATTTGATGCATATAATAAAAATTCGCTACCAAAACGCACTTACTGTGTCTCGATTTTTCTCACAAATATGCATCATATTTCGATAAAAAATGCAAATATCCAATAATATAAGGGTGTCCGGAAAAAACATTTTATGTATCACCAACGACTTATGGGCCACCCTGTGATTCTCAAAATAATTTTATAAGATGTAGTTCAAGACACCTATAATTAATGTATACAACTTTTTCTCGTATCTTGTATAATAACAATTATATTGAGCTTTACCGTGAAAATGGGTCACCATGTATAATGTAAACAGATATAAACTGAAACTTAACCCGGATATGCACCCTAGGGGGTCTAGTTTGCGCTTATTTGAAGAAATGCTTTTAAAATTCAAAAGTCGGGGTCTCCTCAAAACGATTCTTTTTTCTACCAAAATTAGTTAAAAATTATAGACCTTTATATTATACACTTGACTAAAACGACCGCCATAGTATCGGAGAAAGGGTCTATTTAAAATGAAATTTCTGCAATTATTTTAGGAGAATGAAGGATAATTACGGTTGAAGCTGCAACTTAAGGCTTTGCAGAACATTCTTCTTGCGGCACTTTTTTTACATAATCCGCATTTGTTTCAGATTCTTTACCTAAATGTCGCCAATTTTAACGTTTCAAATCGCGACTTTGGCGTTTTGAGGAACCCCCCTTTTTTTAAATGCCCATAACTTTTTTGTCTTTAAACTTACAGACCTAAATTTTGGTTTCCGGGAAAACCTGGGCCGATTTTCCTGGCTAATGAAGGTAAAAATTTGATAAAAGTCTGCCCATTATTTTTTGAGTTATCGGTGTGATTGTATGTGTGTGTGTGTATACATAAAAATCGAATCTGACCCCGAATATGGGTTTTAGGGTGCCTAATTCGCGCTCGTTTGAAGAAATTTTTTCAAAATTCATAAGTCGAGATATCCCCACTAGTGAATTTTTCTTAAGAAAATTCACTAATAAGTAAACATAATAAAAAAAAGAAAAAATTAAAATAAGCAAAAACAAGAAAAAACAGCAAAACGAATAAATATGTTAAAAGGTAAGAATATTGTTCTACTTAGCCTAGTTAATTATAAAGAACCTCAGTGATAAGAACGTCTGCTTCTGAACCGAAGGGTGCTGGGTTCGATCCCAGGGTACTCCTTTCACTTTTTCGGTACAAAGTGTAACATTAACATCAGCCGAAGTTCTGGCTGAAACTGCTCTCTGTCGTCGGTGATTGACCATAGTCGCGGAAATACGCCGACGTTTAGGAAACAAAAACACCCAGTCAAACTACTACGAGAGAAGGAATGTTTTTATGTTAAAGCAGACAAAGGTAATCAGGTTGCGATTTTAGACAAAAGCGGTTATAGAGACAGAGTATATAACCCAATACAATCAGGACGGTATAAAAAACTAAATAGAAACCCTCTCCCGAAAATTATTTCCGAAGTTAAAAACAATTTAAAGAGATATCATAACCTTATTACAAAAGATTTAGGAAACAAGTCACAAGTTTCAAATCCTAAAGTTCCTAAAAAGTATTGTCTTCCGAAAATCTATAAACCTGGAAAATCAGGTATAGATTCCCCGACATCCAATATAGCGAAATGGTTAACAAACGAATTGAAAGGCTTGTCTATTAAACAAAAAAGTTTTTTAGTTTCAAATTCACTTGAATTTATTAATAAAGTTAAAAATATTAAGTTTGTTGAGGGCGAGGTTTTAATATCGTTTGATGTGACTTCGTTGTTTCGCAGTGTTCGTATAAAAGAAACGCTAACGTATTTAGATCATTTGTTAAAAATGAACAACATAGATGAAGAATTTTGCAAATAATATATAAACTTAAAAAGTCTTTGCATGAATCAGAATATGTTTCAATTTAATAATTACTTTTTCTAACAAACCCATAGTACAGTAATGGGCAACCCCCTTTCCCCATTCATTGCAGACCTTTTCGTGAGTAGATTTGAAACAAACCTAGCAAACGAAAATGACTATTTTCCTAGAGTAGTATTTCGTTATGTGGACGATGTTTTTGCAGTATTTAATACAAATGTATGCAAAGTAAATGATTTTATTGCCAAATTAAACAGTAAATTTTACTCCATTAAATTCACGCATCAAATAGAAATTAATAACAAATTACCTTTTCTTGATGTATTAGTCATTAAAAATACAGACTTTTTAGAATTTGACACCCACAGAAAGGAAACCACTACTTTGGGTTACATTTCGATTGACTGACACCATAGTTTTCCACAAACAACAGCTAGTGTCAATTTTCTAGTTTATCGATTAAAACAGTTTCCCTTAAATAAAGAACGCTACAACAGAGAACTTGAATATATTAAAAATGTAGCTAAGTACAATGGTTACTCTGTCTGCTTAGTTAAGAAACTAGTCAATAAACATAAAATAAAGAAAATGTTAGCGGAGCCTAAGACTTTTAGAAAATATAAACCAGACAAAGCCGTTGTCTGTTTACCATTTGAACTGCGAATTACGAGAGATTTTAATATAATTTTTAATAAAGCCAATTTGCTGCTAACATTTTCTACAAAAAAATACAAATTTGCTAGGTAACCCAAAGGATGAAGATAAAAAGACGGAAGTGTCGGGAATCTATGAAATAGGTTTTAAGTATTGTGAACTTAAATATGTTGGGCAAACTAAAAGACCAATTGAAACTAGATTTAAAGAATATTTAGCGCAACTGAGATATGGCACTATTGACAAATCATGTATTGCTCAGCATATTTGGAATAACAATCATCATATAGATATAGAAAATCTTAAGTTAACCAAAAATATCAGGCAGTCGCCTCAGCTTAATGCTTACGAAAGTATACATATATTGTTAGGAATTTGAACAAAAATGTTTCGATGAATAGAGTATGTCCGGTCCTATGTAGTCCATTGTTCGAACTGTTATCTTAATAACCCTCTGGTTGTTAGGATGTCCTTCTCAGAAGGAATATGTGAAACGACGCACGGTATAACAAAGGCAGGTATGCCGTTTTAATTACATGGATTTAAGACTCAACAGTAAGAGTCTGTCTGTATACCTTCCTAGAGGACGCTGTTCGCAACTGCTTGGCAACTGACATATAAATAGTAGCTCTAGTCTTTATTCACTTACTTTATTCATCCCCTTGATGACGCTAACTTTGTTAGCGAAACGATCGTCGGGTCTAAAAACTGTATTGTGATGAATTGGGTTCTCCAAATTGTCCTTATCAGTGCTCATCACAGCTTTCAATATTTACTTCATCATCAGGGAAACCGGTTACAGAGAAGAAAACCAACCCTTTTCCAGAGAAGAAGTATTTACATCTGTATTTAGTATGGAATGGTTTTACCAAGTAAGGGAAACAACAATTAATGAATAGGAAAATATTTTATATTGTTTAGGAAATAAAAATAAATATGTTTTTAAATTTTAAAGGAGGGAACATAAAATCATCTATGAGTACTATCATATGTCTAGTTCTCTATCTAGTTTCGCAGCCACAAGAATTATATGTACCAAAATTCAGCCACTAGTTTGAGGTTTTCAAATAGATAATATGCTACAAACTCATTTTACACACACGAGCACACACATATACCTATATGCAATGCACGCATACAGATATAGAGTGCACGCACGCTCGTACGTACTCACTTCGAAACACACACACGCACACACACACACACACACACACACATTTTGCTATTTCTAAAACAGATCTCTGTGCATTTTTTTGTATACGACTTGGGGCAAAATTTTCATGTGGGCATAACAGCGTTCTCTTTTATTATTGCGTATACAAATGTGACTACGAAAGCATATTCTGAGCGAACCATTATCGCCAATTTGTTTATCAGTTAAAATTTTATCAAGTCTTTGAGATAATCAGTGTGGTGTATGTTACGAATTATTAGTCACCTTGCAGAAATCATTTATTCGTATACCATGTGAAGAACAAATGCGATTCAGTCGTGCAATTACAGTGCATCCGTAGAGTTAAGCTGATCTGTCGTTGCTCACACTGCCGATAAAGGTTTTATTTATTTTTTATTCATTTGTTTGTTGTTAGTGCAATTTACAAACATGGTACTTTATGCAAGCATCAAAGGTCATTTAATTAACCCCTGTGAACTCCCATCTAAAGGTAAATGCATATTTATAAATTTTAATAAAATAACCAAAATAGTAAATTTTATTTCCATCAGAAATTACATCAGCAAAGGTAGCAATAGATGAAGCTTATGTGCCAGGAAACGTTAATAAACTAGAAAGGCGGCCCTCTATTCCAGAAATTGAGATTCCTCCTGACACTTTAGCTGGCGACTACATGGCAATGATTGACAATGTGGAAATGTTTCCGATGGAAAGCCATCGCCCACCAGAAAATGTATCTATGCTTCACCAATATTACAATAGGCACTTGGAGAATAGTGATGAGCCGGAAACTCCCTCGCCAGAGTCGCCTTCAAGCACTTTGACATCGACAATCAGCAGATATTTTGGACAGAGCAAAAGAGAGTGGTTTCGTAATGTTATAATAATTTTGTGCCTTATTGCCTATCCATCTATAATATTCTATTATGTTAAAAAGAGCAGCCAGACTTGGACTACAGCCAGTAATGACACTGGCAATACAATTGCCAGAAATTAGTACAACCTAACAAATTGATGAGATGTTTTTCATAAATAGTTTTATCACATATCAATAAATTACATGTCTAAAGGTAAATTCACGTTTTGTTAAGTTAAATAACAAAAAAAAAATGTAAAAGAAAGCGCAAAAAATTGAATGAATGTTATAGATAAAACCAAAAAATTTTAACCAAAATTGAAAAAGTGCTCGGTGGTTCTGTGCTAAAAATAATCTATTTTTATGAAGTGAGTAGATTTTAAAAATACAGATTGATATCAAAGCATTGATATTCCTAAAAATGCCTTAAAATAGAGTTTCTTAGATTTATCTTTTATAATTTCTTGCTATGGTTATAAGAAAACTTTTATATCGGCCAAGTTCAAAAAGTTATTAAATACAACTTTACTATTTTATATAGCGTGTCCTGTATCTTTTTGGCTTATTAACTAAAAGGCACAAAGGAAAGGTGAATTCTTAAATAGCTTATTTAGTTTCGTAATGTGCGCCGAAGAAGTGAGGAAATTCTTTCAATGTTATAACAAGATAAATAATCATACATACCAGAGATTTTATGTGAAAACTATGCATTAATAATTAAAATTAATATAGTAGGTCTTAAAATAAATAAAAATATCTTTGAAATAAAGCCCATTAAATATTATTTCAAGTTGCTGTTCTTTAGATACTTACTGGACAAAATTGTCCATTTGTAGAAAACACTTCCTTTTTATTTTATGATAAATTTATTTTATTGGTATTGGTAGTTATGTTGTATTAGTGGTAAGCTATGTTTTTTAAATATTTGGAATCTTTGAAATAAGGTAGCTTAAATATCGATGACTTCAAAAGATAAATAAAACTGAAAATAATATCACTTACGTCAATACTCGATGTAAATCCATCTATTTGATTTGACAATCCATTGAAACAAAATATTAATAATATTAATTAGTCAATAAAAATGTCAAAATTATTGTGTGAGATAAATTTATATAGTCCTGGAAAAAAAAAAGTGCCTAAACACAGTCATTTGTGTTACTGAATCCAATATTAGGATCAATAAAAACGTCTGGAGGCTTGGTGTTAAGCACATTAATGAAAAATCGAGACGAGGCGTACATTTTGAAAGTGACATTTCGAACAGATTATTTCGCGCTTCGATATTTAGAAAGAGAGATTGATTATTGATACAAATTATCTTATTTTATATTCGCAAGCTAACGCTTTTATTAGAGACATATTGTATAATTGGAAGGAGCAAATAAACAAATCGAATGTGTGGCTAATATTATATCAGTGACATTGTTTGATGGTTTTTTCCCCAACAAGGTTAATAAAAGTGAAAGTTTTAAGAAATGTTTGTACCTGAACAATATATTATTGTTAGCGAAATAGCTATAATATCATTTTATCAACATTATATGAGTCATATTGGTTCTATTGATTAAAAATAACTGAAAGACGTACTTGGGTTTACATTTTTATTCAAGTAAATTAGAATTCTCTAAAGGTAGCGAAAAACATATATTTGCTTTAACATAAGACACAGGGTGATTAAATAGGATTTAATTTCAGTTATAAAAAGTCTGGCCGTAGCAAGTGCGTTATGGCAGTAAATTTTCATAAAAATGATCTGGCACAAAATAATTTTTATAACTTTTTTTTCCTGTAATATAGAATTCTAAATTTTGGTATACAGTTTCCTTTTAATGTTGTACACTTGTGTGCCGAATTTGATTATCATAGCTTTTTTATTTTTGGAGGTAATTTTTTTCCTAAAGAAAACACAAAATTTTCGCGGAAAACCTGGTTCGATTTTCATGGCTAACGAACTTATCCAAGTCACAAAAAAAGGTACATACCAAATTTGATCAAAATCGGCGCATTATTTTTTGTTGTTGTCGGTGAATATATATATATATATATATATATATATATATATATATATATATATATATATATATATATATATATATATATATATATATATATATATATATATATATACCTGACCTGACCCCGGATATGGGTTCTAGGGGTCCTAGTTCGCGCTCATTTGAAAAATGTTTCAAAATTCAAAAGTCAGGATCTCCCCATTAGTGAATTTTTTGTAAGAAAATTCACTAAAAGTAGAGTTGTAGGAAATTAATTTTAAGTTTTAAAAATTGGATATTGCGTTTTTAAAACACAAACATGACATTTGTTTTTATTTTCAATAGAACACCTTATGTATGTTTATTTTTTTGTAATCTACTATTACTATTTCTGGTGGCGCCAATATAACCTTGTCATATGATTGCTTCAACTATTAGGAAGATATATAACTTTCAATTGGCTAATTTGGTCAGCTCTAAACAATGTCTCACTGTTTGTCAGTACAGAAATTATTTTTTCAATGCACGTGGCATATTTCAAAAAAGTTAGAAATAGAGCCCTACAACTCATACTCGGGATTCGTAAGATATTGGATAGGCTTAATCCATGGTTAGATTGCTTGCCATATTTTTTTATATGTGTGAGATCTAACTTTAAGCTAGCGGATTTAATATAACACAGGTATATCTGACATTTTGTGAAATGCAAATATGTGAACGCTTGCTTTACTTCTGATCTTTATTTTACTTTTTGGCCACCACAATTTTACTCATAGAGCTAGATACAATGTTTTATTGTTTGATTTTACGTTTTCTTGACTGTTTAACTAACGCAGTTTTTTTAATATTTCATACAAATTCGCCACCATAATGCACTTACCAAAAGAAGGGCAAATTATTCTCGCTTTTAATTTTTCTAATAAAATAATAGTATGATTTCCGCGGTCATAAGTGTGGGAAATATTTGATTCTAGGGTTAAGAATATTAAAGGAAATGAACTCTTAAGACCTTAATCTTCCTGCTCCTCAGTGCGGTAGATAAGCGTAGATTGGATTGTTGCATTCCGGGACCTCAATCTGCCTACTCCCAAAATATCGGTGGAAATCAGCTCTAAGGAATCAGTGTCTTCAACACTACACCTAAGAGAGATCTGACTTCCGATTGAAGGTGCTTTGGTATTTATAATAGGGCGTCTACCCAACTCGTTGTCGGAGTCATTAGAGGGGATGCTAAGGCTTATTATATCAGGTACGGGAATACCACGATTGAGCTGATTTGTAGTGTCAGGTAATAGAGCGCAGTTAATTAATAGACAGATTTAATCTCTATTTCTATGGATATATTAGTCATTTTCTATGTTTATAATAAAGAGAGATTTTAGAATTTAGTTCCCTGATTTATGGTTAACACTTAAAGAAAATTTTCAAGTCGCGAGATAAATAGAGATCTCGTCATAAGCGATTTTTTTAAAGTTAATTTTGTACTTGCGGCAGCATGTCTTTAAATTGAGGATTATTAAATAGATTAATTCTAATGTCATCAATAATAATTAATTAATCTATACCACATCGATTTAATACATTATTAGGTAAAATAAAATCATGCTACATCAAGGAGTTTTCAAATAAAGTAGCTTATCAACTATTAAAGTCAAACAACTGAAACATAATCTCAAATGAATATCGTGCCCCGAATCATAAAAATAAAACTTAATTTTTGGGATTGTTTAACATACAGTTTATAAATTTAGTTATTTATTATACGATACTGTATAAATAGACCAATAGGTAGGAAAAATGGGAGGAATATGTGATTTAAATAACATTAGCATATAACTAAATTAAAATATTTTTTAAAAATCCGTTAATTTTCGAGGCCAAATGTAAGGATACGAAAAAATAAGATGGGTGTGGCGGATACTTGATGTAGACCAATTTTTAAACATTTAATAAAACAGATAAATGTTAGATTTGCACTATATTATTATCACATGACAGCTGTTTTTATTACACATCGTGACAAAACAGCTGTCGTGTGATAATATAATGTAAACCTTACCTTATTAATATTTTTTAGGAGCCTAGGTGGTCTAGGGGTAAGAACATGTGCCTATGAACCGAAGAGTACTGGGTTAGATTCTCAGGGTTCCCCTTTCACTTTTTCAGGCCGAGGTTATGACATTATATTTGAGCAATGAAGGTTCGTTGGAAGTCTTGTACTATTTATAACGTGGCTTCTACCCGGCTCGTTATAGGTCTCGCTAGTGGGCTCGATAAGGTTTGTTAAGTAAGGTACTTTAGTAACGGTGCTAAGCGGATTCAGGGGGTTAGGGGTACTTGTTGAGTCAGGTAAAAGGGCAGTTAAATTCTCTTTATTATAAACACAGGAAATGACTAATATATCGATAGATAATAGTGATTAAATATGTCTATTAATTTAGTGCGCTCTATTACCTGACACTACAAATCAGCCCAATCGTGGTATTCCCGTACCTGATATAATAAGCCTTACCAGCCCCGCTAATGACTCCGACAACGAGCCGGATAGACACCCTATTATAAATACCAAAGCACCTTCAATCGGAAGTCAGATCTCTCTTAGGTGTAGTGTTGAAGACACTGATTCCTTAGAGCTGATTTCCACCGATATTTGGGGAGTAGGCAGATTGAGGTCCCGGAATGGAACAATCCAATCTACGCTTATCTATCGCTCTGAAGAGCAGGAAGATTAAGGTTTACGAGTTCATTTCCTTTAATATTCTTAACCTTAAAATCAAATATTTCTCACACTTATGACCGCGGAAACCTTTTAGAACAAATATATACGAGTATATGTGTGTGTTTTATTTAAAACAAATTAAAAAGGAATCGTTATTTTTTATTAAGTATTCATAATACTTTGCATTCTCTAACACTCTGTGTTTTTAAATTAAGCATATGTTTACCAAATCATACTATTATTTTATTAGGAAAATTAAAAGCGAGAATAATTTGCCCTTCTTTTAGTAAGTGCATTGTGGTGGCGAATTTGTATGAAATGTTAAAAAAAACTGCGTTAGTTAAACAGTCAAGAAAAGGTAAAATTAAACAATAAAACATTGTATCTAGCTTTATGAGTAAAATTGTGGTGGCTAAAAAGTAAAATAAAGATCAGAAGTAAAGCAAGCGTTCACATATTCACATTTCACAAAATGTCAGATACACCTGTGTTATATTAAATCCGTTAGCTTAAAGTTAGATCTCACACATATAAAGAAAATATGGCAAGCAATCTAACCATGGATTAAGCCTATCCAATATCTTATGAATCCCGAGTATGAGTTGTAGGGCTCTAATTCTAGCTTTTTTGAAATATGCCACGTGCATTGAAAAAATTATTTCTGTACTGACAGCCAGACATTGTTTAGAGCTGACTAAATTAGCCAATTGAAAGTTCTATATCTTCCTGATTGTTGAAGCAATCATATGACGAGGTTATATTGGCGCCACCAGAAATAGTAAGAGTAGATTACAAAAAAATAAACATACATAAGGTGTTCTATTGAAAATAAAAACAAATGTCATGTTTGTGTTTTAAAAACGCAACTTCCAATTTTTAAAACCTAAAATTAATTTCCTACAACTCTACTCAGTGAATTTTCTTACAAAAAATTCACTAATGGGGAGATCCCGACTTTTGAATTTTGAAACATTTTTTAAATGAGCGCGAACTAGGACCCCTAGAACCCATATCCGGGGTCAGGTCAGGTCAGGTCAGGTCAGGTCAGGTCAGGTCAGGTCAGGTCAGGTCAGGTCAGGTCAGGTCAGGTCAGGTCAGGTCAGGTCAGGTCAGGTCAGGTCAGGTCAGGTCAGGTCAGGTCAGGTCAGGTCAGGTCAGGTCAGGTCAGGTCAGGTCAGGTCAGGTCAGGTCAGGTCAGGTCAGGTCAGGTCAGGTCAGGTCAGGTCAGGTCAGGTCAGGTCAGGTCAGGTCAGGTCAGGTCAGGTCAGGTCAGGTCGGGTCGGGTCGGGTCGGGTCGGGTCGGGTCGGGTCAGGTCAGGTCAGGTCAGGTCAGGTCAGGTCAGGTCAGGTCAGGTCAGGTCAGGTCAGGTCAGGTCTGGTCAGGTCAGGTCAGGTCAGGTCAGGTCAGGTCAGGTCAGGTCAGGTCAGGTCAGGTCAGGTCAGGACAGGTCAGGTCAGGTCAGGTCAGGTCAGGTCAGGTCAGGTCAGGTCAGGTAAGGTCAGGTCGGGTCAGGTCGGGTCAGGTGAGGTCATTATATATATATATATATATATATATATATATATATATATATATATATATATATATATATATATATATATATATATATAATGAAAAATTTGCTAATAGTTAAGAGCCATGGCCATTGATTTTGAAAAAAAAACAACAGTTTTATAATATTTACATTAGGCCTATTTCACTTGTTTCACTTTAACAGTTAATTATGTTACTTTATTTCAAAACTTCTGCCTTTGGTATACCTAGATATATGTATTAATTAATTATTAATGTCATTTGAAGCATAGGTTCCGTTTATTTTCATATCAGCCTATCAATATAGTAGCTATAGGATAATAAATTTCTAATTTTAAAGACTACGTGTTACAGCAATTCCAAAGTGAAGCTATACTTTCACGATATTCTGGGTTTGATGATTACATATATAAGATCTATTTCTGTTGTTTAATCTTAAACGATATGCTACTTTATCTGAAATCTTTCTGCATGTAGTATAACTATTTTTAAGAATTTTATATGTTTGTATGTATTTTATTTGCGATAAATATATGTATTGATTATATAAACAGTTTTTTTCACTCATGTGGACGGTTTAGTAAATTTGGTGTATAACATACTGATAACATTGGTTGATTTGCAAAACTGTCAGCAGCAAATTAAATATCAAACGGCTTAGCACATGTAACAAAGCAGCACATAACTCCTGATTAATGACGCTTAGTTAGTGCAGTGTCTCTTATAAGTCACTTATTTCGTTAGACACTTTAAAAACTTTCAATGCAAATATAAAGAGCCTCGGTGATCCAGGGGTAAAAACGTCTGCGTCTGAACCGAAGGGTACTGGATTAGATTCCCAGTGTTCCCCCGTCACTTTTTCAGTACATACTGTAAAATTAACATCAACCGAGGTTGTGTCATTGTATTTGATCAAGTTGACTATCTGCAGGTTCCGCCCTTCGAAGGGGGCGTAAAGCGTCGGTCCGGTGCCCATGCGATGTTGGGCACGTTAAAGATCCCTACCCTATTTACAAAAAGGCAGGAGTTCGGCAAATTCCCAGGATAGTGAGGTGAAACTGCTCCCTGGCGTCGGTGATTGGCCATAGTCGCGGAAATAGACCGACGTTAAAGTACAAAAAAATTAAAATATAAAAAGTCTGGACGCACCAACTGTGTTATGGTGGTGAATTTTCACATAAATGTTTTAATAGCAAACATGTATTTTGTTAAGGAAAGCGGGCATCAAATTTGGTTACCAATATAAAACTTACATAGTAGAGACCATGTACCATATTTCATCAAAATAACTTTATTGTTCGAAAAAGTACAAAAATGTTCCGAAAATAAACTAAAAATGTTCCAGAAAAAACCGATCCGATTTTCCTGGCCAACAAACCTCTTCAAGCTATTTATCCACCTGCCAAAATATAATTATTCACAAAAAGCTTTTCGACGAAACTTTTTCAAGAAAATTTGCAAACAATTTTTTCTCGAAAATCCGAGAACATTTTTTTTTACAATAACATTTATTATTAATTACCAAAATTTCACAAGAATCTTACCAAAAATTATCTACGGAAACACGAAAAAAAATTACATAACCTGTATAGTAAAAACAATGTACTATATTTCATTAAAATAACTTTATTGTTCGAAAAAGTACAAAAATTTTCCGAAAATAAACTTAAAAAATTCCATAAAAAACTGGCTCGGTTTGCCTGGCCAACAAAACTCTTCAAGCTATTTACCCACTTGCCAACATAAATTATTCACAAAAAGCTTTTCGACGAAACTTCCTACATTTTTCATGAAAATTTACAAACATTTTTTAACGAAAATCCGAAAACATTAGTTTTACAACAATTTTTTATTTATTACCAAAATTTCACAAAAATTTTACAAAAAATTATTTCTACGGAGACACAATTTTTTTTTAACAAAAACTCACTAAATATTTTTTACACAAAAATTTATCAAAAGAATACATAAAATTCAAATTATATACCTAATCTGTTAAAATGGAAAAGAAATGTAAAACAAGTTTTATCTTTTCAGGGAAATTTGAACCAGTGGAAGTAAATAAAAAAAATATGGATGCAGCAAGTGCGTTATGGAAGTGACTTTTTATAAAAATACTTTGAATAGCAAATATGTCTCTTTAATTCAAGCAGTCATCAATTTGGTTACCGGTATAACTTATATAGTAGAAACAATGTGCCATATTTTATCAAAATAACTTATTGTTTAAAAATGTACAAAATTTTCCGACAATAAGCTTAAAATGTTAGCTTCCTAGCCAACAAACTTTAGGTTAATAGCAATATGAGTTATTGAAATTTGAAGCATTTAATGAAAATTTGCTACCAAAACGCACTTACTGCGTTTCGATTTTTTTCTTACAAACATATTTCGATGAAAAATGCAATAAAATAAGGGTGTTCGAAAAAAAATTGTAGGGATCACCAACGACTTATGGCCCAGCCTGTGATTGTCAAAATAATTTTATAAGATGCAGCTCGAGACACCCTATAATTAACTTATACAATTTTTTCTCGTCTCTTGTATAATAATAATTATATTGAGCTTTATAGTAGAAATGCGTCACCCTGTATATATGTAAACAGATAAAAACTGAACGTAAGCCCGGATATGGATTCTAATGGGCCTAGTTTGCGTTCATTTGAAGAAATCTTTTTAAAATTATAAAGTCGCGGTCTCATCATTGACGAATTTTTTTACGAAAATTAGCTAAAAATTATGGACCGTTAAACCATAAACTTAACTAATTTTACCGCCAAGGCATCAGAGAAATAAAATAACTAACCTGTTGCATATCAGCCCTTTTTGTAAAACTTCCATCCTTTATACCTGTTGACAAAACATCACAAACACTGTTTAGTCCACCCAATAACATAAATAAAATCGTAAAGGAATAATTTGCACTTGTATATTAAAATTCCCAAATAACACAAATAATTTGTAAACTGAAATTGAAAACAGATGAACGATCTAATAATATATGATAAACGTCAGTTACAGCGTGTAACTGACCTGCGCAATGATATCAAATGTTCCGTTGCCAGGTAACGACTCATACATACTAGATCTCATATATAAACCAGTTTTTATCATTATCAATGAAAATATAAAAATCGAACCTGACCCCGGATATGTGTTCTAGGGGCCAAATTCGCGCTCATTTGAAAAAAATTCGCTGAAATCTCACCATCGATACTATTGGTGAATTTTTTGAAATAAAAATTCACTAATATACACGCAACAATAATCATATTTTCATGACACGTGCTGTCAGAAATAAGAACATTACCTAAGTCTGTCACTTTAAAGTTTCATTTGACATTTTTGAAAACAATTTATCAACTACTCATATATTATAAAAAGTCTGGACGCAGCAAGTGCGTTATGGTTGTGAATTTTCATAGAAATGATCTGGCAAAAATATTTTTTATAACTTTTTTTTTTCTTTTAACGTAGAAATATAAATTTTGGTGTATAGTTTCCTTTTGATATCGTAAACTTACGTACCAAATTTGGTTACCATAGCTTTTCTATTTTTTAAGATAAAAGTTTTTTTTCGAAATTGAAACCCCAAATTTTCCCAGAAAACCTGGTTTGATTTTCCTGACTAACGAACTTATCCAAGACACTTATAAAAGCAAGGCACATGCTAAATTTTATCAAAATCGGACCATTATTTTTTGAGTTATCGGTGTGATATATACAGGTGAGTCAAATTCGAAGCTCACCATTCAGATCTCGGAAACGGTGAAAGATACAAAGTCGGTTAGATTGGGGCAAAGTTGCCTATTTCTGCCGTTAATAAACTGGCAAAAGAAAATTTTAGCTACCCACTTTAGTTCCTGAGTTATTTCGAAAAATATTTTGTTTTGTTTTTTCGTCCTCCTGCCATAACTTTCTTTATTACTCGTCCAATGAAGATGCGGCTTTCACTTGTTCAGAGCATTGATTCATCTAGAATATTACTAGCATATCAAATTTGGTGTGCAGCGTTTCGGTTTTTCTAGAACATCTTCAACTTTCTTTTTTCATAAGTACGCGATATTTGTTTTTAAGTCCATTAGATATGTCTTCTTGCGCTGATTTCATTGATGTACACCTTAATGGGTTTGCGTGCAGAAATAGCGGCGATATTGCCGAAATTCGTAATATTCGTGTGAAAAACCCATTAGCTGTGTAACAATTTCTGTTTGAATTTAAAGCATAAAGAACATGAAATTTAGAATAGCATCAATTAAAACAATGAAAAAACATTTAAGAAAATTATATTTACCTATGCATACAAAAACTGAAGCAAACTTAACATAATGGTTATATTACCTATTATATTTTATACCAGATGTTCGATTAAATCACCGTTCCTTTCTATGCATAAATTGACTCGCCGGTTGAGATTGCCAACGGCCCTCTTTATGCATCTGCGTTTAAGAGTTCTCAAAGCGTTGATTACTTTATTTCTCAAATCTTCCAGAGATATAATTGGGTCTCTGTAAATAATATTTTTAAGGTGTCCCCATAAAAATGATCCAACGGCATAAGGTCTGGGCTTCTGGCGGGCCAGAGGACTACTCCACGGTTCCCAATTCACTGGTTTGGGAAATGATTATCAAGAAAGTTTCTGACTGCAATTGCATTGTGGGCTGGAGCGCCATTCTGCTGGAACCACATCCGTAAAAGTTGTGGAAGTGGAAGTGCATTTAAATAATCTTGAAACTAGTTCGACAAAACATTCAAGTAATTTTCTTCTATTAAATTTTCGTTGAAAATAAAGGGTCCCACAAGTCTGTCATTTATAATACCTGGCCAAACATTCAGTCCAAATCTGACATGGTTCCGTGTCTGGATATTTTGATAAAGGTTATTTTTGGCCCAATAGTTCTCGTTAATGCGGTTAAAGACCCCACATTCGTGAATCTGGTTTCATCTGACCAGATAACGTTCTCCAGGAACTCTGGGTCATTCTGGAGTTCCTGCCTTAGCCAAGAACACCAATTCAGCCTGTCACCTGGCAACAAATGTTGCGAAATATCTAGTTTATAACATTTGAATTTATTTTTTCTCGGACTCTACTGACTCTGGTTTGGGGAAATTAAAATTTCTGAGCCACTTCACGCGTTGATATTCTTTGATTGTTTTCAAACTGAAATATTAACTACCCATTACAACTGTGACAATAATAACAATAAGTAATCATACAACTTCAGTACCTTATCATATACTTTGTCAAGAATTATGTCGATTATTTTTTGAAAATATTTTTTTTTTCATTCATTGGGTGCATTTTTTCTTAACAAATTAAAAATATATAATGATAAATTATTGAATACCTGTTCAGTAACCTGCATTGGCGGCTGCAGTGCTATCGGCGCGGCAAAGACGCCCGAGCCCTGAGGGAGGAAAAAAACTGCATTGGCTCCTCTTCTCTTATTCGCGAACCGTATTTGCTTCTGGGTTTGGTGGAAGAACCGTACTTGTTGAGATTGCTGCCTAATTTTTCGAAAACAGTACGATGTAGTTGCCTCTTCTCCGGGTATTTTCTAAGGTACAATTCACAGGCGATTTTGCTGTTTCTATTATGCGAATAATAGATTCTTAACATTTCTCGTTTTTTTTTGCGTTGGAGAAGTACATCCTCATCGATTAACTTAATAAACAATCAAGTAAAAGGTAAAGGTAAGATGCTTACTGGCAATTAGGCCATTGCTGACCCTTTTTGCTCATCTAAACTAACCTACCCTCCACCTTGAGGTCGATCTCAACGACGACAGTGATTTGAAAAATCATCCGCCGCCGATGAGTCTCGAACCGTCGTCTCCCGAGTGTGTATTGGAAGGTCTAAATAATTTTCCCGCACGGCCACGGTGGCGCCTAACAATCAGGTAAGAACTGTGATAACAACAATAATGACAACAAGATAAGAACTGCTACATCTGAAATAATAAAATGTCACTTCAAACAGAAATTGTTACACAGCTTTGACAGCCATGGCTAATCAGTTTTTCATATGAATATTAAGAATTTCGGCAATATCTCCGCCATTTATACATACGAACCCATTAAGTTGTACATCAGTAAAATCAGCGCAAAAACAAACATGGACACAAAAACAAACATGGCGTCCATAAAAAAAAAAGAAAGTTGAAGATTTTCTAGAAAAACCGAAACGTTGCACAACAAATTTTATATGATAATAATATTCTAGATGAATTAGTGCTCTGAAGAAGCGAAAACCGCATATTCATACGACGGATAATAAAAAAGTTATGGCAGGAGGAATAAAAAACAAAAAAATGTTTTTTTTCAAAATAACTCAGGAACTAAAGCGGGTAGCTCAAATTTTCTTTCGCCAGTTTATTAAGGGCGGAAATAGGCAACTTTGCCCCAATCTAACCGACTTTGTATCTCTCACAGTTTCCGAGATCATAATGGTGAGCTTCGAATTTGACTCACCCTGTATATATATATATATATATATATATATATATATATATATATATATATATAAACATATAAAAATTGAAACTAACCCCAGATATGGGTTCTATGGTTCTTAGGTCGCGCTCATTTGAAGACATTTTTTCAAAATTCACAAGTCGGGATCTCCTCATTTTCCCTACATAATCCGTATTCGTTTCGGTCCTTTGCCTAAAAGTTGTAAATTTTCACGTTTCAAATCGCGACTTTGATATTTTAGGAAGAGAAACTATAAAACTTTTAAAGTATTTTTTCCTTAACCCTTTTGCGCCAAGAAAACTTATCCTTGTCTGTAATACACAATTGATTTTGTTATGCAAACAAAATAGTTTGATGTGAGTTTTTCTGATCAACAGTGATACCCAGTTTTTCTCTCTTTAAATGCCTATAACCTTTTGATCTTTTAACTTAGAGATCTAATCCTTGGTACATGGTTTACTTTTTATAACATAAATCTGTGTAATAAATTTGGTTGCCATAGCGTTACGTAGAGATACAAAACATGTTCCAGAAAGAAAAAAAAATGTCTGCAAAAACTGGGTCGATTCCTGGTTAACGGACTTATCCAAGCAACTTACATAAGAAAAATACCTACCAAATTTTATCAAAATCGTAAGTACAAAAGAATTCTGTAGCTTTATCTGTAACTATTTTAACATAGAATATATAACTGTCAAAATTAAATAAAAATATACAAGAAACTAAAATGTATATTAAAACACTTCCAAAACTGAACTCCCTTTTTGGTGAATTTTCTTACAAAAAAATTCACTCATGAGGAATTCCGACTTTTGAAAAAATGTCCTCAAAGGAGCGCGAACCAGTCCCTCGAGAACCCATATCCAGAGGCGGTTTCAATTTATATATATATATATATATATATATATATATATATATATATATATATATATATATATATATATATATATATGCGTGTGTGTGTGTGTGTACATATACAGGCGTAGAGACAATTTATATACCTTCACAAATGCTTGTTTTCTTCTCTACAACCGGTTTCGCATTTTATGTTATCGTCAGAGGAAATCAGTTGCAGAGAAGAAAAATGTATATTAAAACACTTCCAAAACTGAACTCCCTTTTTGGTGAATTTTCTTACAAAAAAATTCACTAATGAGGAATTCCGACTTTTGAATTTTGAAAAAATGTCCTCAAAGGAGCGCGAACCAGTCCCTCGAGAACCCATATCCAGGGGCGGTTTCAATTTATATATATATATATATATATATATATATATATATATATATATATATATATATATATATATATATATGCGTGTGTGTGTGTACATATACAGGCGTAGAGACAATTTATATACCTTCACAAATGCTTGTTTTCTTCTCTACAACCGGTTTCGCATTTTACGTTATCGTCAGAGGAAATCAGTTGCAGAGAAGAAAACGAGCGTTTGGGGAGCCAGAGAAAAATATATATTTAGTATAAAACGATTTCATCAGATTCTAGAAACAAGAATTAATGAATATTTTGGTAGCTTACACAGAAATGGTTAGCTACAACATTTCATTTATAACGTTTTGGGCATATGGTGTTATCGTATCTAAGAAAAAGATGACATACAAAAAAAACTAGAACTTATAATTTATTGGATTCTATAATTCAAGGGCTCAGTGTGTTAAAACAATCCAAAAAATTTACCTTTAAGGCGTGGTAATTTAAAACATACTAATATTTCATTAAGTTTTGCATGACTAATTTAAACCTAATACATACCTAGATTAACAAACACATATTTATATGGAAATGAAAAAGAATAAACATATTTTAATCTAGTATTCAGAAGGTAATGTCATTTGAATCATAGGTGCCGTCTATTTTCCGTATCTATTGGTAACAGATGACATTTTGGCACTGACATGAATATGATTTAATCTGATCACAGACTGTCCATCAAGTGTATTCGAAAGAAAAATCGAATGCGATATGAAACCAATAGTAAACCGAATAGAAATGGCATGATGATATTTTTATCTTGTTTCCATTTGAAGCGTCGGATATTACTTAGATATTTAATTTCCATACGATTAACTCGAACCATCTGATTCGCAGCTTTACTTTCGCTTAGATTATGCTGGAAGGGCATCAGGAATAACTCAGTCGTTTCTGCCTCTAGTTTATATACATCTCAGTGACGAAATGTGTAAAATCCTCAACATTTTCTCTTTCACTCGAATGTTTCATGTTGCTTTATTGCATCTCTTCCTTTAAAAAAAAAGTGTCGGGAAGCTCTTAGATGAACTACTCGTCACGTATAGAAAGAAACTCCTCCAGCCTGTTTCTGTTTACGATGTCACTTGCTAGTCCATTTACCAAATTAAATCGGACAAACTAAAAAACATCACACTTGAAGGGTGCTTTCACTATAAGTGTTTTTATCGCTATATACTAATGCCTATAACGTGTTTCTATAAATAGTTATTTTAGGCGTTTAATGTTTAGGTTTGATAACAATTTGTAAACATTAATTTAGAAGAACTGAGTAATATAATGCAGAGTTAATTGTATTATTTTTCGAAAACAAATATTCCAAAATATCGGTTATGGCAAATATACTTTCATGAATGAATTTATTCATCTTCTGATAAACTCAGGTTAGATTCTGACACAAAAACTGTATAAATAAGTACACTATATCATAGATATACATATATATATATATATATATATATATATATATATATATATATATATATATATATATATATATAATTCCCGATCCGCAATATTCGGGAAAAGTTTTATTCTAACCATAGGAAAGTTAACTGATAAACTAGAGTATTTGTTTACATAAAAATGCCTTACTCATTACTATTATTATTATTATGTTTAATTACAAAAAATATCATACAGCATGTACATACAATAAGTCTTGGACGTTTAGTGTATTATGACATGAATTATAAGATTGCGTGCAAAACGGTTTGAGAGTCTAACATCAAATTTTGACATGCCAAACTTAATTTATTTCTGCTGTCATTTTTTCTCCTTCTTCTCACGCCTCAACCATTGACTTTGATTGTCAAAAATTCCTGTTATTCCATAATTCATTTCTAACCAGTATTCTTTTAAAAGCAATTCATATTTAAACCGACATTTTAAACTATATCTAAAGCCGAAAGTGACTTTACTTTGACACATAAAAAAAGGGTTCATTCTGACCTTGCGACTTATGTTACATTTCATTTCATTTAGACCATAATAATACATCTTATTATAAGTTAGCTATCTTGTTACTGCAAATATCGACTAATAACGTTCTGTGTTTATAATCCTGATTTGTTTTAAAAAATCCTTTACGGTAATCAGTTTTATAATTGGCGCAGTTGGTGAGATACCTAATTAAATATATCGACTATATTTGGTTTGTTTCAACGATTAGTTAGCGATCAAAAATAATTTACAATACTTTGTCGATCGAATTGTCAAGTAATGTGTTAAAGAATTCTCGTCCCGTGTGGGTCCGGGGACGAACTAAAAGAATAGGCCCAAGGTAACTCCTGCTGTCATAAGAGGCGATCGATTGTAGCCAAACACTGGCGGGTGTCGGATCTAGATGAGCCTGGAGGGAGGCATATATCTCTGGGGAGTGATATATATGCAAAATTTGAGGCCTCCACTGTGGGCTCCGCAATGGACAATTGACCTCACTTCGATGCTACTCAGGTGCGGGATTTCAGATAATATTGCTTTAGGTTAAGCGCTGGCGGGTGATGGGTGCACAAACGACCCGGGAGAGGGGGGGGGTGATATCTGGGGAGTCATATACACCCGGATTTTGACGCCTCCACTGTGTGCTTCGAAACGGACAAATGACCTTGCTTGGGTGATGCTCGAGAGCGGGACTTGGTGGGATCTCGTCTTGAGTCTAGCACTCGTGGGTATCAAATTTAGATGATCCTGGAGGAGAGTTGATATCTCTAGGGGTGGATTACAACTGGAGATTGAGGCCTCTTCTGTGAGCTTCGAAACGGGCAAACCACATCGCTTGGGTGATGCTCGGGTGCGGGACTTCATGATACCGCCTCGAGTCAAACGCTGACGGATGTCGGGTCCAGACGAACTCGAACTGGGGTTATCTCTCTTTGAGCTAGGAAACGGACAAGCGTCTTCACTTTGGCAGTGCACCTGCCAAACTAACTTTCACCCTCAACAACATCGCCTCCCGAGGGAAGCTCGATTTGTTATGTGTAATTTAAGTAAACGCTGGCGGTTATCGGTTCTAGACGAACCCGGAGGAGAGCTAAGATATCTGGGAGGGATTACACGTGTAGATTGAGGCCCACTCTGTGAGCTTCAAAACGGGCTAAGGACTTCGCTTGAATGCTGCTGGAGAGCGGGAATTCATGATGCCGCTTTGAGTCAAATACTGACGGTTGTGAGCCCAGACAAACCCGGTGAGAGGTTATTTCTCTTTGGGCTTTAAAACGGGCAAGCGACTTCACTCAGATGACAGTACACCTGTCAAATCAACTTTCATCCTCAAAAAAGGCCGACACTCGCAGGAGCTGTATTTGATGGGTAAAATTTAAGTAATTAGGCGTGAGCCACATTGGACTTAAGGTCGCGGTGGAGAGACTGGAATATCCCACGCACATCTGAGATGGCACTGAGTGAACATTGTAACCTGTAACGAGCACTGATAAGTAAACTTGGAGAACTAATTAGTATGATTAAATGTACACAAAAATTAAAGGATATAGTAGACGAAGACGAAATTGTAAATACAATTGAAAAGTACCACGAAGGTAAAGCGAATCTCAGTGGCATTAGCAAAACTGTAAATGAAATTGAAAATAAACGTTATTAGCCTAATCAAACAAAGTCGATTTAAACTTGGATTAATGAATGCAAAATTTGTCAAATAACAAAATATGATCGACGACCATTACATCTGAAATTTAATGTCACGCCTACTGCAGACCTTTCCAAATATTACAGGTGAAATACATATCTCTTGAAAACGTAAAATTCCTAAATACAGTACCTACCTCGTTTCCAAAATATGCACAAGCTTATAATCTAAATCCCGCACAGGTTACAGAAATAGTAAATAATTTAATAAGACACTCTAATTTAAACACTGACTGTATAGGAGAACAAATAATACTGGATATTGTAGGATAATTAAAAATGAGAGATCAGAACAAATAATACTGGATATTGCAGGATGATTTAAAAATGACTTGAACTCCGTAAAGTGAAATTACGTTTAGTTAACTCACAGCATCCAGAATCAGATGGACTGATTGAACGGTTTCGTTGTAGTCTAACTCAATATATAAGACTTCTTAATAACCAAAACGAATATAAAAATGTAAGCAAAGATATGAAAATAAATTACGCATTTTATTTGGAAACACATTATCCTTTTAACTTAGAAATAGCTAAAAAAAATTGTTTAGAATTATATAGAAAACCCTAAGGGAAGGATTAAACTTCTATATGAAAAATTAAACGAGAAAATACTGAAGAAAAACCTTGTATCCCTCAACTCCCAGCTTGGGTGACTTTCACCCCTTTAATTTGAATAGGGAACGTAGGTCCAGTGGCACCTTTTTGGAAAGCTCTTTTAGTTCTCTATATTAAAAGATACAATTTTAAGATGAACCGATTACTTTTTTATGCATGAGCTTTGAAAACTTAAGCTGCAATTTTAAAATTTACCGATTAGTTCTATAAATATTTGTTATCAAAACTTCATACTAAAACTACTAGAATAATAGTATCCATTGCGTTTTCAAGGCTGTAATCACAATTATATCGTTTAAACCGCAACTACAGCTCTTTTTTAAGACGTGTGTCTTCACTAATTTTGAAATCCAGTTCTTACTCACTATGAAAAAAGAGATTTGGGTGTTTTGGAAAAAAGAAATCAGCAATTATATTTATAATTTAATAACTGCACAAAATAACCACCTTTGGCTTCCATACAATATGTAATACAGTCTGTGATCAACTCCTCTTCTGATATTTTCCAACATCTCCGGAGTTATTCTGTGATATTCAGTAGTATTTCTCTCCCTACTTTCCTAAATAACTTGTAGTTGAGTTTAAAAAAACCTTTATTTTTGTATATCCCCGTAAAAAACGTCTAGGGAACTCAGGTCTGCAAATGTAGCTGGCCCTTGAACAGGACCTCTTCTTCCTATTCATTGGCCTTAAACAAAAAGTTCGACAAACCTGAATTTCAAACTAGCTTTAATCTCGGAATATGGCGCGGAAATTTTCAACATTGCATCCCCTTCAAATGAGCTGTTATGTTAAAATCAATTAACAACGTACCTGGGTAAGGATTGTTCAAAAGTCTCCTAACCATAGCTGATAATGAGAAAGGACACCATTTTGCTGAAAATGTAGGTGATGATTCTCGTCATGTTGCAATATTTCAGTTATTAAAACATCCATTTTATTCTTTAGCAAATGAAGGTACATCTCTCCACTAAAATTACCAGAAATGAAAATTGGGCCAATAATTAAATTTTCTATAATCTTTGTCCAAACGTAAAATTTTTGGGATTTTGGGTATGGTATTCTCTGTACAAGTGAGAATTTGTCTCACCCCAATAGCGGCAGATATGTTTGTTGAGAGCTCCGTTTAATGAAAACGTGCATTCGTCAGAAAAATAAATGCTATAGAGCAGCTTCGGAAGCAGATTTTATAATTTTAAAAAAATTAATCAATGACTCAAACACGAAATATATACTACTATTTTGGATTTTTTATTTTAAAGTTGAACGCAAATGTCTAAAAACTAATCGGTAATTTTTAAAATGCAGCTGTGAATAGAGAATCAAAAGAGGTTTCCAAGAAGGTGCCACATGACCTAACTTCCCTATTCAAAGGGTAAAAGTCACCCTCGCTACGAATTAAATGCTACAAATTCTGTTAGAGTTTAAAAAAGTAGCCCCCACCGAAGTAAAATCGACGTGTTTTGGGGTTTTTCGAAATTATCACAAATTCTTAGGAAAATCCTGGTGCACCCTTATATACAGGAAGGAGTGGGAGACATGTATTTTCATATACAAGAGCTGTGTAAGAACGTGAGGAAACAGGATTATATGATTATAGTGGGGGGATTAGATTGTGGTAGGAATTGTTATTATAAGGTATTGTTACAGAAATTTGTTTAACTCCAGCTACACATATCATGTAAATATAGAGAGTGACCATAATTTGGTACTTTCAAAGTGTATGCGTGTGTGTTTTTATTCTTTAACGTGGGTCTATTTCCACGACTATGACCAACAATTGACGCCAGGGAGCAGTTTCACCTTACTAGCCAGGCAATTTTGCCGAATACCTTCCTTTCTGTAAGGAGGGTTAGTACCTTAACGTACCCAAGAGTTGCCGGTACACAAGTCCGACGGCTTAACACCCCTCCGAAGGACTATTTGTGTGGACAGATATAATAATTGGATTAAAGGCAGTTGTGAAAAAGTACCTGGCAACAAGAAACTAGAACCAAGTAAATTGTGGATGACAACAAAAACACCAAAGGAAATACAAGAACGCAACGTAACAGGTGGAGAAAAACTAAGAATAAAGAAGCATACAGTAAATATAAAAAATTCAAAATGCGATAAAACAAAAATATAGGGAAACCAAAGAAGTATCAATGCAAAGAAATCGTAGGAAATGGAAAATCGAATAAAGAACGGGTCAAGCTTACTAGAAAACTTTAATAGAAACCAGGAACAAAAAGTGCAATCCTAAGCGACAACGATGGAATTGTATTACTAGAAAAGGATGGCAAATAGTTGCATTTCCAGAGAATAAATTGAGAAAACTCTTTAAGAATCTAGAAAAATTCTGGACGCAGCAAGTGCGTTATGGTAGTGAATTTTCATAAAAATGTTTTTAAAAACAAATATGTGTGTTTTTTTAAGAAAGCAGGCATCAGATTTGGTTACCAGTATAAACTATATAGTAAAAACAATGTGGCATGTTTCATCAAAATAACTTTATTGTGTGAAAATGTACAAAAATTTCCAAAAGTAAACTTAAAGTGTTCCCGAAAAAACGCGTTTCTTGGTCAACCTTATAGGTTAATAGCAAATTGAGCTATTCAAATATGAAACATTTGATCAAAATTCGCTACCGTAACGCACTTACTGCGTCCAGAATTTCTTTTCTTACAAACGTGCATTATATTTCGATGGAAAATGCAAAAATGCAATAACTTAAGGCGTGTTTGATTAAAAAAAAAAAGGAAATTTGTATCACCAACGACTTATGGGCCATCCTGTGATTGTAGAAATATTATTTTAAGATGTAGCTCAAGACACCCTATAATTAATATATACACATTTTTTTCATATCTTATATAATGACGGATATATTGAGCTTTATTGATTTTTTACGAAAATTCGACAAAAATTATATACCATTAAACGATACACTCTATAGCTAAGGCTACTGCCAAGCATCAGAGAGAGGGTCTATTTGAAATGAATTTTCTGCAAAAATTTTAGTAAAATGAAGGACAATGACGATTGAAACTAAGACTTTAGGGTTTGTAAAACATCCTTCTTGAGACATTTTATTTCTATAGCGCGTATTAGATTCAAGTTATTTGCCTAAATGTTGCCAATTTTGACATTTTAAATCGCCACTTTGACGTTTTGAGGAAAACCCCAATTTATTTTTCTTTAAATGCCTATAACTTTTTTGTCTTTAGACCTACATAGCTAAATTTTGGTGGGTAACTTACCTATAACGATGTAAACATGTGTACCAAATTTGGTTGCCCTTACTTTGTTAATTCCGGAGATATAATTTTTTTTTGAAAGAAAACACAAAATTTTCCGGGAAAACCTGGGCAGATTTTTCTGGCTAACGAACTTATCCAAGCCATTTGCAAAAGGAATTTTTTCACCAAATTTAATCAAAATCGGCCCATTATTTTTTGAGTTATCGGTGTGATACATATATATATATATATATATATATATATATATATATATATATATATATATATATATATATATATATATATATATATATATATATATATATATATATATATATATATATATATATATATATATATATATATATATATATATATATATATATATAATATATATATAAACATATAAAAATTGAAACTGACCCCGGATATGTTTTCTGGGGGGCTAATTAGCGCTCATTTGAAGAAATTTTTTCAAAATTCAAAAGTCGGGATCTCCTCATTAGTGAATTTTTTTAAGGAAATTCACTAAAAGATAAAATCCTGGTGTATAGGGGTTAACAGAGAAGCTTGAAAAAAGTTGGTAAAACAATGAAAGAAGTATTTTTCAACTGATTACGAAATATTATATGTCTGGAAAACTGCCCAGTGAAAGAAAGAGCAAAATTATTACCTAATCTTTCAAAAACGATGACCCCGTAAAAATGCAACCAGCACAGGAGATTAAGTTACAGACTCTTGTGACGAAGATTCTCCTAATCATAGTAAAAAATAGAATTGAACGAAAAATTGAGAGATGCATGGATGAAGATCAATTCGGTTTTAAGCATTCGCGAGAAACAGGAGCAGCAGTGCTTAAAATAATAGCGGAAAGTAGGCTTGAGAAAAAAGATATGTTCATTGTTCTTGTAGGCCTGCAAGAAGCATTTGATAATGTTGATAGGAAAATATGTTTTCATATAATGTGAGTTGGATTAGGAAAATGGGCGCATTATTTTCAATCTATACAAAAATCAAAGATACAATACAAATAGACATTAACGCGTATGAAGCTGATGGTAAAATAAGGAAAGTTGTACGGCAGGGATGCCCATTATCGCCATATTTGTTCAATTTACTCATAGAAAATACAATAAGTAGGCTAAAGGAAACGGCAGCAGGAATCAAAATAAATGGACCACTGTTCCATGTCATGAAATTTGCACATGACATATCGTTAATAGGAGAAATGTAAAACGAGCTACCGAAGATGCTGAGTCTGCTAGATAGTGTGTTAAAAAAACAACATGAAAAATCAATATCAAGAAAACAAAAGTAATTAAAAAATGTAAGAATGTATGGAACTGCGAAAATCAATATAAAGCAAAAACAGTCAACAGCTTAAAAGAAACATAAATATTGGCTTTGCTTCGGGGGGACCTTACAAATTTTCACAGATAACGACAAATAAAAGGTCGAATATTTTTTAAACAGCTCGTAGATCTGAATTGTTATAAATAATTGTGTGTGATTTGTTTCTTTAACGTCGGTCTATTTCCGCAACTGTGGTCAATCACTGACGCCGGGAGCAGTTTCACCTCAATATCATGAAAATTTTGCCGAACCCCTGCCTTTATGTAAGAAGGATAGGGATATTTAATGTGCCCAACGTTGCATGGACACAAGACCGACGGCTTTACGCCCCATCCGAAGGGCGGAACGTGCAGACATTCAACTTGCTCAAATACAATGCCACAACCTCGGTTGAGGTTAATTTTACAGTATGTACTGAAAAAGTGAAAGGGAAACACGGGTAACGGAACCCACTACACTTTGGTTCAGAGGCACACGTTCCTACCACTGAACTACCGAGGCTCTTATAATTAATCCTACTCACGCAAGTCAATTAACACAAACTAATATCAGTTGCACAATAATGTTTGTGTATGTGTGTGTGTATGTGTGTGTGGTGTGTATGGGTCAAATTGTATTGGCTGCAATTACCACTCGCACAGTTTAAAATTCTATTCTTACAGCTAATACTTGATTGAAACAATTGATAATATACCATTCTACTCTAGTGTAGGTAGTTGTATTGGATCCTAAAGTTTAATTCCAGTTTTAGTGAATTTTCGTAGAAAAAATTCACTAATGGGGAGATCCTGACTTTTGAGGTTTGAATTTTTTTTTGCAAATGAGCGCCAAATAGGATCCCTAGAACCCATATCCGAGGTCACTTTCAATTTTTATATGTTTATATATATATATATATATATATATATATATATATATATATATATATATATATATATATATATATATATATATATATATATATATATATATATATATATATATATATATATATATATAAGTATCCAACCAATAACTCAAAAAATAATTAACCGATTTCAATGAAACTCGGCAAGTGCCTTTCTTTTATTAATGGCTTGGACGAGTTCGTTATCCAAAAAAATTGGACAAGGTTCAATTTTGTGAATATGCTTTCTTGGGTAAGGTGTTACTACGTACCATAATTGAACTTTCTAAGTTTATAGAAAATTGAGTTATCACACCGATAACTCAAGAAATAATGGGCCGATGTTGACAAAATTTGGCATGTACCTTCCTTTTGTAAATGGCTTGGATAAGTTCGTTATTCAGGGAAATCGGACAAGGTTTTCCAGACAAATTGTGAGTTTTCATTCGAAAAAAATTATATCTCTGGAATTAACAAAGTAAGGGCAACCGAATTTGGTACACAGGTTTCTATCATTATAGGTAAGCTACCTACCGAAATTTAGCTCTGTAGGTTTGAGGACAAAAAAGTTACAGGGATTCAAAGAAAAATAAATTTTGGTTTTCCTCAAAACGTCAAAGTCGTGATTTAAAACGTCAGAATTGGTAATATTTAGGCAATGAACCTGTAAGTAATATAAGCTATGGAAAGAAAATGTCTCAAGAAGAATGTTTTACAAAGCCTGAACTTTTGGTTTCAATCGTCATTGTCCTTCATTTGACTAAAATATTCCCAGAAAATTCATTTCAAATAGACCCTTTCTCTGGTGCTTTGTCTAGTGTTGGCTATAGAGTTTATCGTTTAATGGTATATCATTTTGGTCGAATTTTCGTAAAAAATCATTAAAGCTCAATATATCCGTTATTATGCAAGTTACGAAAAAAAATTGTAATACATTAATTATAGGGTGTCTTGAGCTACATCTTAAAAAATATTTCCACAATTACAGGTGTCCCATAAGTCGTTGGTGATTCTAATTTTCTTTTTTTTTTAATCGAACACGCCCTATGTTATTGCATTTTTGCATTTTTCCTCGAAATATAATAAATCTTTGTAAGAAAAGAAGTTAGGGACATATCAAGTGCGTTATGGTAGCAAATTTTCATTAAATGTTTTAAATCTGAATAGGTCAATTTGCTATTAACCTATAAGGTTGACCAAGAAACCAGTTTTTTCTGGAACAATTTAAGTTTACTTTCGGAAATTTTTTTACATTTTCAAACAATAAAGTTATTTTGATGAAACATGGCACATTGTTTCTACTATATAGGTTATACTGGTAACCAAATTTGATGCCTGCTTTCTTAAAAAAACATATTTGCTATTAAAAACATTTTTATGAAAATTTACTACCATAACGCACTTGCTGCGTCCAGAGTTTTTTATTTAATATATTATTAGTACAAGTGGTGTTTCGTATTCTTTAGCCAACTTAACACCTAGATATACATAATAATAATAATAATAATAATAATAATAATAATAATAATAATAATAATAATAATAATAATAATAATAATAATAATAATAATAATAATAATAATAATAATAATAATAATAATAATAATAATAATAATAATAATAATAATAATAATAATAATAATAAATGTAACTTTGGAGAACTGAAACTCAACACAAGATATATATCATTTCCTTCCCTCTGTATTCAGATTCAAGATAACAAATGACGCATTTCTTGATCCATGTTAGATGTAGATATTACTAAAGAATAGGAGGTATAATATCCGACATTTGCATTCAGAACTAGTACGAGGTGAACCGATGGTGAACATATGATAAGAGAGCAGACTCTGTAAGCGAACTGCACACATAAAAGCAATTCTTTTAGTTTTAGGGAGAAGTAGTCTGAATGTGGTCGAGCGGTAAGCTTGTCACCCTCTCGATTAACTCTGAGTTGGTCTGACCACACATACACCCTCGTAAATCTCATAACTCATCTCCGTAGCTGTTTTCGAGGGTTAAGTGTAGCGTGGAGCTGCTATACCACTCTAATTACTCTAGTTGCCAGACCTGAGACATAAGATAATTATTACCAAGAATACGAGCATGTATACACTATCATCCAGTTAATTGATATTTGATCAAATAAACTTGTTCCATTTTCCTCCACTTATATAACATATTTACTTGTTGAAGTTTCATTGTAATTATTACAAGGTTCTGTAGGTGGATGTAGATAATTATTGGTAATAACTAAAATTCGTGATTAATATATTCATCGATTGTGATCCTTTAACTTGGTAAACGGTTCCATGCAAAATATTATTCACATTTGGCATTACAAGTTACTTTACGTATGGTGTTTTACAACTACTACTAAGCTTACTCAGCTCAACTTACTGCTGCTCGGCAATTTTGCAGCTTCTTTGTAACTAATTAGACATAATGGCAAATTTCAGATAATACGTATTTTGCTGTCCTGGGGGTTTCTGTTTTAATATCTGGCTATCTCATCTGAACAAAAAAGTAAACATGAAAGTATTAAGGGTATTATACGTAAGTCCTATGAAGAAATAAATTTCTGTGGCCACTGTAATTTTTAATGGCTATTATAAATGAGGAGCTGTCCCTAACCTAAAATGAACAACTGCATGTCGTTTTATATATACGTGTCAAAAAATCTTTGTCAAAAATGGCTAGCTGTAGATAGATGTTAGAATTATCGTTACTAAATAACACATATGTAACAAGTTTACTAATTATTAACATGAGAGTTAATAAAGTTTGTCCTTGAGTTTAACCGTCAGTTCGGGAACTCTCTACTTTCTAGGCGACGAGTTTTCGTATATTGCCGGTAGGAGATCTCTGTGTTGTGCATTTGGAACTGCATGTTTAGTGGTGCTAGCAGGTAGTAACCGTTTTCATTAATATTTATTCGAAACAAAGTTGGGAGCAATTATATATTAGAACATTCAAGCGTAGGTTTGCTCCCCGTCCAACCGGGAACGCGTATTTTTTGACTCGTGTAGTCATTATTAAGGTTTTCATTATAAATATGAAAAGTAGAGACAGTTTCCTTGAAGTTAACCTAAAATTTATTGTGGTATGCCGTTGTAGTTTTGACATAAATAATAGATTAGCTAACTTGTCAACTCTGAAGTGGTCAGTTCGGAAACGATTCTACGATTTCGCGTTCCTGAACTGACTTTCGTGGTCTCCGAAAATATACGATATATTTTAATTTACTATATTTAAACTATATATTTTAATTTCGATGAATTTTAGTTCAACGTTAGACATACATTGTATGTCTTTGTTGGATAAATGTGTTTTATGAAATCAGAATGATTTGTCTGTGTACCGAACTTAGGACCAAATAAACTCATAAATGTCTGATTAAAAATAATTAATGTGACAGTGTTCAAGAGACATTGTTGCGCTGAAAGAAAAACTCAACAAAGATAAGGAGGAGGCATGTGAACGAAATATACAGAAGAAGCATAAAAAAATTCACGCAAGAGAAAAAAGGGAAGTATAATAAAGAATAATAATATTCAAATTGCATAAACTGCAGCTGAAGCACAATTTAAGGATCCAAATACTAGTTAGTCAATTGAAGTTACAAGACCGGAAATACCTTCACCAGAGTTCCCAATAGAAAAAAACAATAATGACGTCAGATCTAATGATCGCAGAAATATCAGAGCCAAACCAATAATATATAAATTCAAATTCATTCATACAAAACCCCCGAACGAAAGTTAATAATAAAAGTGACCTAAAACATCGAAAACACAGAAAGGTAGCATAGACTATCAGAAAATTCGAGATCTCAGAATTCTCGGAGGTGGAAATATGTTGAAAATATGACCACTGAAAAACGGTAGCTTAAACGCGCGTTGAATAAAGGCTATTATAAAAGAAAGAATAAGGTCCCAGAAAGCATATAAATAAAAAACCAAAAAATAACAAAAGATAATTTGGGAGAAACAGAGAAAATATACTCAAATGCGCCGATTTAGGCAAAGGCTACGAAAATAATGACTAGGTTCACCTGATTCCAAATATAATGATGTCAATGTTGACAGAAGCCCTGAACAAAAAAAAATCACAAAACATAGGGCAGAAGCATACTGGACTATTAAGGAACTTATGAAACATTATGTTGGATTTAAAAAGCATATAAATATTTAAAAAAACAGCTAAGCATAATTTACGAAATGCTGTCAAATTGTTAGGAAGTCCTTCTTCAAAGAATGCTTGCCGGAGAAAGAATTAGTCCCGTAGTAAGAGGAAGACTACTTTTCTCAGAAGTCCACAATCCACATACCTAGCTACAAATCAAACGTAGCTTCACACATTCACAACACAAAACACCAAAAACCAGACATCAGACAAACATTTAAATAAAACTTAATAAAGGCCATAGAAATAGACAAATTATCAAACCACAGTGATCAAGACAGGAGAACGATACACACGACACAGTCCCAACGCACAACCAATCAGAGAACAGTAAACCGACCAATAGAAGCTCACGGCGCAAGCGCCACGTACAATCTCAGACGTAGACCACAGAGGAGCGATAACAGTCAGTAGCGTGATGATGATGAACCGGGACGGTTCGAAACTGCAGTCCACGCAAACCAATAAGAAATCACAAACGTACAGCAAACAAATACAGTGTATATTTAAAAGTGATTACAGTGTAGTGCAATATTCCAAAAGATATATATATATATATATATATATATATATATATATATATATATATATATATATATATATATATATATGCAAATTGAAACTGACCCTGGGTAATGAGTTCTGGGGGCCCTAATTGGCGTTGCTTTGAAGATACTTTTCAAAATACAAACGTCACGATCTTCTCATTGGCGAATCTTAGTACCATAATTCGTTGAAAATATTATAGTACGACAATTACAAACTCTATAACTTAAACTACTGCCAAAGCATCAGAGAAAAGATGTATTCAAAATGAATTGTCTGCAAATATTTTAGTAAAGTGAAGGACAATGACAATTGAAGCAGAAACTTAAGGCTTTGTAAAACACACTTCTTACGACATTGCCATTGCATAACGCGGATTTGTTTTAGAATATTTGTTTGAAAGTCGTCACATTTGACATTTCGATTCACAACTTTGACGTTTAAGAAAAAAACTATAACATTTTAAAAGTAATTTTTCTGGTACTTTTTTACCCTCTGCGCCAAGTAAACTTAATATTCGTCTGTAATATTAAGTCTAGTTTGTTAATCACATAAAATATTTGGGTTTTGTACCATTCTCTGATCCCTAGTAGCACCAACTTTTTTTCACTTAGACAGCCAAATTGTGGCGGAAGGCATATATATATATATATATATATATATATATATATATATATATATATATATATATATATATATATATATATATATATATATATATATATATATATATATATAAGTACGTAGAGGTATAGTGTTTGGTATCATGGTAATCGTCTCGATGGGCCGAATTTAAATACAGGTGTTTACGCATGCGCAAACCAACTTTGTTATTAAGTGGTGTAGAGAAAGTGTTTGGTATCATGGTAATCGTCTCGATGAGTAGAAGTTACTTAATCGATTGATCGAAACAGACAATAAACCCATGTGGTCAAACATTTTGAACCATCTAATAGAATCAAGCAATACCCTTGGATTATCATGGCGATATTTGTTTGTAAACAACATGAGACAATATACCAGAGAAACAAGTCCATTTGTACAGTCGCTGGTTGAAGCTTGTGAAAATTACAAACTATGGGAATTCCATAGAATATATGAAAAATATGCCATTAGTGATGTCAAAACTAAACGATGTGGGCATTAAACCTCCTATTTTTAATTTTTGCAAATTAGCGCGCAAAAAATAATGGACCGATTTTGATAAGATTTGGCATATGCCTTCCTTTTGTAAGTGGCTTGGACAAGTTCGTTCGAGTTTTTCCGGGAAAATTTTGAGTTTTTATTCGAAAAAAATTTTTAGCTCAAAAAATGAAAAAGCTATGATAACCAAATTTGGTGGGTAGGTTTACGATATAAAAAGTAAACCATATACCAAAATTTAGGTTTATATGTTACAAGAAAGAAAAGTTATATTACAATATTTTGTGCCAAATCATTTCTATGAACATTCACTACCATAACGCACTTGCTGCGCCCAGGCTTTTTTTATAGATAATCTCATAATCATATTCCATGAGTTTCAAACGCCATTTCGCTAGCTTTGTGTTGCATTCTTTGATATTAAAAAGCCATTGCAGTGGCTTGTGATCGGAAACAATTGTAAACTGAGTACCATAAAGGTAAGATCTAAATTGTTTTGTCGCCCATACGATTTCTAAACACTCTTTTAGTGAATTTTCTTTGAAAAATTCACTAATGAGGAGATCCCAACTTTTGAATTTTGAAAAAATTTCTTCAAATGAGCGCTAATTAGGCCCCCTAGAACACATATCCGGGGTCAGTTTCGATATATATATATATATATATATATATATATATATATATATATATATATATATATATATATATATATATATATGTATGGGCTGATTTTAGCTAAATTTGATGAATACGTTCCCTTTGCAAGTGGCTTGGCTAAGTTCGTTAGCCAGGAAAATCTGCCGAGCCTTTCCCGGAAAATTTTGTGTTTTCTTTCGAAAAAAATGTGTATCTCCGGAAATGACAAAGTAAGGGCAACCAATGGGTTTACATCGCTATAGGTAAATTACCTACCAAAATTTAACTCTGTAGATCAAAAAGCAAAAAAGTTACAGGCATTTAATGAAATAAATTGGGGTTTTCCTCAAAACGTCAAAGTCGCGGTTTAAAACGTCAACATTGGCAACATTTAGGCAAAGAACTTGAATCTAATACGGGCAATGGTAAGAAAATGTCTCAAGAACAATGTTTTATAAACCTTGAAGACTTAGTTTCAACCGTCATTGTCCTTCATTTTACTAAAATGTTTCCAGATAATTCATTTCAAATAGACTCTTTCTCTGATGCTTGGCAGTAGTCTTATCTATAGAGTTTATCGTTTAATGGTATATAATTTTTGTCGAATTTTCGTAAAAAATCAATAAAGCTCAATATATCCGTTATTATACAAGATATGAAAAGAAATTGTATACATCAATTATAGGGTGTCTTGAGCTACATCTTAAAACATTATTTCCACAATCAGAGGATGACCCATAAGTCGTTGGTGATACAATTTTTCTCTTTTTTTTTTAGTCGACACGTGTAAAAAAAGATATTCGGGACGCAGCAAGTGCGTTATGGTACGAATTTTCATTAAATGCTTCATATTTGAAAAGCTCAATTTGCTATTAACTTATAAGGTAGACCAAGAAACGGGTTTTGTCGGGAACACTTTAAGTTTACTTTCGGAAATATTTGTACGTTTTCAAACAATAAAGTTATTTTGATCAAATATGGCACATTGTTTCTACTATATAGGTTATACTGGTAACCAAATTTGATGCCTGCTTTCTTAAAAAACACACATATTTGCTATTAAAAACATTTTTATGAAAATTCACAACCATAACGCACGTGCTGCGTCCAGACTTTTTATATAGTAGAGTAATTGATTTCTTTGGGATTAAGAGTTCTCGATATGTATGCTATGGGTTTATCTGCTTCGATTAGCTCCCCGGTGCTATTTGCGGCTATCAATTTTCCTGGTACGGGTGATATGGAAACGATAACGCCCTTGTCTAATTTGACGATAAATTTCAGATAAAATAAGCTAGTTTTACTTTCTTGATAACTTTTTTACTCATTCGTATTTAGTGTTCGATTTCTTGACGACGGCAATGAGTTAAAACCGAGTCTGTTGTGATTAAATTTTTAAATTATGAAAACTTCAAACTCATTTAAATCATCTCAATTTAAATATTAAATTTAAATAAAACTAACAATCATGGCTTACACTACACAAGAAAGAGTTAAAATAATTTACTTGTACGGTGCTCAAAATAGGTGTGCTCGTAATATCGCCCGAATTTTCAACGAAAAGCATTTTGAAAAAAATGTGGGACACCAATATGCGCTAAGTCTTGCACGAAAATTTGAAGAAACTGGCTCAGTATGTAACAATGCAAATAATCAACCACGAGTTCTTAACGAAGCTGCACAAATTGAGGTTTTAGGATGTTTTGCCGCTGAACCTACGACTTCAATTCCAAAAGTCGTTGCATTAACGAATATTTTCGTCGGTTCCATACATAAAGTTTTTAAACTTTAGAAGTTATTTCCTTATAAATTTACCATTCTTCATGAACTCGGCGAGGATGATTATGATAGAAGGATTCAATTCTGTTAATTAATGACTGCCAGAATTCAAGACGATAGGAATTTGGTAAAGAATATTTGCTTTAGTGATGAATCAACGTTCTTTCTGAATAGTTTTGTTAATAAACACAACTGTAGATATTGTGATCATCAAAATCCACGAGTGTTCGTAGAGAGTCATACACAGTTTCCACCAAAAATTAATGTCTGGGCGGGAATTCGTGGAAATGAAATCATAGGCCCTTTGTTTATTGAAGAAAATTAAACTGGTGATTTTTATTTAAATTTTTTGGAAAATTATATTGACCCACTCATAACAGAGTCCTTAGAAAACCAACTTAATGAAGAAGGCAACCCACTGCTGGATGAACAAAATTTGCACTATCAACAGGACGGTGCACCACCACACTATGCCTTACGTGTTCGCGAGTGGCCTAATCAAAGATTTCCCGACAAATAGATTGGCAGACGAGGCGCCCTGGAATGGTCCGCCAGATCTCCGGACTTAACACCACTGGACTTCTTCCTTTGGGGTTATTTGAAATCAGTTGTGTATCATAATCCTCCACCAGAGAATATTCAGGTTCTAAAAGATAGGACCACCCAAGCTTGCCGACAAATTACTACAAACATTTCAAAACCTTAGACGATAATTCGTCGATAGACCATGTTATTGTTTAGCTAACAACGGAGGGCACTTTAAGCACTTAATAAAGTAGGTTTTTGTCTTAAACTATTAAATTTTTTTTAATATTCCGAATTTGATGACGTTTTCTTCTTTTAAGTTCAAAAGTTGACGGTGGATTTAAATTTCGTAAACGCCGTTGGATTAGGATTTTAAATACCTTTAAAATAATGTATCTCAAGCTAAGGGGTGTCATCACATCGATAACTCAAAAAATAATTGACCGATTTTGATAAAATTTTGCAAGTACCTTTCCTTTGTAAGTGGCTTGGAGAAGTTCACCAGCCGGGAAAATCGGACAAGGTTTTCTGGAAAAAATTTTAGTTTCCTTTCGAAAAAAAAAATTATTTCAAATATTATAAAAGTGTTGTTGCTTTTCAAAATCAATGGCCGTGGCTCTTAACTATTAACTCATTTTTCAGTGAATGTTCGTAGAAAAAATTCAATAATGGGGAGATGTCGACTTTCGAATTTTGAAAACATTTTTTCCAATAAGCGCGTACTAGGACCCCTAGAGTCCGTATCCGGGGTCAATTTCAATTTTCATATGTTTATATATATATATATATATATATATATATATATATATATATATATATATATATATATATATATATATATATATATATATATATTTGTATGTATTCCACCAATAACTAAAAAAATAATAGACCAAATTTGGCTTGTACCTTTCTTTTGTAAGTGGCTTCGATAAGTTCGTCAGCCGGGAAAATCGGACAAAGTTTTCTGGAAAAATTTTGAGTTTTCTATCTAAAAATTTTTTTATTTCAAAAACTAATAGAGCTATGGTAAGCAAATTAAATTAAATAGGTTTATAATATAAAAATAGACTATACACCTAAATTTGAATTTCGCTGTTACAAGAAAAAAGAAGTTATAAAACATATGTGATGCCAGATCCTTTCTATGAAAATTCACTACCATAATGCACTTGCTACGTCCAGACTTTTTTTGTATTATCTGGCATGTAACTGTAAAAAATTTTGTGCGAGAATTCAGGAACTTTTGGGCATTTGGTCCAGTCTGTCATTGGGAATATATAAATTATTACCCGATCTAGTGGAATGTGTATGTGTTTCTTCGCACGTAAGACATTTATTCATATTTTAGCGAATAAAACAGATGGCTGCAAGAATACATATTGAGTATACAGTAGGAATCTTGTGCTTTTGGAAATACATGCGAGTTAAGCAGACTTAACACACTACGCAAGTTACGTCTGTGATATTAAATAATTGTGTCGTACCACTGCAGCCTTCCCGAGATAATGTGCCAAGTCATTATTCCGGGATGCAGGCAAAATAATAATGTATAACAGCTGGTATGTTCAAAGATTTTCTCAGTTGTAAAACAGCAAACTTCTGAACTGTCAGCCCAGCCGACAGATCATAAATGCGGTTTTCAATTATAATCCAAAGAATGTTAACTCCATCATACTGAGCTAAAGTTTTTCCTAAAGCAGTCTCTACCAAAATACGTATGTCATTATGTTCGTACGAATTGCTAAAATAATGAAATAATGAAGTAAGCGTTTTACACGTTTAAAACAAAGCCCTATTTACAACACCATTCAAACATTATCATTGTAGACACACATTTTTTTCTCATTAAGTAGAGGAATTTCACCACCAAATATTACACCTGAAGTGTGATCAACAAAAACTGTCACGAGAGATTCCGATAATAAGTAAGTTAAAAATCATTTATAAATAAAGGCAATAAAACAGGTCCCAAGATACTTCCTTAAGGAACCTCAGTTTTAACAATTTTGCGCTGTAAATGTACTGTGATTTTAAATTTGAACCACTTAAGATCGTCCACTCAAATAGAAGCTCCACCAGTTGCGACATGCCCACGTACCCCATACTGCCAGAGTTCGTCCACCAATTGTTAGACAGCGTCGAAGCCGTAGAACAAACCACTTACACTCTTATTCATTTCAGAGCCATGTAAGACCATTGTGTAGTAAGACAGCAGGCTTGCTGCGTAGAATAACCTCACGAAAACCATAGTAACCTTCCATAAATAAATTTGGAATCTAATTTTAAAAGCGCTTTAGTTATAGGGAAACCTAGAACGCACGTATTAGGATTAATGCTAAGAAGTCAAAAATGTAAAAATATATAGGGTGTTTCATTTAAAACACAAAAGTTGGCCCATACTGTATAATTAGAGTGACAAAGGTATGCCCATCGTTGCTATATTTTACTTCCACATTGTCAATACGTGAGTAAGGTTTGACGGGGTAGCAATTGAATTTTTAAATTAACTATTATTCTTTATTCTACCCTTAGTTACAGCCCTGACTTAAGCTACTGGAACTACTGATGCACACGGTACGCGTACATTGGAAAAATTATTATTGATTGCGGTTGCAATTTTTTCGTATATTCCGGAGTCAGGGGCAAATATAGCCGTAATATGTACAGGATCTGCATATTCTTTTTAAATGTTTAATATTTCAGTTTCGAAATTATTAAGACGTAATAATTTTTTTGTTTATTAAAAGGATGTATAGTTTTAATATTAGGTTGATAACCTAGTTTGAAGCAAAATTGTTTTTTAAATGAATTTATTGATCTGTCAGTTATTTTTAATTCTGCAGAAATATCATCTTCTTGCGAATAAACGGTTTCGTTGTCATTATTAGCTTGGTTAGGTATTGTCTCGAGATTTGTTGGTAAATTAGGTGTTTCGGTACGAGGGGGTATTATTGTACATCGGATAAAATTTTAACCTTTGACTGTGTCACAGTTTCTTGTGGTACATCTAGTAATCTGTCATTTCTAAAAGTGTACGTTCTGATACGTCACCTGGATTAGCAAAAAGTGACAAAAGATCATCGGGGGTATCATGTACTTGTATCGGATGAGCTTCCAGTCGTGACAAAAAGTCTGCGTTAGCATTGAGTTTACCTTTTAGTGAATGTTCGTAGAAAAAATTCACTACTGGGGAGATCCCGACTTTTGAATTTTGAAAAAAAAATTTGCAAATTAGCGCGAACTAGGACCCCTGGAACCCATATCCGGGGTCAGGTCAGGTCAGGTCACATCAAAGGCTTCTATGAATTTAGGAGTGTGTTCGACTTTGGCATTTTTCTTTAAACATTCCATTAATGGTTTTGCAATAATTGCGTAATTTTTCACAAATTTTCGGTAATAACCGGATAGACTTAAAAAGCTTTTAACTTGTTTTGGTGTCTTTGGAAGGCTGAAATTCTTGATTTTCTCTATTAGTTTGGGGTTAGACTTTATTCCTCTGGTGGTTACCAAGAAACCTAAATATTCGATAGCATCAAGAAAAAAATCAGATTTATCGAGTTGTATCTTAAAATGGTGTTGTCTGAGACGTTGTAAACCTGTTATTAAATTTTACATATGTTTTTGTGGATTTTGCCACCTCTGCAATTGAGACTGTTGGAAATTTTTATTTCTCGTATTTATAACACCTCTGTTAAAATTCCTATTAATCGCACTAAAGCTCGTTGCGGGTTGATTTTGTTGCGGCGTAAATGGTGGTCTTTGTGACATTTTTTGGGATGGTATTGTGGTTGTTGAGGCCTGTTTGACTGTGTAAATTGTCTATTAATTGTATAATTATTAGTTCTCGGTTGCTGATTAAATGCAGAAGTAATATTGCTTTTTATTGGTGTTTGTTGACCATAAGTAGGTGGTCTAAATACTGTCGGCATGTTAATGTTATTTTTTGGTAACACATTTTGTGTGTTAGAAAAATTATTTTTATTTATATGTTTAGATACATATTTAATTATCGTAGGTAGGCGTTGCCTGAGATAATGTTCTGAACTGTTTCACCTCTAGGATCGTTTGTAACATTAGTGGACAATTATTGTATAATACTACTGGGGCAGTTTGTTCATTAATTTCGATATGAGCCATTTTTTGTGCAACAGACAGAGTATCGTCTGCCTGGATCTTTAAATTAAGACGTGTTTGCATGCTTTTGATTCGCTCTATAAAATCTGTTAACGTTTCTCTCTGATTTAACGTTAAAAACTTAAATGTATAAGATAAAGTTAAGCGATCGGTGTGATCACAGAACTTTGTTTGTAATGCCCATCTTAATAAAGGCCAATCCTGGATGTATAATCGTTTAATGTATCGTCTTGTGTGTCGCCGTATTTATCATAAATTCTGTTAACTCTGTTTATAAACACTTGTAATGTGTCGGAACTTCCATCAAATTTCGGAATGACATCTCCATAAATTTTTACTTTGGATAATAATGATTCTGAACTTGACCCGGAACTTGAAGAGCTAAAAATATATTTAAGTAGACTGCTATCGTCAATGCTGCTTTCACTATGAATATCGCTTAAATTCAGTGAAGGCTGAAAATATTGATTCTTCGCAAATCACAGATATTATTTCAACTTTTTCGTCATTCGACATAAAAAATATATAAATAAATGTGCTAAAATATAGCTTATTCCCGTTATATCACTAATGCAACAATATGTAAATCACATAAACCAATGCATATAATTATAAAATCAATATAAAAGGAAATTGTATATAGGAAAATTGTGGACTTATTTTGTATTGATGGCTTCAAGGAAACGTCTGCTATATTGGCTGCAGGCTTGTTCTTTGAAAAATTGCAGTTGTAGGTTCAGCGAAGTTTGCTTGGGGCTGCTACCTGTGGATTTATTGCAGTGTTGTCAGGTAAAACATCCGAGCGACGACCGCGCCAGTAAGGGTTCAATTACCAATGTTTTTAATTTTCGTTGATTTTCCGACAAAATTCCAATTGCGTTGTCATACCTTTCGGCATCTGGCTGATCGAGATTTCCGGTGAAAATCTTAATGAAAGATCCCAAAGGATTTAATAAACCACGTTTTGGTCTTTTAGTTATAGTTGAATTCACTTGATTTATTTACAAAGTTATTTTATTCTCTAAAACTAAAGCTATATTATACGAGTTGTGAAATTCTCTCTTATATTCTGTAAAAAAATTTAAATGCGATCTTATTCTATTAAATTTTTGTTGTATTGTATAAAATTGATTGACAATGGGTGTAATATCATATACTTTCACAAATGACCATAAATCAACTATGTTTTGGGCGTTACCTAATTTTGGGGGTAATAAGCCAGGATTATTTGAAATGTCATGTAATACGGCTAGTTCTGCTCTAGCTGTGGAGACGATTCTGTAACAACAGGAATTTTTAGTTCCTTTAAGTGAATTATTTCCTCTTTATTAGTCGACTTATTTTTAATTTTTACTCGATTGTGTTCTAACATTTCTGTGATTTCAAAGGGACCTGTAAACTTATTTAATTTTTTATTTCTTTTAATATTTGTCTTATAAACGGTTTGACCAAATTTAAATTGATATTGTTCTGGACCTAAACGGTTTCGCTTTTCAAATACTTTTTTCTTACCATCTTCCAATATTTCCGAAATGTTTTCATATAACTTTTTCAATTTGTCCCTATGGTTTATAACATAATCTCCATAAAAGCTCGAATTAATTAATTCGGAAGGATCACGGGAATCTGTATGACCTAGAGTCAGTTCTAATGGTGTAAATTTTGTAGCGGAATGAATAGTGTTATTGTAAACTATTACTGCATACATCATTAAAGTTTTTACATTTTCGTTTTTATATTTTTCCTGTAATATTCTCAAATGTTCCATCAATGTGGAGTGAAATCTTTCTACCGGTGCATTAGATTCATGATGTACCGGTGTGGTAAAATGTGCTTTTATTTTGTGCGATTTAAGTAATTCTTGTACTGTCAGATTTTTTAGTTCAGGACCATTGTCCATAGTTATGCGTTGGGGTAACCCATAAAATGAAAAATAAAGAATTAATGTATTACATACTTCTATGCCGGTTTTACCATGAATTGGAAAAGCTTGACCTAATTTGGAAAAAGCATCTAAGATTGTCACACAATCTTAACCGTCAAATTTGAAAACATCGACATGTAATAAATCAAATGGCTTACCTACCAATTCCGTTCAAAGAATTAGGACGTACGGTTTTTTCCTACTATATTTAGAACTTTGACAAATTTCGCAATTGTTTATATAATTTGTAACATCTGCAGTTATTGATGGCCAATACAATTCAACTATATGTCCACTTTCATAATCTTCACCTTCAGACTCGTGTTCATCCACATAAGCTTGTTCTTGTATGTTCAGCACTAACTATCTTACTGTTGCGATATTTTCTTCAAGATATATTCTATTTCTACTTCTATACCACAACTTGCTGTTGTACTGCATACTGCTACAGGCTTATGTGTGTGACTAAAAGTAAACTCGCTAACAAAACATACTTATGTGCGAGTTCTGACAGGAAATGAGATTAGAAACGAGATCAGCGTGAGCACTAGCTGGAAATAAAGATTAATAATGAGTCTGCTGCGAGTTCTGACAGGAAATAAGAGTTCAAACGAGGTCAACACTAACACTGGCCAGTGTAGCGAGGTCACATGCAAGTCTCGACATGATTTCGGATTTTCCCGCGTGCAGCTAGCCCCTAGTTGCCATAATCTTGCTTGACATGCTTCCGAGTTCCCCTTACGTGGGGAGACCACCCCTTATATATATATATATATATATATATATATATATATATATATATATATATATATATATATATATATATGTAAATATATATATACATATATAAATATGTAAATATTTTATCTTCCCTCATCGAGACGAGTGGAATGACATCCCACATGTATTACCTTACTTGAAAATTCAAAAATTTCGGTTTGCGCATGCGCAAAAGTTGTATTCCACTTGTTGAGACGAGTACGGTGATGCTCCACTCATGGGTGTCTAATTATACAAAATAAAAACGTTGGTTTGCGCCTGCGCTGTCAGACATATTTTTTATATGTGATTTATACAAAAATCAATACGGTGGGCTCTCTTATTTTGATAGGTTAGTTTAAATATTTTTTGAAATTCAAATTTCCCACATTTTTTACTTACACTCAACTATCTTGGCCGCCATCTTAAATTACGTCGCCTCGTTAAAAATCTCTTTTCTTTCTCTTCCCAGCAACGATCTTTGTTTTATCACTTTGACTACAAACTCACCATATGTTTCACTTCCGGTCGACCATCTTGGCCGCCATCTGGGATAACGTCATCTCAGGTTAGAGCTCTTTTCTATCTCTATCCAACCCGCCATCTTGTTTCGTAACCATGACGTCACACGCATGCGCAAAGATGTGTGGCTAATGTGGCTGGCTCAGAACCGCCCTACTATACCTACCGACGAGCAGTAAGCACTTCCTTAGAAAAGAATACAAATAGCAATATATCATTTGTAATTTGATAGATAATAAACGCAGTCATATATTTTGTGAAATCTCAAGTGTGTATTATTATGTAGTTTAATTATTTGCTTATTCAAATTTAAAAAGTTGAGGGTAGCAATTTCATCTGGTTTCGTCAACTATTTGAAGTCTGGAAAGAAATATATATATATATATATATATATATATATATATATATATATATATATATATATATATATATATATATATATATATATATATATATATATATATATATATAGCTAAGAACTATTTTATGTCGTTCAAGATCAGTACTTCAGTGCACGTCTCATCTAAATTCCGTAGAGGTGATTCCATTATTTAACTTTCATCTTTCCTAAATTAATTTTTATTATTCAGATTATTTTACCGTTAGAACCAATTCATTAAAAATCATGTTTAAATTTAATTTATTCTCAAATATATTGTCACAGTCTCAAATTAGAGCAGTGTATCCATGACAAAACTTAGCTGAAATTTCAATGTTGTTGTAATTATCAGAAAATTTAATATATTTCCTATACTAAAGGCATCTTATAGAAGAAGATATGCTGGAAATAAGTTTGAAGCATTTCTTTGATCGGAACATAAAAGTAAACAAAATTGTCTTGTGTTAAAAACTCATCTGCGTTTTGCGTTTCTAAGAACTCGTACATACTTGGGTGCTTGCAAGCGTTTCCAGTGCTCGGGATCTCTTTTCGGGATTACTAAGCACTAAGCCTTTTCATGAAGTGCTCAAAGAACTAAGCACAGTGCTTTGGAACAGCTCTGATAAATATATAAATATATATATATATATATATATATATATATATATATATATATATATATATATATATATATATATATATTGTGTGTGCATGTATGCACCCGCGCGCGGTTGTGTGTGTAAGCTACCCCTGCACAAGCCTGAGATTTATGAATACGTAGTCTGGTGTTATTTATAAAGTCAATAAAAGTCGGATTAAAAATAAAAGCATAAAATCACGCACCGGGAGAATATTACTTTTTAAGTTCTAAAATCAGACTAGGTCTCGAGGAGAAAAGTTTTTTTGAAAACTTTTAGTTTCGATAAGATGTATAATGCTGAAATTTAGCACCCAAGCAACACTTTTAAGTGTCCATGTGATGTTGGGCACGTTGCAGATCCCAGCAGGGCAGGGGTTCGGCAAAATTGTTAGGATAGTCGGATGAAACTGGTCCCTGGCGTCGGTGATTGGCCATAGTCGCAGAAATAGACCGACGTTAAAAAATAATATTGATAATCTACTCATATGTTAGCGTAAATGAATAGTAATACGTTCAGAATTTTCCTCATTTACATAATAGCTACTTAATGATGACGAATTGTTAATTCAATAATTGTTGTTGCCCTTACTTCGTGAAACTATTCTATACCAAATACAGATGTAGAGACTTCTTCTCTGGTTTCATAAATGAAACCGGTTTCGCAAAATTTCAGCATCATCAGGCAGGAGAAAATTGAGTTCATGACAACTACGAATGAAAATCTCTTGCTACGTTAGAGTATTTAAAAAAAAAAAATAAACCTGCTTGACTCTTGTTATGCTTATTTAGTTCTTTTTTATTATCATTGTTGTTGTGGTTATCATTGTTATGATTAGTTGATTTTATTTGTAAGTTAAATATTGACATATACCACATAGACAATATGAAGATGTTTTCTGTCACTTTTAGTTTATTTTTAGACATTTTTTATAAAACCCCCTAACGTAGAACGAGTTTTTATTTATAGTTGTAATGGGTGCGTATAAATAAATTCAATTTTATCGTGCCTAACGATGCCGTAAAAGTCTGTATATCATAATTCATAACGAATTCTTATTTAAAAAACGCGCTATAGACCCAGACCCCCGGAATTAACACCCACATTTCTTTTAATATATATATATATATATATATATATATATATATATATATATATATATATATATATATATATATATATATATATATATATATATATATATATATATATATATATATATATATATATATTACTCTGGGGGTAAACTTGTAAACCTATTATACCTTCACTCAAAGCACGCAACGTAACTAAAAACTCCACAAACTCTCTCAATACCGTTATCACCTAAGCTAACCTGACCTGACACAATAAAATTCATCAAACACCATTGAGCGACAGCCAGATCCCTCTCAGGTCTAAGGTTGAACACACTGAGACCTCAGAGAACCCAACCCACCGTTGTAGGGAGTAGGCAGATTGGGGAATTAGGGTTTCTATTTCATGATTTCTCCGAATCAACCCTTATCCACCACCTGAAACTCAAGAGAGCGGGCAGATTGAAGCCTTAAAATTTCTTCCTTTCATATTTCCTCAACCGTTTAGAAAGGGCTCTATAACGGGGGCCGAAACCTCGAGTTTCAACAAATTCTCCAATTCTAGACGCGGTTGAGCCTGAGAAACAAGTATTTTTTACACATATAACAGCGGAGACCTTGCAGAACCGTATATATATATATATATATATATATATATATATATATATATATATATATATATATATATATATATGTATATATATATATATATATATATATATATATATATATATATATATATATATATATATATCTGTGTGTGTGTGTGTGTGTGTGTATGTTAAGTGATCAGGTATATGTCTTCCAGTGAGCCTAGTTCGCGCTTATTTCAAAAAAATTTATAAACGTCTTACAGTCACACTCTTTTTATTACCAAATGTCTTCTATAGAGATTTGCTAAAATGGATGTAAATAAATAAATATATACTACTGACTAAATTTTACATTGGAAAAGAGTGCTGTAATTAGTCTGTCTTTCATTATTTTCCAATTAATAAATAATTTTTCAACGCTAAGGATATATCCTTAAGAACATTATCAGTTTGCTAAATTTATAATAAATGTTTCAGATAAGGTTTAACAAACATGTAACACCTCCCAAAATTAAAAACACTTTAAAGTACCCACTTACTCCAGTTTATTCTAATAGAGTATGTAAGTAATAAATACTTCAAACTTTTTTCGAGCATTTATCATACTCTTATTGCAAAGCGCATCAACAACAGCGCTCTCTAATGCATTTTATGTTATAATCCCACCTTTTCTTCGCATGTTTCTTGTTTCTTCCAGAAGTGTTACATGTTTTTAGAAGATTGTATGATTACCCGTCTTTAATGCATTATAACATACTAGGTATACAACCCAGCTGTTGACGTGTTGAGACATTTCAGTAAAGAAATCGTATTTTTTAAGTAGAGAGTCTAATGTTGGCATAAATTAATGTTTTTATTTGATTAATATTAAGGCTTCTGAGAAACATTCGGTTTAGAGATGTTTTTTTATGTTTCCTGGATCAAAAATTCAGAAATATATAACTGCGTGATTACCGAATTGGACAGCATCTAAAATTATGATCACGTGAACTCGTCTGATTTATCTGCGGGATACAGCATACAGAATTACTAATGGTAATGGCAATATATTGAAATACTACCTATTAGAATATTAGAATATTGTGCCATGTTTACCTACCAGTTGCTTTAGCATATACGTATATTAAACTTGCGGCAAGAGCATGATTAAGCCATCCCTTGAAAAATTATGATATCGCTGCTCAGTGAGAGTTTCGTTGAGGAAGAAAGGACCTATGACTATTCCTGCCCACACGTTAATTTTACGAGGGTGTTGTGTATATGCTTCAGTCATCCAGTGATGGTTCTCTCTATTTATTCGCTGTTCCGTTTAGCCAAAGTTATACTTTGTCCGAAAAAAGAAATTGGCGAATAAATTTTGGATTACGGTTGCATAAATCTTGCATTATTTCACAAAAATGCATTCGTCTGTCAAAGTCATCTTCATTAAGTGCGTGTACCAGCTGTATTTTGTAGGGATGGTAATTCTCTAATTTTAATCCACGTAATACTGATCGCTAAAAAATTTCATGCTGCAAGTGATCGAGATGCAACATGAGGATACTCACCAACACTTAAATATCAAGTTTTACGTTTTCATCAATTTTCTTTAGACGCCCTGCACTTTGCATGTGTTTAACATGTCCAGTTTCTCTGAATTTCTTTTCAATTTTACTCACAGTGGATTGGCTGATACGTCTATCTGGCTATTTCCCATTAAATAAATTGCACACTAATTGATGAGTTCTGGTTTTATCGCCGCATTAACAAGAATTTAAATTTCTATGCGCTGGGTTTCACTTAATTATGCCATACTTAATTAACTGAACTAAAAACAAAAGCGATGTATGTTATTAAGAATAAAGTTCATTTGACAATGACGTACACCTGATTCTTCTGTATTATTGATTAGTACCTACACTTGTTGATAAAATTTTAAATATTTTATTTACAGGAAATAATCTTATCTTATGCGTTATCTTTTAATTGTTGTTTTGAATATAATTTATGTTTCCCACTATTTAAATTACTTTCATTGGAGGTGTGAAAATTTTGATGGTACCGTGTAGACAATTCAATGATCTATTAAAATAACATTTAAAAATGGTGGTTGTCATTTAAAAAAATGACTATGACGTCATGTTTAAAAAGCAGGAATGGGAAGAACGCACATTTTATGAAAAAAAATTATATTTTTGAAGACTAGAGTTGACGTGTCCGAGAGCATTTCGTCAAAACACAAACGCTCCAATTTTAATGAATTTATTCCATCATTTTGTAGTTCACTGTATATATAAACATATAAAAATTCGAAAGGACCTTGGATATGAGTTCTAGAGCCCTACTCCGCATCCATTAGGAAAAATTTTTCAAAAGTCTCACTATCGTTACCTCTCTATAAGTAAATTTTCTTAATGAAAAATCAGTAAAAAGGAAGTTTAGATGACACGTTTGAAAAACTACCTTATTTTGCTTTTTGATAAATGTTTTTAAATTTAAAAACTCTTTATTTTGCAATTGTTGATCACTGATTAATAAATATAAAGCAAAAATGACGATAAGTTGACACCTTTGGAAGACTACCTTTATTTTGGAATTTTCGGTCACTTCTAGAAATTACTGTATTAAAAACTAGAGCACCCCGTATATCCAAAGTCGTAAAATATACGGGTTGTTGTTTTGTACACCAAAAATTTGTTTCATGTTTTGGGGTGCCTGTTGAATAAAATAATGATTACTAAAATATTTCTATCGAATGCGAATATTTCGTTCGGTATTAAGATACATACATATGATTTTATTAACTAGTCCTTTTAATACAAACTTAATAAAAAATATTCAACACAGTAAGCTTGATCATTTTGTTTAGATCGTCTTTCAACAAATACATCGCATTTGTTTAGCTAACTTTATAACTTAAGGGTGGGTAGGATAGATGAGTTGGCACTGGAGTGGATAAGCCACCTCATCTGCAAAAGGCCTAACAATTTAAATCCAGTGATTAAAATCCTGTTCTGAGTATGGCACGACTGTCGAACAGTCGAACACGAGTGTAGGAGCTTATGGTCTTAACAAGCTCCCGAACAGTCGCCATTAATTCACCTAACTGATTTATATCTTTATACCTATGAATTATTGCTCTATAAATTACACCCTTCGTTTCGACCTGTGATCTGCAAAATAGTGCAAAAAAATATGAACCATATAGCTCAGAGAATTATGACAGTCTACTAAAGATAAACATTTTTGTCACCCATCATTCATGTTAACATGTGACTTCCAAAGTCGTTTATTCTCTGGTTTTTCTCATTTTTTGCTTTCCCTGAGTTTCATTATTAAATGTATAAAGTTTGGGATCTGGTTAAGTAAGACTAGATCTACCGAACCTTTTATCTTTGGTTTGTCGTTTATTCATCAGATATTATTCTTGAACGTCATAACGTTAGGTCTCCGAAGATCCATGTTAGAGACTCCATTTTGTCGGTATGATAAAATTGAAACTGAAAAATCAGCGTCATTTACATTCATCCTCTGATTTCTTCAAGTCTTGTGATGTTCCTGTCTTCTTGTTTTATGCAGTTTTTGTTTGAAATCCTGAAGACAATGGATGGAAAACCAAACTTTGGCAACATTTCATATAGCACTTTTCTGTAACAGATACAGGAAATAGTAAGTATTAACCCCACAATGGGCATTCATATCCTTCTTTTCTTTCTGAATTTCACATGCTCAGATGTTCTCGGGGAGTTCTGCTCGGCTGTATGGCTTTTATGGTTGTGATTGTCTTTAGCTTTAATTGTAGTTGACTAATTTGACTTTTAACATTTGCGTTTGATTCCAGCAGAGTGGAGTTCATGTTGCAGTAGTGTTCATATTGTGGGACCCCAGTCCCGTTTTTTTTTTAAGTTTTTTAAATTTAAATTGTACATGTTATAGAAATGTTTTTATAACTCCTGACACTAATGTCAGTTTAAGTCTTGCATGGCCGTTAGGGCTATTCTGAATTTTGACACTCAGTTTTGCTGGACCTTGTATCTTTCTGTAGTTGTAGTGTTAGTCACTCGCATGGTAGACCAACCAGAAACATAGTTTCTGACAACCATTTTTTACATTCTAGGTCTAAACTCCTAAGGATCGCTCAATAATGGGCCGAAACGCGTAGGATTAAGAATAAAAACAGATGTCTGGTAGTGAAAGCCTTTTAATGTTTCATTAAACATATTCATCTGATCATCTTATAACTACATGTTAATTTTTAAGAATATTTGGATACTAACAAGCATATGTTAATGACATTTGGTGTTTTTTTTTTTTTTTTTTTTTTTTTTTTTTTTTTTTTTTTTTTTTTTTTTTATGTCAACAACACACCACGAGGGCTTACAGCCTAAATACTATCGTACCGTGGGTGTTGACAAGGAGGAAAGAGGCAGCTTGTTAATTCTGGACTTGAAGGTTTGGAGGTTCGGAGGAGAAGGAAAAACATGTGCCGGCAAGGAATTCCACAACTTGGAAGTCCTCGGGACAAAAGAGCGGGCATAACAAGATGTTCTATGTCTGGTGACCTGGACGTTAAAAGGGTGCATTCGCTCTGTTCCCCTGGTAGATCTGCTGGGGGCAGCAGGTGGGGGAATTATGGAGGAAAGCTCCTCTGAGCAGTGCCCGTGCAGATATCTATAAAAGAGAGAAAGGTCACCAACGGCACGTCGGTGGGCAAGGGATGGAAGCCTTTGGGTGAGGGTAGGGTCACCGATGAGACGTATAGCTCTCTTTTGAATGGAGTCCAGGATAGCGAGTGTAGAAGCGGCAGCTGCACCCCAGATGTGGGAGCAGTATTCGAGGTTTGGCCTTATTTGTGAAGTGTATAAGGTATAGAGATTAGTTGGTGAAAAGAATTTGCGAGCCCGGAAGAGGAAACCCAATTTCTTAGCAGCCGCTTCTGCAATTGATGTAACATGTTGGTGCCAATTAAGATTTCGATCCACAGTAATGCCAACAAGAGAAAAGGACTCATTACTTTGAATAACTTGGTTGTTCATTGTGATGGGTCTAGGGCTGCTGTATCTCTTGTGAGAAAGAAAGCAAGACTTAGTTTTGGTGGGGTTGAATTGTACAAGATTTCTACTTCCCCAGTCTAATATTTTTTGGAGGTCTACGGAGACAGAACCCTCCATGAGTCTGCGATCCTCATCTAATTGGGCTAAAGAGACAGGCTTAGAATATTGTATGTTTGAGTGGAGGGTGCTGTCGTCCGCGTAACTGTGAACTGGGTTGGGTGTGCTAGAGAGGAGGTCATTGATGTGGAGAAGAAACAAAGTAGGGGCTAAAGCTGAACCTTGAGGAACTCCTGCGTTAATTGGATACAGTTTAGAGGAATGGCCATCCACAACAACAGATATGCTCCTGTTGGAGAGGAAATTTGCTGTCCAGGTACAAAGTTTTGGTGGTAGGCCATAGGCCGGAAGTTTATTAAGCAGCGCTGCGTGCCAGACCTGGTCGAATGCTTTGGATATGTCTAGAGCAACAATCTGGGATTCACCGTGTTGTTCCATAGACTTGTTCCAAGAATGGGTGACAAAGGAAAGGAGGTCGGCAGTCGATCCGCGCTGACGGAATCCATACTGCCTGTCGTGGATTAGACTGTGTTTTTCAAGGAATTTTAGTAGTTCGGTGTTTATATACTTTTCCATCACTTTAGAGATGACTGAAAGGAGAGAAATAGGCCTGTAGTTGCTAGGAAGCGCTTTGGATCCTTTCTTGGGGATGGGTTGTACTCGAGCAGTTTTCCAGTTACTAGGGAATATGCGTTTATTGTAAGATATCTGAAACAGACGAGTCAGGGCAGGAGCAAGTTCTGGTGCGCATTTTTTGAGAACAATTGCTGGGATCTCGTCAAGGCCAGAGGCTTTCCTGGTATTAAGAGAAGAGAGCATCTTTCGTACCTTTTTAGTTTGGAAAATGATATCAGTCATTTTATGCGCGACATTGGGGACTGTTGGTGGTTGAACATTTGGGGGTGGGTTGAGAGTAGAATTTCCGGCGAACAACGAAGCAAAAAGTTCAGCCTTGCCCAGGGCGGTAGAAACAATTTCATCACCTGAGACAAGAGGTGGGAACGTGCTCTTGCAGAAATTATTCCCAATAGACTTAGCAAGAGTCCAGAAGGTTTGCCGCCGTTGGAGCTTGAGAGGACTTTGTTTTTGATGTGGTTATTAAACGAGTTTTTTGCCTCAGAAAGAATGCGGACATAGCGGTTTCTTGCGTCGTTGAATGTTTGACGATTTTCTTGACTGGGATTGTGTAGAAGCGTTTTGTGAGCTTTGACCTTTTCAAGTCTGGCCTTGTCACAGGATTTAGAGAACCAGGGCTTTTGAGTGGCTGAAGAGGTTTTTTGTGTACGTAGAATAAATAATTCCATGCCAGCTTGGATAATTTCGGTGACGTTTTGTGAGATATCAGAGGGGTCAGGATGAGAGAAGCAGACAGACGCCCATGGAAATGAGGAAAAGTAATCCCGCATTTCGTCCCAGTTTGCGGAGTTGTAGTGCCAAACGATACGTGGGTGTGATGACTGTGTGACCTCGGGTTGCATTGCACAGGAAGCAGTGACCATGCCGTGGTCTGAGCGACCAAGGGGGGCGGTGACTGATATCTTATAGCATTCAGGATTTGTAGTAAGAAGGAGATCCAAGGGATTTGAGCTGTGTGTTGGGATACGAGGAAAGTAAGTAGGTTGCTGTACCATATTGGCCAAAGAATTGCTGACTGCAAAGGCCTCCGCTGCTCTCCCTTGTGGATCGGTTTTTGAAGATCCTAGCCATTCCTTATTATGGACATTGAAGTCGCCAAGAATAGTGACCTCGGAGGAAGGATATTCAGAAATCAGATAGTCGGTTTTTTCATAAAGGTAGTCAAAGAGCTGGACAAAGTTGTTGTCAGAAGGTGACCGGTAAATGCAACAGATGAATTTAGTTGCAGCCCTGAGAGAGAGTTTTATCTAATGTCTTTTCGTGTGAAGCCGGCGGACACTACTTATTAGCATAATCGGTTTTAACGAGCGTTTGTTAAATTAACTAGCAGTCACAATTATAAACTCACCAATGTGTTTGAACCTATAGTTTTTTATTTGTGTGTTGTGTGTTTTGTTTCCTTAACGTCGGCCTATTTCCGCGACTATGGCCAATCAGCGACGCCAGAGAGCAGTTTCACCTCACTATCCTGGAAATTTTGCCGAATCCCTGTCTTAAGGTAAGAAGGGTAGGGATCTTTAACGTGCCCAACATCGCATGGACACGGGATCGACGGCTTTACGCCCCCTCCGAAGGGCGGAACGTGCAGACATTCAACTTGCTCAAATACAATACCAGAACCTCGGTTGATGTTAATTTTACAGTTTGTACTGAAAAAGTGAAAGGAGTACCCCGGGATCGAACCCAGAACCCTTCGGTTCAGAGGCACACGTTCTTACCACTGAACCACCGAGGTTCTAGTTCTTTATTTACTTTAACGGCACAGTACTAGGTTTAAGCTGAGATTAGATTTGTTTAAAGTATTCTTATATAAATGTAAGATAGACAGTTCCCTGTTTATGGTTAATTAAAAAGAAAATTACTTTGCGCCCAATTCATTAGACTACTGCATGTAATAATTTTGAATAAATTTATAATTGAAAATGCGAGTTGCATGCAGCGTTGTCAAATGCTGAATATCTATTTCATTTTTTTAAGCAGCTATTATTCTAGAACCAATTTAAGTTCTGTTTTACGCAAATTTTAGATTGTGAGTGTGTTCTACAGCACAGTTTTTTCACAAATGATTGACATTTTCTAATAATTTAGTTCAGCAAAATTTACAAAATAGGTTTTATTATAGTTTTTTTAAGAACAAAACACATTCCGTTTGGCGTTTGAATAAACCAATAACAAAGATTTTTTTTTATTTTCGAAGCTTTAATAAAGATACACAAAACACCATCTTGGTGTACTTTAATTTGATTGGTTTCTTTGACTTTTTCTTTAGTGAGGATCACATGTGTCAAAAATTAAGTCGTTAATTCTCGCCGTTCGAAAATTATCATATTTATAAAATCGTTGTAAATAAACACACTGACCGTTGTGAGATCTATGACAGGTTTGCCATCTCGGTGCGGAACCAGGTAGTATGTTTATGATCTTCAGGCTGAAGCCCCTGCCTTTCCGTTCGAAGACTTTAGGCCATGGTATCCTCCTACACTGCTAGGTCGAAGCCGCCCTCAAAAACCCCTACAACCTCCACACACTCAAAAATCAGCAGGAAATTTAAGACCTTAAACCCATAGAACCCTCCTCAGATTCATCCGAACGTTCACTCCACTATGGCTTTTCCAGAAATCCCATCTATTTAACTATTCGGCGCTCTCTCTTTCTTTCGCGGTTTGTCCCAATTGCACTTCGCGTTTCCTCTTCCAGCTCAATTTCCGCGGCCCATTCATTGAAATTCCTTATTTCCTCGTTCTTTGTAGACCTAGTTACCTTGAACGGGTAGGAACCTTCAACACTGTTCTGTTTTCTCGCAAATTTTGCTCTTGTCGGCCTAAGATCTTCCATCTGGCAGTCTTGTAGCGCATGTCTTGCTGTCTTCTGCTTTTCGTTTCCGCACACACATTCTGCCGTTCCGGACCTTAGGTTAAACCTACTGAAGTAGCCTTTGAAAGCTCTGTGACCAGTTAACAAGCTCACTGCCCTGTGACTCCAGCTCTTGACGCCCGCACCCATGCTCTCTATGTATCGATAAGTGGTCCTACCCTTTGTATCGTCGTCCCAGTTCATCTGCCACTCTACGTTAGTGTTCTCCTTGGCACTTCGTTTGAGCATTCTACTCTTCACCGGAGCCTCTACCCTCTCGTGACCTAATGAGTCATTTCTGGCGGCTTTTTCTACCGCGTCGGCCTTTACGATACCTTCTAACTGGTCGATACCCCACCAAAGATGTATTTTTGTTCTCACGCGCTCCATCTCTTGCATCTTCCTGTGGATGCTGTCGGCCGTTCCTCCCTTCTGCCTGGTGAACATGTCTAGGGCGACCATGCGACCGGAAGCGATGTTGACGGTTCCACCCATTAGAGTGACGGCCTTTTCCACTGTCGTCCTCGCCCCGAAAAATTCTGCCATGTGCACCGGGTACCCATCCTGGAGCTTTAGCCCTTTGCTTTGAATCCCTACGTTGTCTTCATAGGCCACCAGGCCTATTCCAACCGCGGCCAGGCTCTTGGCCCATCATGTATATTCACCGTACTGTTGTCTTTTCCGATCCTTCTATTTTTGCCCAGGTTTTCCTCAGCTCCGCCGGGTGCGATCCTTCACCATACGCCGATTTTCCCTTAAAATTTGCCACCTTCGAGTGTTCCCATTTTATATGCCGCTCCTGTGCTTCCAGTCACAAAGGTAGACACCCTGCCAGCACCGCCGGTGCTGCGTTAGAAGTTGTTCTGTAGGCCTTTGTTATGCCCAATAAACGCTCTTTGGATCAACTGAAGTTTTCGAGTTACCCCAGAATATCTCGCTCGTTCGCCCCACATTCCGCCTCCGTACAAGCGTGCTGGCTTCACTGCTTCCTCATGTATGATCCTATGAGTCTTTGGCTGTCTTCCACGTCTTTCCCGCTACCGTTCGTACTCTATGCGCCGCCCCTGCTATATTGCCCGCTACGTATCTGGTATGCTCCAGCCAGGGTAGACCTGAGTCGAGCATCACTCCCAGATATTTCATTTTGGCTTCCTGCTTTATGGTTTGTCTTTTGATGACCGGGCGCCTTTGTGTCCGCACTTTGGTACGTTTCTTCGCACCCCCGTAGAGAGCCTGCGTCTTTTCAGGAGCATATTCCAGTTTGTGAGTCGATGCCCACTTCTGGCATGTCTCCCGGGTACGCTGCCAAGCTACCTCGAGTTTTCTGCTCGACGGCGCCGTTATAGTGATAAGCTGGTTGTTCGCAAAACAGTGGACCACGATTTTTGCTTACACCTCGTCTGGTTCTATAGAGTCAATTTCCTTAAACCACTCCTCCATTATAAGTAGCCACAACATCGGGCCTAAACATGATCATTGTGGACAGCTCTTGCTGGTGCTTTTCGTAACCCCTTCAGAAGTGACGCACCTGTCCTCCAGGAAATTAGCTACCGCTTTGGCCAGGTTTCTCGGACAGCCAGAATCTGGCAGTAGTTTGCTGAGCATGAGGTACCAGGCCTAATTGAAGGAATTTTTCATGTCCAACGCTACCGGCAGGACATGCTGCTCAGCCTAGTCTGCCTTTTTTATTCCGTTCACTGTCTTAGCCAGCGCATCCATTGTTCCGTGTCCGTTACGGAAGCCCTACTGTCTGTCAAACAGCCTTCCATTTATCTCCAAGTAGTATGACAGTCTTGTCGCCAACAGCTTGTGATACACCTTTTCGATAACGGGTAACAAGCACACCGGTCTTTGCCCATCGCCCGCTGGTTTGGGCAACCATGCAATCTGTGCCTGCTTCCAAATTCTCGGAAAAATTTTCTTCCTCAAGCAAGTATTTAACTCTGGTTATACTCCCATTGTGCGTCCGCTTTTCATGTTTCCCGTTTCTTTCTACGAAGCTCCTGGTTCTACCACACAATCCTTTGTCTTTCTTTTTTTCCTTTTAAAAGGGATTCTTGCATCGCATGCGCTTACTGCAGCTTTCTGAAGCCGGAGAACCCTGCCCTCTGCAGATATTTCCTGTCCTGACGGCCGCGCTAGAGCCGCTGGTATTTCTTCTCGGAACACTGTCCGGGTTGCTAACCCGACGGCTCTTATTTTTTCACCGATCAGAGCTCGCTCTCCTCTTTTGCGGTTTAACGCGAACGTACTAGACCTGCAATCACTAAGTACATCGTCTTCTCGTACCAACCACTTATCTACCGTCGCATCCCAACTTAACCTGACGTCTACCCAACTCCTTCCGTTAACGGTCTGAAAAGTGGGTGGTGACTCTTTGTCATTCTCATTTACTAAATTAGCCGCGCCAACAAGGTTCATCATCTGGAAGCCTCTTTCGTCAGTGATGTCACCACTGAACGCCTGGTGCTTGACGTTAGAATCGCCGCACACAATTGTCAGTTTTCTCTGACTTCCCAAAAACCCCTCTATTTTCGTGAGAGTAACCGATACTTCGCGTATATGGACTTCGACTTCGACCTTACCGATGCCTATACTAACCGCTCCAACCGTGCTGTCACTTAACTGCGACAACTCAATCGGGTTATATTTAGATTGTACCGTGATCATTACTTTGTCCGGCCTGCCGACGCCGAACCTAATCCAGACCGACAACTTGCCCCCAACGAGAACGGTTCCTGCACGAGGACAGCGTCCATCTTTAGATCCTCTGCAACTTGTCCTAGTTCATCTGTTTCCGACCCAAATTCACCTGAATGACTTTGAACGACATTTTTATGGTCTCGCTGTTCTGTCGGCCTTCTTTTCCAGTCGTTTCCGAAATTCTGGGCTTTTCGTGTCTGTTGTCGAATGCAAGGTGTTCGTCTTTTTCGCCCTCACACGATTCGAGTATATCTTCTGGACTGCTTTGCTTAGGCTTAGGCGATGTGCACAAACTTTTTGCACTTGAAGCATTGCTTTACTCTTATCTGCTCCTCTACATCGCAAACCGTTAGGCCTACTAACGGCTTTTCCTTCTCCATTATCTTTTTGTGAAGCTTTGGCTCTACCGCCAAGACCACGTTGACCTTCTTCAGGTTTTTGCAAACACGTCGAGCCAATATCCTGCAGATCTTCTTGAAGTCCTTAAGAGTCTCTTTTTGCGCAATCCACGCGTTCTTGCGGTATATATCCTCCACAAGATCTTCCCGTTGCCCACCCACGTCTATGCCGGTGACCGTTATGGTGGGATTTATTTGGTTCACCTCTTCTACTTCTACACCCTCCTGAGTGCGAAGAAGATCGCTTTTCGTCGACTGTCCTGCTGTTTGGTGGTTTCTTCCGATTTACGGCGCTAAACCGCCTGCGTAGCGTCGCGCGCCACGCGTTGGTCCTCCTTCTTAAAGGTAATTTTCGAAACCACCCTGTGGAATGTCACCACCGTTATGCTCTTCAGAGCAGACTCTATGGCCTCCGTTGCCGTCTCTACCCGATCTCTTAGCGCTTCGCTCTCGACGTTCACTTCCTCAACAGCTTCCCCCGCCACACGCAGTTTCACGCGCTATTGTTCCTCCGCTTCTGTTTCCGGCTCCCGTATCCTTTTGTTTCCGGTAGCCGCCGCCGTTGCCGGCTCCTCTGCCACCACTTCCATCATTTCCGCAGACACCTCCTCCGTGGTGTTGACCTTTTTAATTTTGACTTTTGGCCTGAGGTAAGTTTAGCTAAATTGTAGCATTTTGATGTCAAGAATCAACCGCTGCTCCCTACATAATTTCTTCTGAACGAGCTATATAATAATAGGTATATAAAAATATTTTCATATACAACTGGTTCCTTTCTTGTCGCCTAGGTGTGCATTGATCTGACCTCACTTTATATCAAAACATGATTTATGCAACCGGTAAAAAGTTTAGGTATTTGCTCGTTGCAGTTCAGTAATGATATAATTTCAATTCGAGTGAGCCTGATCATTATGTCGACAATTGGTGTAATTCCTAAAACTATTCTAGTAAATATTTATATATATATATATATATATATATATATATATATATATATATATATATATATTTATGCACAAAGCGGGAATCTTTGCAACAGCGCACATGATATCAAATTTAAATTTTGCTGGATATTTAATCTTGAAAATTTTTAAATAAGATTCTTCAGCATCTAAATTTTAGCGGGCCGAAAGAATCTCGTAATTTTTGTAAAAATATATAAAACTACTTTAACAGTTTGTGATTTTAAACTTTTCTCTACGCAAAAAATTAAAAATTACATAGTTATTGATACTTTATGTCCATTATTTTAAACACAAAATATATTTCTTCAAGGGTAGTTCTGATTTTTAATTGCTTTTTATCATACATACGTTCTGTTTAATAAATGGCAACATTTTTCGAATGAAATTAATTTTTTAGCAAACACAATTTCTGCGTAATTCCTTTTTTCATAGTGACGCACTTGTCAGTTATCTTTTGTAATATGGATTGCGGCCAGCTTGGCTAGTGTATTAATTTGGGTTACATTCACAACATATCCTTTAGTTTTGCCCAAATAAAATTAATGGGATTTACATCTAAACAGTATGACATAATCTTAAATTGTAATGGTCAACGCATTTTAATAAGTTATATACTTTTTCAATATTTATCTGTGCCTTTTGGTAAATGATTGTATATAAGTCTGGTTGTCTTACATTGTCGGTTTTTAAAAATCAATCGTGACCTGCTTTTGGAGGTCCTGAGAGACACTTTATTCACTAATACATTCTTATACGGGCTCGTCCATGAGTAATCGTACACGGAGAGGCAGTAGATTCTTGGTATCAAAATAGTACGATTTGGCCAAACATACCTCAATCCAAAAGTGAAAATATAAGAAAAACAGTGTAATAAAGCGAGAAATTGAATTTTGATTTTTCTTGATGTCTATATTTGACGTATCGTCTTGAAGATTGCTACAGCTGATTATTTCTAAGTGATAAAAAGAAATCATTTCTAATTTGACTTTAGCGGATACAGGACGCTGCTTGTGGTACCTTTCACGTCTCAAAAATACTCACACTTTAGCGTCGGTAGGAAGCTTTTTATTAAAAAGAAAAAAGTTTAGTAGGTCGAAATCCGGGCTACGAGCTGACCAATGAATTGGGCTACCACGGCCATTCTATCTTTAGTAATGCTCTCCACTTGAATAGAGAAGTGTGCCGGTACAGAGTCTTGCAAACAATACACACTCTCCCTTAAATTTAGGGATAAATCATCCATGAGATCACTTCACCCACCTACCTGAAAATTTAGGTACATATTTCCATTCAGATTTGTTGATATGGATGTAAGATATAATTTCCGATCACCGCTCACCGAACAATTAATCTAGAAATCGTGTTTTTATGTTGGAAATTCACTTCTACTGCTACATGAGAATTTACATTCCTCCATGTATGTTTGTTTCTAAAGTTTGATACACCTAACAGAGTAAAGGTAGAGTTATCAGTAAATAGTATTTTATACAGAAACAGTCGATCTGAATTCTGTCTCTCTCTAAATGTATGGCAGTCTATTTGGAAGATCGTGTGCTATTATGTACAGACGTGAAGTGATATGGATAAAGACCTTTGTCATAAATTTTCGATATAAACAATGACGTTACATTAGCAGCTGCATTTATTCTTCTTGATCTAGTTTCTAGACTATCTATTACACAAACGAAAATCTTTTGTTCTGGGGCGATATTTTTTGGACGGTTTAAAATCCATCGTTTTGGATGAAACTAATCAGTTACACCTAATCTGTCATGATGATTTTCGAGTAATTTGTCATCCGGCAGTCTTCTGTTTGAGTGCTTTTTAGCATACATTCCACATTCTACACGCCTTACGTTCCCTCAAATTTGTTTGTGCAAAAAAGCAAGAGGTATCTCAAATTCCTTCATTAGAAAAACAATTATATCGCGGCATACTTTAGGTAATCTTGTACGCAATCTTATTAAAATAACAGCTAACGGGACCAAGATACGATTTCGACAATAACACACTCATATATTTGTTTATCACAAAATATGATCTGAAAACTGTTGCGAAGAATGTGTTGCAGCTACTTCTTAAGTCGCAAATATTTCGAAAACGGTTTATTTTAGCGTCATTCAACATAGATGCTTTTTTGTCAAGAAAATACAAGAGACAACTATCTTCTAATCAAAAGTTTAATAAAATAGTGTGAGTAGTTTTAAAACTTGAAGGATACCGCAAGCAGCACCATCTACCCGCTAGAGTCAAATTGGCATGAGTGATGTTTTATCACTATGAAAAACTCATATGTACCAGTTTTTAAGACAATACGTCAAATACTTTTTTAGATATCAAGGAAAATCAAAATTCAATTTATTACTGTTACACCATAATGTATCTCCTTTAATTTTGACTTTTGGACAAAGATGCGTGTATGAAATCATACTATTTGGATACCAAGAATGCACTGCTACCGTGTGTAGCATTACTTTCGGACCGAGTGTATACGCAAACGATCAGGAGCTGTGTGTTAACATCGACAAACGATAAAACGTAGAGGTTTAAAATTTATAGGTCAAAGAATAGGTTTGAAATTTGATTAAGTTAGCTCATTTGCTCATAAATATACTGAAAAACTCTATTTTGCGTCAAGTTTGCATAATTAGTAACACTAAATTACTTTCGCATAGAAATAAACATTGTTGAACCGTAATTGAGTATTATGGATAGAGGAGATCAACAAACACACCCTTATTGTGGTTGGATCGGTGTTATAAGCAAGAGTATTTGCCCCTGGAGTAAGTTGTAAACTCTCATAATACGCACATGCTGCCGCTATTAGTGGCAATTAGTAATCACTGACAAATCCAGCACGTGACTTACGTTTACGTTTCGTCTTTGTCGGCTTCGAATTTACACAATATCTTATCTTATTTAGTAATGGAAAGTAAACACTGAGAGACCCAAAGAGATTTGCAAATTCATTGTGGAAACCTTCGTTGTTTTTAAGTTGATAAGATTTAATAGCGTTTTTTAAAGAATGAAATTTTTATCAGATAAATATAAGCCAAGCAGGTTTGAAAGTTTTCTGCGACTACTTACTTTTTCAAACTAAAATAACTACTATAAATATTCAGCAAGAAATGTCATTGTTTTATCTGACAAATTTCTCATTTTTGTGGCAATATATATATATATATATATATATATATATATATATATATATATATATATATATATATATATATATTAAAGAAAATGAACACCTATATAGATTGTTTATTCTATAATATTTTCCCAAAATTAAGTTTTCATTTGGTCGGTATAAAATGGCGGGTACTCAAATAAATGAATAATAAACATTAAAAACCTTATTGCCGTTTTGGAAAGTATTTAAAAAAAGGGATAACAAATTAAACTGAACTGAAACGCCATGGAAGCTAGATATAAATTAATTCCCAAATATGCATGTATTACAATTAAGTTGTTTGGCAGCAGTTTGGCTGTGTTAGCTTTTCCAGATACAAAAGTAATATGTAATAGAAGTTACATGTAACCGGCGATTAAGTGAAAGGGATCAAACAGTTGAGAAGTGATAACAAGGAATCTAGAAAATTTTGATGAAATGTTATACAGGTTTATCTATATCATTTATTCGGAGAGTAGATAAATAAAAAATGTTTTGGTAACAAAAACAGTAATGGCATTCACACATCTTACCTTCCTAGTAAAGCGGGCAACCTTGGTGGCAGCCCAAATTTCAGGAGCATTAATAAAGGTTTCTTGTAATATCTTAAAGCTGAAAACTGTTTTTCTATGTCCTCAGTTCCACAAAGACAGTTTTGTATGTAGGTGAATATCAAAAACTGACTCCTCATTACGTTTCTGTTTCTAAGTTTAATGGGGTTATGTATCACCAATCATCTGTTTACAATTAAAATATGGAAGCGAATTTTTATAAGAATGTTTTCAATAGCAAATGCCATTTTTAATTAAAGCTGGCATCATTTTTTACCGGTATAAACTATTGTATTAATAGTATAAAATTATATTAGTAGTATAAAATTATTTTATTGTTTGAAAATGCACAAAAAATCCGAAAATCAATGTTCCGGAAAAAAACTGGTTTCCTGGCCAACGAACACTAGGTTAATAGCAAATTGAGATATTTAAATATAAAGTATTTAACGAAAATTCGTTACAAAAACGCACTTACTGCGTCCCGATTTTTTTTTGTTACAAACATGCAAAACATATTTCTATGAAAAATGCAAAAATGCAATAATGTAAAGCGTGTTCAATTAGTAAAAAAGAAAACTTGTATCTCCAACGACTTATACACCACGCTGTGATTGTCAAAATAATTTTATAATATGCAGCTCAACACACCCTATAATTAACACATACAAGTTTTTCTCGTATCTTGTATAATAACGGATATATTAAGCTGTAACGTAGAAATTCAACACCCTGTATATATATGAACAGATAAATACTGAAACTAATCCCACGGGTTCCACCGGGCCTAGTTCGTGCTCATTTGAAAAAATATTTTCAAAATTAAAAGTGGCGGTCTCCTCAATAGCGAATTTTTTCTACGGAAATTCGCTAAAAATTATAGACCATTAAAAACTATATAACTAATACTACTGCCAAAGCATCATAAAGGGGTCTATTTGAAATAACTTTTCTGTAAATATTTTAGTAAAATAAAGGACAGTGACGATTAAAACTGCAAGTTGAGGGTTTGTAAAACACTTTTCTTGCTACATTAACGTAACTTAGCGGTCTCCTAAATGGCCTTTTTTTTTCTACGAAAATTCGCTAAAGCTTATATTAGACTATTAAACCACAAACTCTATAAACTATTGCCAAAGCATCAGAGAAAAGGGGTCTATTTGGAATGAATTTTCTGCACATATTTTAGTGAAATGAAGGACAAAGGAAGGTAAAACAAAGCTGAAACTCAAGGTTTTGTAAAACACACATCTTGTCACATTTTCTTTACATAACCCGTAATTGTTTCAGGTTCTTTACCTAAAAGTTGCCAATTTTGTTGTTTCAAATCGCGACATTGATGTTTTAAGAAAAAAAACTTTTAAATGTTCTAAGTAATGTTTCTGGTACTTCTTGACCTTTTTGAGGCAAAAACCTTACTCTTTGTAATATAAATAGATGTTGATATCGACACAAAATATTTTGATTTTGTACGTTTCTCTGGGCATCAGTGGCACCCAATTTTGGTTTCTTTAAGTGCCAATAACTTTTTCTTTTAACCTAAAGATCTAAACTTTGGTACGTAGTATACTTTTTATAACAAAAACCTACGCACCAAATTTGGTTGCCATAGCTTTGTAACTTCGGGAGATACAACAATTTTCTAAAGAAAACCCAAAATTTTTCTGGAAAAACTGGTCCGGTTTTCTGGCTAAGAAGCTGATCCAAGCCACTTGCAAAAGTAATATGTTCAACAAATTTGATCAAAATCGGCCCATTATTTTTTGAGTTATGGGTGTGATATATATATATATATATATATATATATATATATATATATATATATATATATATATATATATATATATATATATATATATATATATATATATATATATATATATATATATATATATATATATATATATATATATATATATTTGTGTGTGTGTGTGTGAATTTTTTACAGGTGAGCCTAAAATAAAGAACAACTTTTTATTTTAAATAAAACAACCTGTATATTCTTGCATTTTTTGAATTATTCATATGAATCCTAATTAATATGTACTTGCTTTTTCTATAGCCAAAAGTCGCCGTTTATGGTGATATTGGCAGTTGTAAGTTCAAATTTTCACCATGGCGATAAAAATAAAATTTAATTCGTAAAAAGAACAATAACATGCTATTTTTACAACATTCAGTTTGTTTATTCGAATTATATTTGTTTATTTTTTGCAGTAGAATGGATCTTAGTTCTGTAATCACGGGAGGGGAAATTTACTCCTTTGCTGCCTTGCAGAAAACAATTCTTATCTCAATTTCTTTATCGCATTTCATTTTTATTAAACGAAAAGCTTATCATAAATGCAGAATGTACAATCGAGTGTAGTTAAAAGTAACTACCTATAATAATCCATATCACTGTAGAGAAAATTATTCACTCCAAAAAGAATTGCTCCTTAAATAATTGTCCTGTGCAAAGTTGAATAAGAATAGTCTATTTGACTGAGACTGATTGCATTAATTTTAATTATGGTTGGATATGGAAATCGAAGGAGAACCCAGCAAGAAGTGTGTTATCTTTTTAATGCCGTTTTCTCAAACAGAGAACTAATAACACAGTCGGTTGTCAGGAAAACTCTGGAGCGCTATAGAAAAACAGCCATAAAAATGTCTTTGAGTCTCGTGCATTCAAATTGGTTACTACTGAAGACAAAAAGTTATACATTTATTGAACGTTACTGAAAATCCGCCTGTCTCTTCTCACCAGCTACCTGTGAACCGGAATGTATAAGTGTAAGGACAACATTCATGCCTTTTTGAAAAAGGCGGGAAAGGTACACTTGTACACCCATCACACTGCAAGAACTGGGAGAAGATGATTTCGATAGACGAGCTGCATTTTGTTAAAATATGATAAAAAGAATGAACAACGATCAAAACTCTATTAATATCATTATTTTCGCTGAAGAGTCGATATTTTGTTGGAACGAATCAGTGAATAAGCAGAACTGCAGATAACTTCACACACTTAGGCAGGAAAAACTATATTCCTGGGCATAAATTTGGCGGAAGAGAATTGTAGCCACCTTTTTAACAACGTAATGTATGCAGATATTTAGACGAAATCTTTCCGCATAGGTGGATAGGGAGAGCCAAAACAGCCTCGACGATCTTCGTACCCCACCCCCTACGATTTTTCGTTAGGAACATCTGAAATCTAAGGTCTGCAAAAACCGACCGCACAACCTAGCTAAATTAGAACAAAGGAATGAGAGATTAATAACACTAAATATGCCCGAAATAATGAGGAACAGTTTTCGATGTTTTTGCAATAGACTAGGCCTCGCAATTAATAGAGAAGATTTCGAACATTTATTATAAAACTATGTATTCTCAAATTTATAAGGTGTTGTTTCTTTATTTTTCCGTTTGCGAATTTTATTTTATTTTTATTGCGATTTTAATTTCGAGGACATTTATGAAAATTAAGATCTTCAGTATGCAGTATCACATAAACGGCAATTTTACGTATAGGAAAACCTAACACAGACGTTTCAGCATTCATATGAGAAATATAAAAATGAAAAAAAAATCATCATTCCTTTGAAATAGAAAGGCTGGTCTTATTTTTGGTCCACATTGTATAATTACAGTGACAAAAGTATCACACAAATATTATTAGAAGTGTAGAAATTTTAGACCTAATTTTTAAAATTCATTAGACTTAGCGTCAGAGAAAAATGACGGGTATTTGTTACATTGGGTCGCATCTCCTAAATATCTTTTGTAGAATAGCTTTGTTGCTAATTTAATGATAATTTGTTTAAAATACTAAGTTGATATTGGGATTTTAATTGATTTTCAGAGCAGGGCTTTTTGGCATACTTAGTATAAAAATTATTATCATCTAGAACAATTTAGTTTTATGATAATTACTTATATAGAGAGGTATAGCACTTTTGACAAGTGATAATTATCAGATCAAATAACTTTAAAATAGTGAATTTAGGTATAAGGTATTTCAATACTCATTGAAAAAGAATACAAAGTTGTATCGAATGAAATCATTAAATACAGGGTGCGCCAATTAAAATAAGACAATTTGAAACACCATATAGATGTAGAAGGCTCACAGTCCAGTCTTATTTCCAGTGGAGTAACAAACCTTAGTATTTATTTATCTTAAAATCAATGACCTTAATATTAGTTCAAATATCTTCAATTATGTTTAATGATACTTTTTTGAAAAAACTAATGTAGATCATTTTTATGATAATTTAGAAATTTATAAAAAATACCATGTAATATTTTAAAAAAGTCTGTACGCAGCAAGTGCGTTATGGTAGCGAATATTCATAGAAATAATCTGCGCAATTTTTTTACGAACATTCTAAACGCGCCAAAAAAAGTAATATTTGTCTGTAGTATTTAATAGATTTTGTTTAACACACAAATATTTTGGTCTTGCGTCCTCCTGCGGCCTCCAACGGCACTATTTTTTTTTTTTTGATTAGAAGCCTATAACTTTTTTCCTTTTCACTCAAAGATCTAGATTTTGGTATATACTTTACTTTTTCTGATATAAATCTTCTTACCAAATTTGGTTGCCATAGCTTTGTAATTTTCAGAGACACAAAAATTTTCAGAAAAAAACCGAGAATTGTCCCAGAAAAAATGATCCCATTGTCCTGGCTAACGAACTCTTCGAACCACTTACAAAAGGAAGGTACTATAGACATTGGGGTAGTCTGTATATTAATTATATTAATAGGTATTTTTTAAATATGTACTCGGGCCACGCCTATAACAAAGCGGAAACAGAATTTAATTAGCTCTGTAGTATAGGCGCAGCAAGTATTTACCATTTTGTTGACTCACCTGTACAAACATTATTTCATACTTGTTGGGCACCTGTATATATATATATATATATATATATATATATATATATATATATATATATATATATATATATATATAATGTTTTATTAAAATATAATCTTTTGCAGAAACGCAACATTGTTTCCACTATCTTATTCATCGGGAAAAGACTACAACTTTATTAATTGAGCCGACCTGTATCTTCAATAGTAGCAAAGTTAAGTAATAACAGATAACTTTAAACACGGTGTATAAATGTTATTAATTCAAACTCTTTAATTTACTACAAAATTTCATTATCGAATGTTTGTGGAGCACGTTATTCTTCTCTGTTGATATAGAGAAAAAACCTTAGCAACAATCGTTATTGATACTTACATCTTTACATCTTTTCAATGTTTTTCCTTAAAGTTGATATCAGCATACGCATACCAGTAAATACATTTTAAAACTATGCATCTAAACGGAAATCAAATAGATGCGTCACAAAAGCATCGAACTATTTTAACTGCGACTGAATTCATGAAAAGCGTCAGTTTAAAATTGCCGTGGTTGGGTGATTTGTTCGAATAATGATATTTATTTTTTGGAATTTTGCTGAAAATTAAGCTATTTATAATTTCCGGACGATTTCGTTTTACGATTTAGTTCACAATTCACCAGTTTCCATTTATGGCTTAAAAGTATATCGGACTATATCGATTCCTAATGGTCTACAATAGCTGTGCGTCACTCAGTTCGCTATTATATATTTGTTTGGTCGGTACAATATGATACATTCTACCGTTATAGATCTATAAAATTCTATCAACAACTTGACTCCTATATTATGTACACTACAAAATTCCAGTAACAAAATAGTACATTCTGAGTTACTAAAGTTTAACGCATATATTTTATTGTCGTGAATTTTTCTACAAAAAATTCACAAAGAGATGGCAACTTTTCAATCAAAAAAAAATCTTCAAATCAGCGTGGACTGGAACCCCCAGAACCCATATTCTCGGTAAGTTATGTTGGGCTACGGTGACAAGAAACGCAGTTATAAATAAGTGTGCATGCTTTTTCGTGGAGTGTATTCTAATAGGCCACAAATTAATAAAGGGTATGTTTCCAAATTATTGAAAAAATTCAACTAAACTGGTAGTGTCAAAGATAAACCAAGAATAGGAAGACCACAAACGGCTGTAGCTGGTAATGCAGACCTAATGCATTTAAGTTAAGTCATGACTTTGGTTTGCAAGATCGACAACATGTACCTGTTAAGACAACAGCAGCTTCACAAGGTCGTAGGCACTAAAAACCGGCAGACGAAGTGGCACATACAGATAGACTCTGGTGGGTGGGAATTAAGGGTGGCTCCTAAAACGTCAACATCTAATATTAAATCTTATTTGGAGAACATGTTTTTCAGCGGCGGTAATTCATAGTGAAGGAATTACCCAAACGCGATCAAGCACACAGTTTTGTTTTTAAAGTCGGTGCCGACATTTTACTCCAAGATTTGTTTAATGATTGCAGCATTTGGCCGACTGGTGTGCAGATTTCGTTTTTTTTTACATCGGCAAGCCAAGGACGTTGATACCCTCTGATCTACCATCTAAGCTACTACAGGACCGACAGAATATCAGACAAGGGGTTGGAGTACTATTTAAAGACATTTTTCATTTAGAGCACAAAAATACATTTCACCGTTTATAAATTGTTCTGTTAAGATGTGACGAGCCACCTTTTGTTTGTTAGACTAAGCACTGCATCGTGAGAGCTAAATAACGGTGTTTTGGTCTAAATAACTATAGTAAGGTTTCTTCATTTTGCAGAAAGCAACAAATATACGGAGGTGCAGCCGTGTTTGCACATCATAGTCTATCATCTAGGTGTAAGGAACTTAAGCTAGTAGATGCATTCTCTCTTGAGATGTCGTTTAAGTGCTGCGGGCTGGTGTTGACAGAAATGTTTGCATTTTAAACATTAACATGTCCCCGCAAGGTGATGTTTTTTGAAGCGGCGAGATTAGTTGCAGAGGTTTGTAATCGTTATGAGGTTGTTTTTGCTTGTGGTGATCACAACATTGATGAGTTTTGTAATGACATAGACAATAGGTAAGTCTCGCTGAGGGACGGATCCACGCGACCATTAGCTGTTATAAATGTAGCACTAGTGCAATTGACTATTGCATAACGAATGTACCTGATTATGTAAAATAGAGAATTTTTCAACCTGATTTGTCCGATTATTATGCACAGATTATAAACTTGAAGATGAGTGACCTGCAAGTTATATTATATTATAACGCAGTGTTAGCACATTTAAGGCACACATGATATTTATAGCATTTAGGTTTCTTATAATCTTAAGATAAATTATATTGTGGAGAGAATTATTGTGCAGTAAAATAATTAGGTTTTAATTCAGCTTATAGCCTGCTTTTGTCGTGTAAACTCGTGCTTCAGGCAAAAAAAGTTTTTTAAAGAGGTTCCCTGAACTTAAGTATATTTATAGCGCAGTCTTGGCGGATTTTGAAAAGGGGCTTAGAACAAAAATTGTCGCATTCCAGTCTGTTTTAATAGTTTGTTCAAATAAAAAGAACCTTCAAAAGTTTAGGAAAGCTCGATTAACTATCATCTGAAGCAGTTCTTAGGGATTCAGACAAAAATCGTTGGTTTCTTTAGAAAAGCATATAATAAAACAACCTGGGAGTCCAGACAAGCAGCGCTGGTTCCTTTAGGATAACGTACAAGTAAGAAAACCTGGGAGTCCAGACAAGCATCGCTGGTTTGTTTAGGACAAATTAGGATTATAGAAGACCTGGGTGTCCGGACAAGCATCGCTGGTTCCTGTAGGTCGAGATATATTTAGGAAGACGTGGCACTCGGGACATACATCGCTGGTTTCTTCTCGCACTTTGAAATGAGGCTGTTATCTATATTAATGTAAGTAGTGTTTTATTTTTACATTCGTTTATTCCTGTCTTATTTGTGTAATTGGAGTTTTCTGTTTTATAAACGTTTTAAAATATAAGATTTCCAACAAATACGTAGCTTATATAATATAGTAAGGAGAATTTTATGTCTGCGGTTCATGTAGATAATTCAATTCAGAGAGTAAATAATCTAAGATTAAATATGCCGAATAGTCAATGTGCTTCTATTTTAAGCAGCACAACAGATATGCAGTTATTAAAGTCTCATGGCGAGAGTATTCCTGTTTTTTGACGAAAATGGTAGACAGTTCAATAGATTTTTAAATTCTTGTGCGGCATCTTTAAGAAACTTTCAAAGTTCTCAAGAATTCGATCATCCAATAAATAGTTTATTTAATATAATTTTGTCAAAATTGAAAGGTAGGGCTGCTGATCTTATTTATCCTAGATTAGAGCTTAATTCTTGGTTTTCGATAAAAGAAGCATTAACTTTGAGTTTTTTTGATCAAAAAAGTATAGATTGTCTGATACAAGATCTTTTGTCTATAAAATCTATCAGAAATAAATCACCTACTCAATTTGGTATGACGATTCAAGATTCGGGAAGTGTGTTATTAAATCTGTAAATTAATATATCTATAGATGATGAGAATGAAATTAGAAAAAAAATTGCACATTACAATGATATTGCTTTAAAAACACTAATTAGTCGATTACCCTACGAGTTACATTTAGTGGTTAGGTTAAGATATGCTGATAGTCTTGAGAGAGCAATGTCTATAGTAATTGAGAGGAAAACTTTAAGAACTTTTCTAGACATAATGCTAGTGAATTTTACAAACAGCAACAACCAACTAAAAATCCTACATTTAATTCTGTACCGACTAATGCCGGAACGGCTCAGAATTTCAATAAGTTTGCAGTAAACTCAAATCAACCTATAGGTAATTTTCTAGCAAATAATTTATATAATCCCGAAAACCAATACAATAAATTTCCGTTTAGACAAAACTCTCAAACACCTTTCGAAAGTAATCAGATTAGGCAACATTTCCAGCCTAAACGTTTTAATACATTTACAAATAGATCACATAATTTACCACCGAATTATTCTTCACAAAATTACAATGAACATAAATTTATTCAAAGAATTAATGCTAATAAGCACATTTGGAGAACCCAAATCATCACAACACATTAAAAAACTGACGATCGTTTCACCAACAAAAATTAGCGTCATCAGAGTATGAAATAATTATTTATCCTCTGATGACGCTAACTTGGTTAGTAAAACGATCGTCAGGTTTTTTAATGTGCTTTGGTGATTTTGGTTCTCCAAGTGTGCTTATCGGTGCTCATCACAGGTTCCAATCTTCACTTAGTAAATAATGCTAATTCAAATTTTTATCAAGAGCCAATCGATAGAAGTTTAAGTAACTCTAGAAATACAAGGCAATTCGCAGCTAGGTCAAGTTCGACATTCACACATTAGGAGTTATTCGCTCAGCAGGTCGAAGACGAGGCTAGTAACTTATCTCCATATGTGCATGAAAATGAAAATAATACCATGCACCCACATAACGTTCCAGATGTTTGTAATACGTTTGATGATAATTTGAGGCTAGTAAATCATTTTAATGAAGGTAACGATTTTAATAATTATAACTATTCTCAGAGAAATGTTGGTCACTCTTTGCAGGACGAATTGCAGGACTCAGGGAAGGAAAATGTACTTCTTCACAGGTCAAATCGACCAGCAATGTAACATAATACAGCATAATAGTATAAGAACAGATTTACCATATGTATATTCTTTAATTAGAGACATATTTTCTTCTGGATACAGGTAGCTCAAAAGTCTCATAGATCATATATGAATATTCAAATGCTCTGAAAAATTCGTCGGTCTCATTGAAGTATAAATAAAAAGTCTGGACGCAGCAAGTGTGTTATGGTAGCGAATTTTTATTTAAATGTTTTTAATAGCAAATATGTTTGTTTTTTAAAGAAAGCAGGCATCAAATTTGGTTACCAGTATAACCTATATAGTAGAAACAATGTGCCATGTTTCATCAAAATAACTTTATTGTTTGAAAACGTACAAAAATTTCCGAAAGTAAACTTAAAGTGTTCCTGACAAAACTCGTTTCTTGGTCTACCTTTTAGGTTAATAGCAAATTGAGCTTTTCAAATATGAAGCATTTAATCAAAATTCGCTACCATCACGAACTTGCTGCGTCCCGAATTTCTTTTTTTACAAGTATGCTATATATTTCGATGGAAAATGCAAAAATGCAAAAATGCAATAACATACGGCGTGTTCGACTAAAAAAAAAAAAAAATTGTATCACCAACGACTTATGGGCCACTCTGTGATTGTAGAAATAATGTTTTAAGATGTAGCTCAAGACATCCTATAATTAATGTATACAATATGTTCTCATATCTTGTATAATAACGGATATATTGAGCTTTATTCATTTTTTACGAAAATTCGACGAAAATTATATACCATTAAACGATGAACTCTATACATAAGACTACTGCCAAGCATCAGAGAAAGGGTCTATTTGAAATGAATTTTCTGGAAACATTTTAGTAAAATTAAGGACAATGACGGTTCAAACTAAGACTGCAAGGCTTGTAAAACATTCTTCTTAAGACATTTTCTTTCCATAGCCCGTATTTGATCCAAATTATTCGCCTAAATGTTGCCAATTTTGATGTTTTAAATCGCGACTTTGACGTTTTGAGTAAAACCCCAATTTATTTTTCTTTAAATGTCTGTAACTTTTTTGTCTTTTGACCTACAAAGCTAAGTTTTGGTAGATGATTTACGTATCGCAATATAAACCAGTGTACCAAATTTGATTGCCTTTACTTTGTTATTTCCGAAGATATAATTTTTTTTCGAAAGAAACCCAAAATTTTCCGGGAAAACCTCGGCCGATTTTATTCTTCAAAGCTACCCAAGTCACTTGCAAAGAGAAGGTATTCACCAAATTTAGTCAAAATCTGCCCATTATTTTTTGAGTTATCGGTGTGATATATATATATATATATATATATATATATATATATATATATATATATATATACATATATATATATATATATATATATATATATATATATATATATATATATTGCTATAGATAGCAAATGATAGGAAAGATTACGAAATTTTAATGGGAAAACGGGAAATTTATACATCCTAGTATATATAAAATAAATATATACACCCTAAGGTAGCAATGAAAGAGTTTTGGCAGGAGATGTCAACGCCCGACATGAATGTCAGTGACCCATGTAGCAACCCTCGATGTTAAGTTACATTCGAGTAATAAAAAAAATTATATTCTAGAAATATCCACAAAGAAACCAAGAACAATGCTTCAGTTTTTGTAGGGAGAATGAGATTGTAGATAATAAATGCATTTCTGTTGATTTATTTTGTGTAAACATAAAGGCTCGATGTATTAAAAGAGCAGAGGTCATTTGTAAAAACAAAACTGTATGTAGTATTAAGGTAATGTGCGCGGAAGAAAAAAAACGTAAAAAGACGCTAAAGGTTTGACGGAAAACACAAACACAGGTGGTGTGATGAACAATAGCGTTTTTTCACCTGTAAGAAAGTGAATAAAAGCAACGGTCCGAGAGGATCCGGCGTCTGTCTTTTCCATCCAGTGAATTCATCAGCATCACTTCACCAGACCAGGTGATCATCGTCATAATTATGTAAGTTGACATAAGAGATTCCAGAGTGCATCGAAGGGAGAGTATAAAACACCTCCAGAGTGCTACGACTAGGGAATAAATATATCAATATGTTAACGAAGTAAATCCGTTAATAATCAATAAATGGACAGTAAATTATGGCATGGACAAATTAGAAAGATAATAATAATTAATCAGGGGCCGTATTAATGGAAGAACAATATATAATCCAATGGAAAATGTTTCAGTAAGTGTTACCTTTTCCTAAATTGACCAGTGCGGGTTGAATTTCACCATTTTAACAGCACCAATCAAATATTTTTGTGCTAATAAATTTCAAAAACAAAAATTTTGTTTGAAATAAACGGAAAGAGACCGTGATCTCTGTAGAATTGTCGATGTATATTGATTATGTTGTATCCATGTTTAACCGGTAATTGTGTAATTATTTATAATGTTACCAGAATGTTTTAATAGGATTTTTCAATTTATATTTATGTCAAGAATGTTTTAAAATATCTCTTTGTATTTAACGAGTGTCATATCGACACAGTTAAATGTTTTAATAGGATTTTTCAATTTATGTTTATGTAATGAATGCTTTAAATGTTTCTGTTTGTATTTAATGTGTGTCAAATAGACACCGTAAAATTTGTGTAATGAATTAAGTGGAATGTATAACAGATTATAATTAACGGAAGTATTGTTCTTAGTTGATAATTAATCAGCAAAATTGTTGTATAGCCATCTGTGCAGAGCGAAATTAATTTTTGATCAAGTGAAAATCAATAAATGAATTTAAATAACACATATTAGTGAATTTTAATTAGTAGAAGCTAGCTGTAATTATAAGGAACCCAACCTGATGATTAAGACATATGTTCTCAGCTCTAAAATAAACATTTGCAGGTATATACTACCCATAAAGTAATACCATAGCAATTTGACGCCCAAGTCGTGGGACTTCTAGAAAAATTTGACCTAAAAAGAACATGATTAAAAATTTTTCTTTGTGTGTAAAAATAAAGTTATTTTCATAGAAAATTTTAATAAAATAAACATTTGTTCGCAATATAGCACATGATTGGCACAAATACAGGGTTTCTGTTAAATTTTAATAAAATTTTAATTACGTTAGAATAAAGCAAATTTTCATAAAAACGTAATAGTATTTTAACACAAGGGATTTAGAAGTAAACCAATTTTAAATAAATTAGCACGACTCATTTAAATACAGTAAAGTTAAAATAAATCAGTTCAACCAATTTAATGAAAATTAGCAAAAATTCTAATACCGTATGCTATTTTAATATGAAACAGTAAGTTGCACATATAACCAATTGTTTTATGAAAAATAAATATAGGTGGTGTATTTGAAAGGGTCAAAGCTTAGAAAAGGGGACAATTAAATTTTAAATTCACAGGGAAATTAAATAAATCAAGCTTGAACACGTCCGGGGAAAAACAGTTAGAAAGTGATAAACCAATTGGGCCAGAATCTGAAGAACCTATAATCAGCGTACCTGAAGATCCGGAGAAAATGGCAGAGCCAGAACCAAAAAAACCTAAACAGTTCACGGAATGGAGGGGACGTAAAGCGAGTTCGGAAGAAGGGACCATATCACAGGAAGAAGAAGAAACCGAATATCGGGGCGATGAAACCTTTATATTAGAAAAAGAAAAGGGACAGAATAGCGCCGTCAAGGAAAGTCCTCTGGAGCAAACAGTAAAAGGACAGGAGGAAGAATCAAAAATGGAGAAGTTATTCGCCGTTTTGTTCAAGAAAATGGAAGAAGACAAAAAGGAAAACCAACAAAATAGTTCCGAATTGAGAAAAGACATAAATAATAAATTCGAAGAAAACAAAAATGAAATTAAACAAGATATTGGCAAGTTGGAAAAACAACAAAAAGAATATATTAAACATACGGATGAACATTTTAGGAGATTGTATGAAAATATACAAGAAACCAAAACAGAAATTTTAACAGGAATAAATAAAATTTATCAACTGGATACTGAGGTAACAGTAACGCAAGAAAAATGCCAAGAAAGCCATGAAATAATCAAGACGGAACTGGACACGGTAATACAGTTGTGCCGTGACGAAATACAGGAAGAAACGGAAATGATGAGGTACGACATTAAAAAGGTCGAAACGCGTGTGGAGCCAATTGACGGAAATGAAGCCCGAGTCGAGCAGGAAACTGATGAACAACTAATTAAAATCGAAGAAAACATACCAGAAACAAGCCCAGAAAAATACATAGAAGAGGAATTACTACCGGACGAAAATATACTAGAAATGAGCCCGGAAAAATTCGTATATACTGCCGAAGAAAAATTAATAACGGCAACACATTATTTTTACTGTATCAATATTGGAAATGACCAGAAAAATAAAACTAGGTTTCAAGGCAATAAACCTTATAAAAAAAAATAACAATAGCCGCAATTATAAATTTAGAAACCTTTTCGTTAAAAACAATAATTTTCACGATGAATACAAATCCAGTCATAGTCAGAAATTTTATAAAAACAAAGATTCTGGAAATTATAATAAATTTAAAACTTATAAGCCAAAGTTTAATGAGCAGAACAGACATATTTGGCATGAAAATAAACTAAGTAATGTAAATAATAAGACACGTCATTGCAACTATAGCAATTTTAATTTCGAAAGTAAAAAGCAAAAATTTAAGATAAAGAAAAATTAATCTGCATGAATTTTGATCGAATCCAATATGACCTAAGCAATGAAAAGGATAATCGCATGCCGAATAGACGAATTTTAATGTACAAAATAAATAGTAAAATTACCAGACAAAGAATTTTCTCCTAAAATAAATAAAATTGATTAGATAGAACTATATGACGAAAAGTTGGTCAATTTAAAATAAAAATTTCAGTAAAAAAAAAACCCTGAGAACAGAAAATAAAACAAGTAGGCATTCTAATAACCCGAAGAATAAAAAACCCAGAGTATAGAAAATAAAACAAGTAGGCATTTAAATAATGACCCAAAGAAATACGAATCAGAAAAGCGAAATTTCATAAGAAAATTTAAGAGATAATAAATAAGGAGCAATGCTCGAATTAGATGCAGTTATTGGATAAGTCAATTAATATAACCATAATTCAAAGGTAGAAAGGGGGAAATAAGTTAAAATAAAATAGAAAATTATTATTATTATTGAGTAATAGGAAACATGGAATAAGTAGACGAGAAAAATATGTAAAAGGTCTGAAAGACAGAAACCGGTTAAGTACCGAGAAATAATTATAATTAGCAAAAAGATAGAATATATATAAGGGTCGGATTGATAGGAAAGAATTTGTATAGATGGTGTAGCGATAAGATTGAAATATAAAAAAATGTGAAGTAAAATGATTAACGATACAAAGATATCGGTCATTTAAAATGAAGTATAGTATATGGGCGATCCCAAAGAGGTCGGTCCCGAATTATTGAAGTATATATGTGAATGGAATATTGAAAAGAATATTGAAAGTATATAGAATGAATAATGAAAGTATAATATGATGCAAGTAATAATGAAATATGTATAGGGGGTATGTGAAAAGTCAGAAGTAGGGAGACCGTATATGTTATGTAGAAAAGATAAATTATTAGAAGTTGATAAATAATAGAAGTATTACATAGTCCTATTCCATGATAGTATAAAGATATGATAATTTAGCATAATGAAATAAGATTCAAAGGAAAGATACCCCATAAAAATATGACAAATAAAAATACCAATAACTGTCATTTATTGAAATAAATTCAGAGGGAAGTTTAAATAAGTCGAAATAACCAGGGGATGGCATAAATTTAGATCATATAGAACAATCAATTGATTTGCCAAAAGAAAGAAACATATAAAACCAATTGGTGTGCCATAAAAGGCGCTGTTGAATAAAATAAAATGTTTTAATTATTAAAGTGTCATACAAGTCGATTATGAATTAAATTTAAGAGTTTTAATATTAGAATGTCATGAAAGGCAATTTTAAATAAAATAAAGGGTTGTAATGATTGAAATGTCATAAAAGTCGATTTAGAATAAAATAAAATTTTGGAATGTCAAAAAAGGCGATTTTGAACAAAATATTTTAGTCAATGAATAAAGATGATCTGACTAGCAAACAGTATCCAGACTCACTTTTAGAAAGGGGGAATTGCTATAGATAGCAAATGATAGGAAAGATTACGAAGTTTTAATGGGAAAACGGGAAATTTATACATCCTAGTATATATAAAATAAATGTATACACCCTAAGGTAGCAATGAAAGAGTTTTGGCAGGAGATGTCAACGCCCGACATGAATGTCAGTTACCCATGTAGCAACCCTCGATGTTAAGTTACATTCGAGTAATAAAAAAATAATTATATTCTAGAAATATCCACAAAGAAACCAAGAACAATGCTTCAGTTTTTGTAGGGAGAATGAGATTGTAGATAATAAGTGCATTTCTGTTGATTTATTTTGTGTAAACCTAAAGGCTCGATGTATTAAAAGAGCAGAGGTCATTTGTAAAAACAAAACTGTATGTAGTATTAAGGTAATGTGCGCGGAAGAAAAAAACGTAAAAAGACGCTAAAGGTTTGACGGAAAACACAAACACAGGTGGTGTGATGAACAATAGCGTTTTTTTCACCTGTAAGAAAGTGAATAAAAGCAACGGTCCGAGAGGGTCCGGCGTCTGTCTTTTCCATCCAGTGAATTCATCAGCATCACTTCACCAAACCAGGTGATCATCGTCATAATTATGTAAGTTGACATAAGAGATTCCAGAGTGCATCGAAGGGAGAGTATAAAACACCTCCAGAGTGCTACGACTAGGGAATAAATATATCAATATGTTAACGAAGTAAATCCGTTAATAATCAATAAATGGACAGTAAATTATGGCATGGACAAATTAGAAAGATAATAATAATTAATCAGGGGCCGCATTAATGGAAGAACAATATATAATCCAATGGAAAATGTTTCAGTAAGTGTTACCTTTTCCTAAATTGACCAGTGCGGGTTGAATTTCACCATTTTAACAGCACCAATCAAATATTTTTGTGCTAATAAATTTCAAAAACAAAAATTTTGTTTGAAATAAACGGAAAGAGACCGTGATCTCTGTAGAATTGTCGATGTATATTGATTATGTTGTATCCATGTTTAACCGGTAATTGTGTAATTATTTATAATGTTACCAGAATGTTTTAATAGGATTTTTCAATTTATATTTATGTAAAGAATGTTTTAAAATATCTCTTTGTATTTAACGAGTGTCATATCGACACAGTTAAATGTTTTTTCAATTTATGTTTATGTAATGAATGCTTTAAATGTTTCTGTTTGTATTTAATGTGTGTCAAATAGACACCGTAAAATTTGTGTAATGAATTAAGTGGAATGTATAACAGATTATAATTAACGGAAGTATTGTTCTTAGTTGATAATTAATCAGCAAAATTGTTGTATAGCCATCTGTGCAGAGCTAAATTAATTTTTGATCAAGTGAAAATCAATAAATGAATTTAAATAACACATATTAGTGAATTTTAATTAGTAGAAGCTAGCTGTAATTATAAGGAACCCAACCTGATGATTAAGACATATGTTCTGAGCTCTAAAATAAATATTTGCAGGTATATACTACCCATAAAGTAATACCATAGCAATATATATATATATATATATATATATATATATATATATATATATATATATATATATATATATATATATATATATATATATATATATATATATATATATATATAGAAACATATAAAAATTGAAACTCATCCCGGATATGGGTTCTAAGGGTCCTAGTTCGCGCTCATTTAAAAAAAAAATCAAAATTCAAAAGTGGGGATCTCTTTATTAGCGCATTTTTTCTAAGAAAATTCACTAATAAGCCATTAGATGTATTGATGTATTTTCACGAAACCTCGCATTTGTCTACAAATGAAGTTGGTATATTACACGATGTTTCACAAAAATATATGTTAAATTTGCTAAAAAAACAAAATTTTCACCCATACAACAAAGTACATCTTGTACAAAAACATGTAGGTGGCGATTTTAATAGGCGTGTTGAATTTTGAAATAGTATGATAGGCATTGTTTAATGAGATTTCGGACTTCGGTAGAAACATTATTTTCTCAGATGAAGCTACGTTTACACTGCATGGATTTATTAATAAACAAAATTGTCGTTATTAGTGCCAACAAAATCCACATTGGATGCTGGAGACTTAAACCTAGCGACTACAAGAAATTAATGTATGGGCCAGTGTACTAGATGGCAGTATTAGTTCTTTATTGAGGGACATCTAATATCTGAAAAGTATTTAAATTTATTAAGAAAATAAATAATACCCGCTGTGGTTGCAGTGCGCCCAGTTAATGAAGTTTTGTGTCAGCAAGATAGAGCTCTCAGTGATTTTTTGGAGCCGCGCGTGGCAATAGTTGGTTGAAGTTTTCTCAGAAAAGGGGAATGGGCGCGGCAGCGCTCTCAAATGGCCTGTTCTCCTGATTTGACGCCACGTAATTTTTTCGGGTCGCTTCAAGAATTTTGCTATTAAATTTGGCAGACCTGAAAGCTATAAATATTGGTGAGAGAAGACGGATTGTGCATTCCAACTCAATTAATGTAATAAATTTCATTAAAACGCGAGTTCAATTGTGTATTGATAATAATGGACAACATTTTGAACATTTAATTGGTTAAGTATTATTGCTGTTTCATTTTATTTTTGCTTTGCCAGATTCTTCGAGAATTAAGGTTAATATTAATAATACTGCAAGAGCCTCGGTGGTTCAGAACGTGTGCCTCTGAACCGGAGGGTACTGGGTTCGATCCCAGGGTTCTCCTTTCACTTTTTCAGTACAAAGTGTAACATTAACATCAACCGAGGTTCTGGAATTGTATTTGAGCAAGTTGAATGTCTGCACGTTCCGCCCTTCGGAGGGGGCGTAAAGCCGTCGGTCCCGTGTCCATGCGATGTTGTGCACGTTAAAGATCCCTACCCTACTTACATAAAGGCAGGGGTTCGACAACATTTCCAGGATGGTGAGGTGAAACTGCTCCCTGGCGTCGGTGATTGCCCATAGTCGCGGAAATAGGCCGACGTTAAAGAAACAAAACATACACAATAATACTGCAAAATAGTTTTAGATAAATCGACTGCTGATAGATGGAGTTTGCTACCTTATATACACTTTGATACTACTTTTATATTGTGGAAATTCGTCTTGACGTTGTGACAATTTGTCGTTGCCGAGTTATTGGCGTTATTGGTTCGTCGCTGGTCACATACGGTAAGTTTAAACTGACATTGCTATTCTTTTTTTTTTGTAAACTTCATATTTTTTGTGATTTTTCGGTTTTCTCTTACGTTTTTTGGTTAGTTCAGGTCAGGGTCAAATCAGGTAGAGTTAAGTGAGGTCAGGTAGAGTCAGATCGGGTCATGTTAAGTCACGTCACGTTAGGTCAGGTCAGGTCGTTCAGACTTGCTTGGTAAAGTATTTTGTAACTTGCAGTAAGATCTTTAGCAGGAGACACAAGCCGGTTTTATCTTTCAGTATGCCATACCTAGGCTCCAAAAAGTCGTGGATGCCTAAAACCTTCGCATAAACAGATACGACGCTTCGCGCTATTCTCCGCTGCATTAAATGGCAGTACTTGCCTTAAGTCAGACTTTTTGGAGCGCAGGTGTGACATACTAAATAGTCCAGAAAAAGATTAAACCCGTTTGTGTCACCTCCTATACATCCTACCGCAATTCCCGGCAGGGCTGAAGTGATGGTGGCTAGCGAGTGATGTATATATGTATGTATATAGATATATATATATATATATATATATATATATATATATATATATATATATATATATATATATATATATATATATATATATATATATATATGCAGTTGTTGTGTCAATGTAGGGGAGCAATAAAGTAACAATAGTTTACCTTCATCTAATCATAATACGTACTATATTACCTTATTAAGACGATAAAGAGAGATGTTGTGAAAACACCGCGTAAACCTGGCCGGTGAGGAGAGCTAAGCTGTAGGATTACAGAGGTCAGTTTCAATGCTTTATATATATATATATATATATATATATATATATATATATATATATATATATATATATATATATATATATATATATATATAATAAACAAGGAGCAGTTGCTATTATTAGTTACAAAATTAATTTTAAACATCGCACTTTAACTGGCAAATTTGACAAATAAATTCAAGAATTGAAATACATGTCAAGACATTTTTAGCAAAGCTGACCTAAAAGTAACAGGGGATTTGAAAAAACTTAAAATTACAGGGTTGCGTAAATGACCTTGTATAGAGTCACAGGCATTTGAGAGCAGTTTTAGAGGCAATTACAGTAATGTTACTTAGTATGGGTTCAAAGGTAAGTAATAGTAATAGGAATATACATTTTGCAAATAAAGCATACGATATCCCACATAAAGGATTTATTGTGCTTACAAAAGATGCAATTTTAATATCAGGGTCCAATAAAAACAGCAAAAATTATTCAAACTCCCACCTTTCTTTGAAAAAACTAATTAGAAACACACTATTATCATTTTTAACACTCTTTCTCATTTATAAATTGGTTACCCAAAAAATATGAACGTAACATATTTACAGTAAATTTGGGGTTTGCTGGATTCTCCAGCTACTACGCAATTTTTTTAACTAAAAATATATCTGGTTTACAAACAATTTGCTTTAATCTAGTACGCACAAGATTCGAACAGTATTGGTAATGCTTCAGTATATTATTTCATGCATTTTTATTACACACTTACATACTGTTCATTAACTCTCGTAAATATAATCTAACAAAAGAAGCTTTAAAATTATTGAGAATTACTTTGTTGATTTAATATGACCAATATGAAAGCAACAAACAACCTTACACGTTAAAGGTAGCGAGTACAAAATATAATACTTACTACAGAGAGGTAAACACGGATCCGTAAATAATGAATGAATTTCCAAAAAGTCTGTAGAAGGTAAACTTATAGAAATGGGATTTTTCATATTATTTAAAAAAACAATTACTATAAATTATATTGGCAACCATGCACTTACAAATGTTAAATTAAAAACGGAATTTAACAGCAATTTCGCAGCATTAGTTATTTACTGTGTCATGTCATGACCTGCTGATTGAAAACCAATCATATATAGTGGCAGGGATCGTTAATTAATAAGTTTAAACTTATGTATGAGGCAGCAGTGCGTTTTCGTAGCGAAGAAGAGTCAAATGCAGGAAGTGGTGGAGAGTGGAGCGCCACAGGTTTCTATCTTTGGGGCGCTACTCTTCATATTCTTTATGAATAATTTATTTCATTTTATGTCACAGAGCCACTGCGTATGTTACTCTGACGACAGCTGAATTATGTAAGAAAAATGCGCCCTAGATACTCCGAAAACTGAGATGATATCTGTTGAGAAGTTATCAAAAGTGTGCTTCACACAAAATCTTAAATTAAGCCCAACAAAGACTTCAAACGTAATTTTTTGCACAAATTCTGAATCGCCAACAAAAAATAATGCTTACCTCTTTGGTATGAATCTAGAAGGGCTCTCAAGTGAGATGCTCTTATTTATTTATTTTTATTTATCAACCTATATTTGTAGTTAGAAAACTAAGGAATCCAATTGACAAAAATATACTCATGGTAGCCTATTTTTCTCTCCATTTCATGGGCATATCTCTATGCTACTTATTTGTGGGACATTCATCAAACGCTGTGCAAGTCTTCAGGCTAGTGAATGGCACGAGTTTACTAGCAAAACAACTAATCGATTGGCCGTTATTCATTCTACGTTGCTTAAAATAATTCCACATATTAATGAATTTAATATGTCAAGATTCTGTACTACTAGAATTACCAGAATAAAGCGTAATTTTCCACATTACCTGCATAAAATAGGCATTGGTAACAATTCGTATTATACAGTTACCCAGGAACTCCAGAACACCTTATGTTTCAGTGCAGTCTGTATAACTCGATGCGTAGGCAACTCTGGAGAGAACTTTCAGGGATCGAGTTTCCTGTTAATTTAGCAACACTAATTCGTAATTCGTAAATAGCCTCAAGATCTATAATATGCTAATAAAATTTATTCGGCAAACAAAAATCAAAATTTAGTTTAAGTATAAGCCTTAGTTAAAAGTAATAGCATATAACTTTAGCTTCCCTACTCTCTCACATATTTTTTTATTGTCCCATGTCATTAACTACCCAGTGTTATTTGTTAAAAAATAAAAAGTATGGACGCAGCAAGTGCGTTATGGTAGCGAATTTTAATAGAAATGTTTTTAGTGGCAAATGTGTCTTTTTAATAAAAGGCATCAAATTTGATATAACCTATATAGGAGAAACAAATGTACCATATTTCATCAAAATCACTTTATTGTTTGAAAAGGTACAAAAATTTTGCGAAAATAAACTTTAAATGTTCCCTAAAACTGGTCCTGTTTTCCTGGCCAACGAACCTCTTCAAGCTATTTACACACCTGCCAAGATATAATTATTCGCGAAAAGTGTAAAAAAAACACGTTTCTATGAAAATTTGCAAACAATTTCTTTCACAAAAGCTCGCCATTTGCTTTACAACAATTGGCTTAAGTAATATTACGCGGCAATTACATTTTTTTGCGAAAATATGATAAACAATTTTTTAAGAGAATTCAAAAACACTTTTTACAATAACATATTAAAGATTTATTATTAATTACCAACATTTCACAAAAACTTACAAAAAAAGATTTCTACGAAAACACTAACAACAAAATGTGTAAATATTTTTTACACGTGAACTTTCTGAAGAGTTCTATAAAATTAAAATGATATAGGTACCTAATCTGCAATTAAAATTAAAAAAAGAAAGAAAATGTAAACAAGTAATATTTTTAACTTTTCTTGGAAATTTGAACCAGTCGAAGTAAAGAAATATATAAGCAAAAAAATGCTCATATTTTCAGGTCACAAGCTGTCAGAAATAAGAGCGTTATTTGAATCTGTCACTTTGAAGTTTGATTTGACATTTGTGAAAACAGTCTATCACCTAGTTATATATTATGAAAATGTATAGATGGATAATCTTATCAAATTAATTATTGCTTACCCTGTTTGTACCAAAATTAATTTAAATATTTTAATTTAAATTCACTAAATAATCACACATCCTGATCGGTTATTATAATTAAATAAAAAACTATAAAAAAGCTTAAAACTGATCTAAATATGAATCATGTTATGCGATTATAAATGTTTTTTTGTACTTTAACGTCGGCCTATTTCGGCAACTATGGCCAATCACCGACTCTAGAGAGCAGTTTCACCTCACTATCTTTGAAATTTTGCCGAATCCCTGCCTTTCTGTATGGAGGGTAGGGATCTTTAACGTGCCCAAGATTACATGGACATGGGACCGACGCTTTACGCCCCCTCCGAAAAGCGGATCGTGCAGACATTCAACTTGCTCAAATGCAATGCCAGCACGTCAGTTGATGTTAATTTATTACAGTTTGTATTGAAAAAGTGAAAGGAATACCCTGGGAATCGAACCCAGTACCCTTCGGTTCAGAGGCACACGTTCTTACCCCTGGACCACCGAGGCTCAGATTATAAATGTGTATGTTTCAAACACTAGTCATTAGGTGTAGGGAGTGTTATACAAAGCAGAGCGGACGCCCTTTACTGCTGGAACACAAGATTCAGAGTCAGCTACTATTCTCAGAGTGTTCTGTATATAGCATCTCGATTTTTTCGACGAATAATATACACGAAAACCTCTTTAAGTGCGTCGTTTTAATGGAACTCCGCTATTTATTGTTAAAAACAAATTATCACAATTTTTGCCATGTGTCAAAAACATAATAAGTTGCAAAACAATAATTGAAATTGCGACAGCGTAAGCTCCTTTTATATAACTACGCTGCACTTGGGGTATTCAAGGAAAGTGTTTGTGTCTTGTAAATTAGTTAGTGCATTTTATATGCCGCTATATATATATATATATATATATATATATATATATATATATATATATATATATATATATATATATACGGGGTATCCCACTAAGAGTTGCTGCGTCCTGGGGTTTTAATAGTTAGCATGAGCATTAAAAATAATATTAGTTAAAAAAAATTACGTTAAAAATTCTAAAACACATTTTTTCTAAAAAATTTTCTAAACAATTTTTTTGCATAAACTTTCATTCAAACATTATTTTTCACGAATTTCGTACAAAAAGTTCCAGCAAAACTTCGCTTAACATCCTTTCACACAAAAATTCTAAACAATGTTTTCTTTCCAGAAAATTACAAACATTTTTTCTTTCTAGGAAATTTGCTAAAAAGTTTGTAAGAAAATTTGCTATTACATAAACATTTTGTACCTGAAAATAATAAAAAAATTAGAAAAGAAAGTTCACAAAGCTGGGATTGAACACGCCTCATCTCTATTCATGGCTTTACCGACTTAGTTACGAAGCAGGTAACAGTTCGTTGTATTAAACGACGTATAAGCTCGTTTATAAATTTATGGTCTACAATAGCAAATACTTTCTATTTTAAATATTGTTTTTCAACATATTTTATCAAATGATCACAGAAATCTAGGACTTCGTTAAAGACATATCATTTGATATTTTCGGATATTTTTCATCCTTCATGCCGAGAGTCTTTGTTAAACCTCGTGAGTTTTGACATTTTAAATCGTCACTGACATTTTCAAAAGAAAAACTATAAAAATTTTATAGTCATTTTTTTTGTATTTTTTGACATATTTGAGCCAAAAAGAGTTAGTCGTTGTCTGTTATATTTAGTAGCTTATGTTTAACACAAAATATTTTGGTTTTGTACGTTTCTCTGATCACCCGTGAAATCCATTTTTTTTTAAATCCCTATAACCTATTTTCCTTTTAATGTATAAATATAAATTTTGGTACGTGATTTATATTTTATACTATCAAGCTTCGTACCAAATTTGGTTGCCATGGCTTTGTTATTTCAGGAGATATAAAAATTTTCCGAAAGAAAACCTCAAATTTTCCCGAAAAAGCCAGTCAGATTGTTGTGGATAACTAACTTATCCAAGCCACTTGGAAATGTATGGTACTCACTAGATTTGATCAAAATCGGCCTATTATTTTTTGAATTATCGGTGATATATATATATATATATATATATATATATATATATATATATATATATATATATATATATATATATATATATATATATATATATATATATATATATAAACATATAAAAATTCAAACTGACCCTGGATGTGTGTTCTAGGGGGCTTAGTTCGCGCTCATTTGAAGATATTTTTTTTAAATTCAAAAGTTGCGATCTCCTCAATTTTTTCTACGAAAATTCACTAACAATACAAACCAATAGCCACTGGTTGTGGTTTTATTATAGAAAGAGTTAGTAAACGGAAACAGTTAAACATGGTATCGGTTTTATCTTAACATCACTTATAGGTTATATTTCTAGTATATGTTTAATTTAAGCATATATTTTAATACTTATTAAGAACGCGTTTTAATTTAAAATACAATGGAAGTATCTTTGAAAATATATTAATATATCAGTAACCTTTGGGTTGAAACCCATACCATCTGATATTCATATTATTGCCTCGGAACTATTACATAATGCCGCTATAAGATATATATATATATATATATATATATATATATATATATATATATATATATATATATATATATATATATATATATATATATATTTATATATATATATATATATATATATATATATATATATATATATATATATATATATATATATATATATATATATATATGCAGTGTGAACAGACTTATGAAATAAAATTCATTATTCAGCAAAAAATAGTTTTTGTAGAAACGCTGAGACACGTGAAGTTTAATTTGTCGAATATTATCTTACAATCGTAGTGAAAAAAAATAAACTCTCACAATTTCACCCCCACCACTTTATCCATTTTTTTAAATAGCAACCCTACATTTTTTTCATTACAATTCGATGGATCACATTTTTCTGAATGCGAAGCTAGCCCGCATGTATGGTCTAATATTACAGTTTTCAACACAGGGTGAAAATTTAATACCGGAATATTAAAACTAAACAGTTTACCCTGAAATTCAAATTTTGAAAATAAACTTAATCAAAACGCTCCTTTCTTATAATAAATGTTCAAAATGTTCTTCATTCACTTGCACACAACGAAATAATCTGCTCTGGAATTCTTCACTGACTGTTATCTTAAATTTCTTATCTTGTCTTTTATCTAAAACGTACTTGGTATCATTAATCGTTTCTTGTTAACTACCAAAGTTTGCAGTGTGAAAGGTGAAATTTAACAGTTCTGTTTTATTTTGTGGTATATTGTGTTGAATACACAATACCATCACCAGATCAACTGCCGACCTCCTTTCCTTTGTCGCCCATTCTTGGAACAAGTCTATGGAACTACACGGTAAATCCCAGATTGTCGCTCTAGACATATCCAAAGCATTTGACCAGGTCTGGCACGCAGCGCTGCTTAATAAACTACCGGCCTATGGCCTACCACCAAAACTCTGTACATGGACAGCAAATTTCCTCTCCAACCGGAGCATTTCTGTTGTCGTGGATGGCCATTACTCTAAACTGTATCCAATTAATGCAGGAGTTCCTCAAGGTTCAGCTTTAGCCCCTACTTTGTTTCTTCTCTACATCAATGACCTCCTCTCTAGCACATCCAACCTAGTTCACAGTTACGCGGACGACAGCACCCTCCACTCAAATATACAATATTCTAAGCCTGTCTCTTTAGCCCAATTAGATAAGGATCGCAGACTCATGGAGGGTTCTATCTCCGTGGATCTCCAAAAAATATTAGACTGGGGAAGTAGAAATCTTGTACAATTCAACCCCACCAAATCCAGTCTTGCTTTCTTTCTCATAAGAGATACACCAGCCCTAGACCCACCACAATAAACAACCAAGTTATTCAAAGTAATGAGTCATTTTCATTTGTTGGCATTTCTGTGGATCGAAATCTCAATTGACACCAACATGTCACATCAATTGCAGAAGCGGCTGTTAAGAGATTAGGTTTCCTCTTCCGGGCTCGCAAATACTTTTCACCAGCTAATCTCTATACATTATATACTTCACAAATAAGACCAAACCTCGAATGCTACTCCCACATCTGGGGTGCTGCTGCCGCTTATACACTCGCTATCCTGGACTCCATTCAGAAGAGAGCTATACGTCTCATCGGTGACCGTACCCTTACCCAAAGGCTGCCATTCCTTGCCCACCGACGTTGGTGACATATCTCTCTTTTATAGATATCTGCACAGGCACTGCTCATAGGAGCTTTCCTCCATAGTTCATCCACCTGCTACCCCCAACAGATCTACCAGGGGAACAGAGCGAATGCACCCTTTTACTGTCCAGGTCACCAGACATAGAACATTTTGTTATGCCCGCTCTTTTGTCCCGAGGACTTCCAAGTTGTGGAATTCCTTGCCGGCACATGTTTTTCCTTCTCCACCGAACCTCCAAACCTTCAAGTCCAGAATTAACAAGTTGCCTCTTTCCTCCTTGTCAACACCCACGGTACAATAGTGCTTAGGCTGTAAGCCCTCGTGGTGTGTTATTGAAATTTAAAAAAAAGGTCTCTCATAATTTATTCGTAATTGTGTTCCGATAATTTCAATTAATTTTTGGTGTAATAATGCGATACTAAACTGAAACTCTGCGAACAGAAAAATAATGATGATTGGGTATGGTGATATGTGTAAAACACAGGCACACGTTGTTAACCTATTTAATGAAAGACATCCAGATTTGCCCCCACTAACCCAGGGAACTGTGTCTAAGATTCATTCACAGTTTCGTGATTATGGACTCGTTAAACCACTGCCTAGGAGACCCAAATTTGTTGAAGAAGATGTAAAACTCAATATTTTATTGGCTTTTCAAGAAGAACCAACCACTTCTACCCGTCAAGCTGCATGTGAAAATGATGTCAGTCATTCAACAGTTTTAAGGTGTCTTTAAAAACGAAAAAATGCATCCCTATAAACTACAACACGTTCAAGAGTTGATTGACGGTGATTCTGATAGAATGCTGCAATTTTGTGAACAACTGCTGGACATGTTGCATAGAAATATTATTTCGTCTGCTGGCGTTCTGTTTTCCGATGAAGCAACATTTATTTTGAATAGCGATGTAAACAGGCACAATTGCAGATACTGGGCCGCCGAAAACCACCACTGGATGCGACAAACACACAGTCAGCGTCCTTAGAAGTTGAACGTTTGGGCGGGTATCATTGGTGATTACGTAGTTGGACCTGTTTCTATAGAAAAACTAAACGGTACAAGATATTTAGAAACGCTAAGAGAACAGGTTGTCTCAATGTTAGCAGAACTGTGTCCAAATGTAATGGAACCTAATACTCCCCATGAAAGGATATGGTTTAAACGAGACGGTGCACCGCCCCACCACTCTTCAGGTACGGGAGTATTTACACGAAGTCTTTCCACAAAGATGGATTGGACGAAGGAGTTTCGTAAAATGGCCCGCTAGATCACCAGATCTTACACCTCTTGATTTCTTTTTATAGGGATATCTTAAAAACAGAGTGTATAAAACTCGACCTGCTGATTTAGATGATTTGGAAATGAAAATAACAACAGAAATTAGGAACGTACCGCCTGACGTGTTGAACAGAGTTAGGGAAGAATTCCCGAGCAGATGTTGTGTGCAAGTGAATGAAGAACATTTCGAACATTCATTATAAGAAAGGGACGTTTTTATTAAGTTTATTTTCGAAATTTGAATTTCATGGTAAACTGTTTAGTTTTAATATTCCGGTATTAAATTGTCACCATGTGTTGAAAACTGTAATATTAGACCATAAATGCGGGGTATCTTCGCATTCAGAAAAATGTGATGCATCGCATTGTAATGAAAAAAATGTAGGGTTGCTATTTAAAAAAATGGATAAAGGGGTGGGGGTGAAATGGTGAGAGTTCAATTTTTTAACTATGATTATAAGATAATGTTCGACAAATTAAACGTCACGTGTCTCAGCGTTTTCCACAAAAACTATTTTTTGCTGAATAATGAATTTTATTCCCTAAGTATGTTTCACACTATATATATATATATATATATATATATATATATATATATATATATATATATATATATATATATATATATATATATATATATATATATATATATACAGGTGATTCATAAGTGGTGACCAAAAATGAAACCTCATGTTCTTTGAACAATTTTAGAGAGGGTATGTCCTATAAATTTTTTTCTTATAATACTTCGTTAAAAAGATACAGGGTGTTAAAGATGAATTTCAAAAAATAAAATTTCCCAATTTTTTAAAAAGTAGTACATATATTTTGCTGAAACTTCGCATGTGTAGGCTGTTATGGAAGGCGCGTATTCTACCATAACAATTAAATCGGCTAATCCAGCAGTGGCGTGCGTACCCACATGTCATTGGTTATCCCTCTAGAAAAAAATGGGTACGCCAATGATTTTTTTTTTTTTTTTATTTTTTGAATCTTACTTTCATTCGTGAACAAAATAACTCTCTTGATAATTTTCTGTACGACGCTTATTTGTCGAGTAAGCAATTAATCAGGTAAGTGTTTTAGAGCACAGTTCATGATTTTTAACCAGTCGTTGTTTGGTAGAAAATCGCAATGATACACTTTTATGCCTCCATTGTCCTGAATACACGCACGACATATTTTTGATATGGAAAATTTAATGTCTTGATAATTTTTTGTACGACGATTATCTTTGTTGTATTTTAGTAAGTAGTAGTCTGGTTTGCCAAAGTTGTCATTAAGTGTCACTTGACGTTTAGGTTAACAAGTTATTATTTTGAGTAGGTGTAAGTGGTAAACTTTATAAAATTGCAAAATTTTATACTCTTTTACTTCTTATAATGGAGTACACCTCAGAAGATTATGCAGATATAATTTTTATCTACGGATATGCTGATGGAAATGCTCTAGCTGCTTGTCGGGAATATCAACGTAGGTTTCCCACTCGCCGTCAACCTACACCAAGGGTTTTTTCTCGATCGTTTTCAAGACTTCGGCAGTGCGGTATTGGACAACGTACTGACGCTAGAGCTAATGGTGGAAGACAACATCAACTTGAAGACGAAGAGCGAGTGGTGGATGCAGTGATGGATCAACCTTCTACAAGTACTCGGAGGATTGCCACGCAGTTACAATATTCTCAAGCTTTGCTTGGAGAACTTTACATCGAGAAGCCTTACATCCATATCATCGACAGAATGTTCATTGCCTTCTACCTGAAGATAATGTGCATTGACGAGTCTTTTGTGAATGGATGTTGGAAATGAACAATCAAAATATCTTATTCCCTAATCTAATCTTCTATTCTGACGAATCAACATTTACAAGAAATGGTATTTATAATTCTCATAATGAGCATGTCTGGTCATTGGAAAATCCACATACAACAAGGACTCGCACATTTCAACATAGATTTTCCATTAATTTATGGTGTGGTATTTTTAACGGCTCACTGTTCATGGAAGTCCTGCCACAACGTTTAAATGGATCTTCGTACTTAGCGCTCCTAGGAAACCGTGTAGAAAACATTCTAGATGACATTCCACTAGCAACAAGAGGTATAATGTGGTACCAGCATAACGGTGCACCAGCGCATCATAGTCGAAACGTTGTTACATAGCTACATGAACATTATAATGAAAGATGGATTGGCAGAACTGGACCAATACATTGGCCTGCAAGATCACCGGACTTAAACCCACTTGACTTCTATCTTTGGGGTGATTTTAAGCGACTGGTCAGTGAACAAATAAATACACCAGAGCAGCTACAACAACTGATAAATAATGCTTTTCGTAAAATTCAACAATGAATCCTCAAGACATTAAATTTTCCATATTAAAAATATGTCGTGCGTGTATCCAGGCCAATGGAGGCATTTTGAACATTTATTGTAATAAATAAATTACTATAATCCTGATAAAAGTGCATCATTGCGATTTTCTACCAAACAACGACTTGTTAAAAATCACGAACTGTGCTCTAAAACACTTACCTGATTCATTGCTTACTCGTAAAGTAAGCGTCGTACAGAAAATTATCAAGATAGTCATTTTCTTCACGAATGGAAGTAAGATTCAAAAAATAAAAAATAAAAAAAATATCATTGGCGTACCCGTTTTTTTCTTGAGGGATAACCAATGACATGTGGGTACGCGCGCCACTGCTGGATTAGCCGATTCAATTGTTATGGTAGATTACGCGCCTTCCATAATAGCCTACACTTGCGAAGTTTCAGCAAAATATATGTGCTACTTTTTAAAAAATTGGGAAATTTTATTTTTTGAAATTCAACTTCAACACTCTGTATATATATATATATATATATATATATATATATATATATATATATATATATATATATATATATATATATATATATATATATACAGTATTATTGGTAGATACAGGATAAAAATGGGATCACCGAAGTGGTATATGCGGCTGTTTTATCACTTACCAGATGTCGCTCTTGTAAATGCATGGCTGTTATACAGACGGTGCCATCAAGGAAAATCAACACCTAGCTCAAGCGAACTTAGAATAAAAGTATCCCGTACAGTTATGTGAACTTAGTGTACAACAAGATATTGATGAAAAAAGGAATGAATTCTATGCAGCACCTTTGCCCCCTGAAGATGGTCGCCTTGGCAGGGTTGTTATTTTCCAGTTTGAAACGAAAACAGACTACGATGTAAAATGTAAACTTGTAAAGCGCAAACATACTTAATTTGTGGAAAATGTTTTACAGCATTATGTTTTAAAAAAGAAAATAACTACCTCAAATTATTCAAATAGATTATAATAATAATATATATGTAATCTCTAGGAGTATATTTATTGCGCAATGACGCATAAATAAATCACATCGTTTTCTTCTTTTCTTCTAAATAAGCATTATGACTTGAAATTTTTATTATTTTTTACATGATCCACAACCAATTTCCTAGCTGCTTAACAATGTTTCGCGAAAAAATAAAAAGATTGCGCAGTGTGGGGTTAATGTTGGCAACAACATGGCGAATATATAGAGATGACGCCATAGTGTTGATAGGTGCCGTGTATATAATCGTGTCTCAGATTTTTGTGTATATATTCGGTGGAATTAAAATTACAAACCTAAAAAAAGGCTGGTTTGATCTCTGTGTGTGCGAGAATGTTGCAGCGTGTTAGCCGTACTCTGAGCGTGTGATTTCCTAGATATTCTTGTGCGAAGTCGATTTTTAATTATATTGAAAACACTACAGTTCTACAAGACACATCTCTACAGCTGATAGTGGACTGTAAGTAAAACAACATAGTTAAAATGACCCATACAGCAGCGGACAAATTATTGCCGTCTATTATGCCTGAAGCTAGTAATATTAATAACGACATACTGAATGATATACGTCAGAGTAAGGATAAATTAAAAGATCGCTTTAATTGGATTGTATTTCAATTGTCAGAAAAGCTGCACGATGCTACGGTAAGAAGCTTAGAATCATCAACTGCCTAAGACGACCGAAAACTTTGAACGTTTTAAAAGACGAAATAATATAGTATTATACGGAATAAAATGTCAGTCAAATAAAAAAGAGATCTGGCGAACGTTCTGGGCGACAGATTATGCAGTGTTTTGGTGGTGAGGCAGAACTTGGAGTACATTGAGGACGTTTATATACTCAGCAGTGGAAACAGCAGGCCAATTAAGGAATAGTTCGCGAAAAAGCAAAAGAAGAGACAAATTATTCAGAACTTTACAAAATTGAGGGGGACCAGGATATATGTTACTGACGATTATATACCCATAGAGCAGGTGCAGCAGAAAACTCTGAGTAAACATTGGAGACTGGCGAGGGAAAAGCATCTGAGTGCATATATAAGACGAGACAAGATATATATATATATATATATATATATATATATATATATATATATATATATATATATATATATATATATATATATATATATATATATATATATATATATATATCTTTACGGTTCATCAAGTTGAGAGGTTTGAGGCTGGCGAAAGACCAAGCAGTGTACCTTCCACGCCAAATACAGGGCAAGAAGTTTGCGAAGAGGAAAATAACCAGATTTTTCTTTATAGTAAAAATTTCCAGTCTGTCTTAACTGATTCCACAGAAAAGAGGGGGAAGCACGAAACACCAAGGAAGATTCTGAGGAGTGCAGCGTCTAATACTATGCCAACGAGCACAAATAAGAACCGATCAGCTGCTGGTTCATCGGGTTTGAGGAAGTAGTGCATATGATGACGATATTTTCTCTTTCGTGTAAGCATAACTTTATAATCTTTAAGTTTTAAAAGGCCTCGTGATACAAGATTTTATGTTATTTTATAAACTGACAACTTTTGACATTTTAATATTTGTTGATTTTATCTATACATGTTTTTGTTAGTTAAGGTTTTATTGTTTTGATTTGTTATTGTTATTTTTAAATATTTTACAAATGTAATGTATTACTGATGTGTTTTTATGCACAGTTTCGATTCGTTTTGTCCATTTGACGTATTATACCGAGGGGTTTTATTGTTTGTATATGCTAAAATTGCTAGACTTTTGTTGCATATTTGTGCTTTGTTTGGTGTGTGTTCTTGACGTTGATTTGGTTCTGATTTGTTGGCTAACTTTTGATTTTTCTTTTTCAGTTTACAATTGTTTCGTAGTCTATAATGTGACCATTTTTGTAAATGAGTGCATAGCTAGTTTATGATGAAGAAAGATAATTTAAATATTGGCCACCTGAATTGTAGGTCTTTGGCTACTGGATTTGGTGCCCACTCAGATTGTCAGAAGTGAATGCTTGGATGTCGTGGCTGTGTCCGAAACGTGACTGTGTCCGAAACGTGGCTGTCTAATCGGGTGCCTTCGGGAGCATGTGATATTTCAACATTTCGATTTTTTAGAAATAACCGTACTTTGCCAAGGGGTGGCGGTGTTGATATCTAAGTGAAATCTAATATTAAGGCCAAAATATTGCCCGAAGAGTTTCAATCAATGTCTGAATAGCTGGAACTACTTTGTAATTAGGGTAATATATATCACAAGGCAGTTGCTATATGTATATTTTATAGGTCTCCGAAAGGCAACATTTTTGCGTGCGTCGATCAACTTGACTTGACTTATGGTGGATGAAATTATTTTTTGGGTGACATAAATATTGATTTGCGTAACTTAACTAATCCGATCACGGATGATGCTGGTTGCCTTTAATAGAATTAATAGATTGTATTTCCTTGTGAAAATGGTAAAAATAGAAATAGACTACACTTTCACATCTTAACGTTTTAATAGACGTTATAATCTCTCTCAAAAATAAAAAAGCGCAAGCGCATATAGGTAAAACAAAATTTGAATTCTAAAATATACCAGTGGCGTGGAAGCGTTAACATGCCGCCTGCCTTGAAAGACTTATGGTCTTTAAATATTAACTGATAATGTAATGTACAGGTAAGTACAAATTCACACAAGTATGAATAGTCTGTAAATTGCTGGACTAAAGAAAATAAATGTTGCTTAACACTGCATATTATCTTTCATCACCAGTTGTGGAATTGGCTTGTTCCATCTCCGTTGTTGGCTCCAATGGTAGCGGACACACTTTGGAAACTGCTCTCCGAAGACACCATTGGCCGTCTTCACTGTAACAACACGAGTGACTCCAGGATGTCTGCTAATTACTCGACCCAGACGCCACTGTGTAGGTGGCAAGTTTTCGTCCCTCAATAAGACCAATGCACCCTCCACAATACACACTGGATTCTTTTTCCACTTTGAACGAACCTGTAGTTGAGTCAGATATTCTCTTGACCACCTTCTCCAGAACTGCTGTTTTAATTGCTGCAACTGTTTAAGAATTGTCAATCGATTTTTCTTAACATTCTCCACATTATGTTCTGGTAATTATACTATTGGTCTGCCAATTAGGAAGTGCCCAGGGGTAAGGGACGAGTAATCATTTGGATCATTGGACATCGGACAAATAGGACGGGAATTTAATATTCCTTCAATCATCACAAGTAACGTTAAAAAATTTTCAAAAGTTAAACATTGATTAATTTAAACCCGCCTTAGGTGATGCTTCATTGACTTGACTGCCGACTCCCATAAGCCCCCAAAATTAGGTGAAACTGGAGGAATGAAACTCCAAGTAATCCCTTCAGTTGCCGATTTCTCTGTTAATTGTTTATTATGTTCCAACAAATATTTTCCCAATTCTGATAATTCTTTACTAGCCTTAACAAAGGTGGTGCCGTTATCAGAAATCAAATGAGATGGCTTACCTCGTCTCGCGATGAACCCTTTTAATATTAACATAAATGAGTCGGTTATCAGGTCAGATACTGGTTCTACATGAACAGCCTTTGTAGTCATGCAAATGAAAATGCAAACATAGCACTTAAATTTCCTAACACCTCGACCCAACCTTTCGCGTACATAGAAAGGTCCAGCGAAATCAGTGCCTGAGACAGAAAAAGGAAGAGCTGGTCTTACTCTGTATAGAGGTAAGTCTCCCATAATTGGTACCCTACTTGCCGGCTTTACCTTAAGACATGTGACACATGTTCTTACAATTTTCCTTGCTAAGGTTCTTCCACCTGTTATCCAATGCCTTTCTCTTGAAGTGAAAAGCATCAACTGTGGACCCCCATGTAACAATGATGCATGTATATCTCTAAATATAAGTGTACTAAGAATGTGCCTTGAAGGCAATATAGCTTGATGTTTTTGGTTATATTCCAATGATGAATTTGCCAATCTTCCGCCCACTCTTATGATACCTTCTTTGTCAACAAAAGGAGTCAAACTCAAGAGATTGCCATTGTACTTTAATTTTGAGTTTGTAAGCACCTGACATGCGTTAACATAGACTTGCTGTTGTGCTAATCTCACAAGCTTGTTTGCTGTCACCTCTAATTCCCTTGCAGTGATTACACCTAGGCGTTTTTCCTTGTTTCTGCAGTTGTTTATAAATCGATAACAAAGTGCAGTGATCCTCTGTAATTTCGTGAACGAAGCGTACTCTTCAAAAATCTCAAACTCTGAAGTCGTTTGTAATACAAAGGATATAGTTTGCCTTTTCAACTCTGGTATATCATATAACCCTGTTTTAGATAACCTGGATGGCCAAAATTCTTCATCGTTGCTTAACCAATCTGATGCATGCCATCAAACTGAACTCTGCATTATATTACATGGTTTAATACCTCTTGATAATAAGTCAGCTGAATTCTCATTGGTACTCACGTAATTCCAGGACGTTACATCTGTGATTGTTTGAATTTCGGACACTCTGTTTGAAACAAAGGTTTGCAACATTGTAGATTCTGAATTTAACCATGCCAATACTATCTGCGAATCTGTCCAGTAGTAACATTTAATTTCAACTGTCATTGCTTCCTTTACCTTGGTCATTAGTTTTGCTAATAGCAATGCTCCACATAACTCCAGACGTGGCATGGTAAGTGCCTTCAATGGTGCCACCTTTGTTTTTGCACATACTAAATTGACATAGATTTCTCCATTGGATGAAATAGTTCTTGCATATATACATGACCCATATGCCTTTTGTGAGCTGTCACAAAAGCCATGCAATTGTACTACAGTAAAATCTTTACATAAAACATGTCTCTTTATCTTAAGATCATTTAACATTGTTAAATCGTTTCTAATAGTGTTCCATTGTTGTTGCAAATTGTATGGTAACTGTTCGTCCCATGACAGTTTGAAAATCCATAATTGTTGTAATAATACCTTTATTACTATGATGCATGGTGCTAACAAACCAAGTGGGTCAAATATCTGAGAAACCTCTGACAAAACTGATCTCTTTGTAACAATAGAATGGTAAGTACCCTTAATTGAATAGCTTAAGTTATCAGTTTTACTTGCCCATTGCAATCCAAGTGTCTTAAACTTATCTTCCTTAAAACCTTGTAGTTGCGATGAGTGTTTCTCTATACCAATCTCACTTAATACTTCCGAATAATTGGACGACCATTTTCGTAGCTCAAAACATCCAGACTTCATTATAAAAGATATTTCTCTTGTTAGTTTTGTAGCCAATTCAATGTCTTGACAACCTGATATCAAATCGTCTACATAAAAGTCTCTTCCTATGACCTCTGATGCCTGGGGATACTTCTCTGCACTTTCAATTGCTAATTGCTTAACACATCTTATAGCTAAATATGGTGCTGCCCTGGTTCCATAAGTCACAGTGTTTAATTTATATTCTTGTATGTCCTGACTTCTGTTCGGTCTCCATAGTATTTTTTGAAATTGTCTGTCTTCTTTCCTAACTTCAATCTGTCTGTACATTTTCGATACGTCTGCGGTAAAAACATATTGATGTTCTCTGAAGCGAATGAGTATAGATAATAAATCTTGTTGCATATTTGGACCTGTATGCTGAATGTCATTCAGAGAAATTTCATTACTAGTAATGGCTGATCCATCAAATACAACTCTGAGCTTACTAGTCAAACTGTCTTCCTTGTAGACGCCATGGTGAGGCAAATAGTAACCATTTCCTGAGTCGTCACAGTCAGATGGACATGTGACCTAGCTTCTTAAATTCTTGCATAAAAGTCACATACATATTTCTAAATTGAGGTTGTTTTTCAAATCTGGTTTCAACATTCAATAATCGCTTCAAGGCTTGCTCCCTTAAAGTGCCTAATACAGCTGGATTTTGCTTAAACGGTATAGTTACAACAAATCTTCCTTCAGAATTCCTATAGGTTGTCCTCTCAAAAATGTCTTCACATTCCTTAGTTTCAATGGATGGAAATGGTGCTGTATATTCTTCGATTTCCCAAAACCTTTGTAACTGTTTATGTATATCAACTGTTCGAGAAAAGTGGCATTCAAGTGTCTGATTATGCGAAGGGAGCTCTAGGCTTCCTGCAATTACCCATCCAAATTGTGTATTCTGAAGAATGGGTTTATTGGTACTCAGTTGTAATTTTCCATCTTGCAAGGTTCTCCAGAAAAGATCGCCTCCAAATATTAATCTATTTCTCCTGACCCAAATTGAGGGTCAGCAAGTGTAGTATTCGATGGCAACTTTAACATTGATAAATCTAATTCACAAGAGGTTAAACTTCCGCTTATAGTTTCTACAACAAACATGGAAATGTTTGCCTGAAAACTACCATTTCTAGATTTTATTAGAGAATTACATTCAATTTTGATATTTGATGTAACATGATTTAGTCCCATTATGGGATGAAGCTTGTATTTGTCTTTTGAAGACCCAGTTTATTGCAAAGTTTCATAGTCATATAATTAGACTGTGAACCTGAATCTAACATTACTCGAGAAAGGTGAGGTTTTTTAAACCTTCATGTGCAACAACTTGAACAGTTGCGAGCAAAACCTGCCCTTTTATCTGAGTACATGCGCTGAATGTTGAATTATTTGTTACATTTTCTGTAGTTAAATGCTTTGAATCACGATGCAATAATGGTTGTGTCTACCTTTGCATTTCCTACAGTTGCCAGAAGTGCAAGTTTTACTCCCATGTCCTGTTCTTAAACAATTGTAACACAAATTTAAACATTTCGCTTGTTCTATCCTATTATCCGCTGACAAATTGTGAACGTCTGTGCAATTGTAAATCGTATGAGCTTGCTTACAATAGTTGCATGTTGCTACATTAAGTGAAAATGATTTAATTTTTAATACCTTGACAGTGTGATCCCTTTTTTCTGTGGCTTTGAAAGCTCTTGACTCTAATGTTTCTAAAACATCAGTCTTATTTTTCAAAAATTGTTTAAATTGCGTTAAAGAAACAGAATTGGCCTGGTTTTTCATTTCCCATTCCCTTGTAGTTTTTATATCTAATTTATTTAATAGAGTGTAAACAATAAGAGCATCAAATATGTCTTGACGGGATTGTAAAATGTCTAGCGATCGTAAGTGTTTTGATACTTCATCAACCATCTGCCTATATGCTGCAGAAGAGTCCTTTGTAATACATGATAATTCAAAGATTGCTTTAATGTGGTTGTGGACTAGCAAATGACTATTATGATACCTGTTACATAGTAACTCCCACGCAGTGTCATAATTTTGTGCTGAAAATTCAATGGATTTGATAATTTGCGCAGCAGGTCCTTCTAGGGATGCCCTTAAATAGTGGAATTTTTGTATTTTTGAAATGCCTTTACTTTCATGAATTAATGAAATGAATAAATCCCTGAATTCCAGCCAATTGGTGTATGAACCTGAGAAAATAGGTAAATTTATTGTAGGTAATTTCAATTCAGTTTTAAATGCATTTGTATCCTCAACTATTGCAACATTATCACTCTGACCTTGCTCCGTCTCAGAAGTACCCCTTATACTACCCTCAGTTTTAGAAAATTGTTCTAAAAGGCTGTCAAGTATACCCACTGACCTATGATAATTTGTTTAAAACCAATCCCTCTCTTTATAGTTTGATTCGAGATCCTGTTCATCACACTTAATTTCGAAAAAGCTCTGTGTTTTGTTAAAATCACCCATTAAACCTTCTTGTGAAACAGACCTAGATTTCAATTCATTGTATAATATTTTTGTGACAGTTATTTCTCCTTTCTGTAAGTCATTAAGAAAGTTTACAGTATTTGTTAATTTAGTTTTTAAAGCACCCCTTTTTCTCAGTGATTCTGCAATATTCATGTTTATAATAGAAAATCGCCAGAAATGGAAGAAATGGAGTTTTAATAGTTTTTGTATTACCAATATTTTGGTTGGAAATCGTTAAATTTCTAAATGGAAATTTAGAACGAAACCCAACGAAACATGACCTGTACTGTTTTTTACAATAAAAAATCAGATAAATTGTTTTAATTGAATTATCAATTATCATACATAGATTGAGTTATAGGTACTTACTTCCTGTAACTCTTGAAGGAATACTAATACCAATAGATAATAAAGGATACGGTATAACAGGATTTAATTGTATCAATTTCTTGCAAATAAATAGATTCTTCCTGTTATCAGTTGGAAGCAGATTACTGAACTTGGATGTACAATCGTGCAAATGTATCTTCGTCTCTGACTAGCAGCGTTTCTGCCCACTGTTCAACTGGATGCTTGTATTGATACGATAAATCTTGGAAATTGTAAATTGATGGCGTCTCAAATATTTTTGATTTCACTCTCTTTCTAATTGTAATTGTTGTAACTTCACAATTGAAATCCGGCTCGAAGGACCAAAATATTATGTTGATGATGCTGGTTGCCTTTAATAGAATTAATAGATTGTATTTCCTTGTGAAAATGGTAAAAATAAAAATAGACTACACTTTCACATCTTAACGTTTTATGGACGTTATAATCTCTCTCAAAAATAAAAATGCGCAAGCGCATACAGGTAAAACAAAATTTGAATTCTAAAATATACCAGTGGCGTGGAAGCGTTAACACGGATCTTTTTGATATCTACAGCTTCCCTCAGCCTATTGAGAAACCCGCAAGAGTTACTGCTCTCTCTCCCAATCTCCTGGATCCTTTTCATATTTCCACCCAGGATTTTCTTATTGCCTCTAGGGTTGTTAACGTTAATCAAGTTTCTAATCACATGATGAATTATTGTTGTTTGAACATCAGGTCCAGAAAATTTCGCAGTGTATTTATGTGTGTGTTTTGTTTCTTTAACGTCGGCCTATTTCCGCGACCATGGCCAATCACCGACGCGAGGGAGCAGTTTTACGTCACTATCCTGGAAATTTTGCTGAACCCGTGCCTTTTTGAAACAACGCACGGACACTGGATCGACGGCTTTACGCTCCCTCCAAAGGAATAAAGTGCAGATATTCAACTTGCTCAAATACAATGCCACAACCTTGGTTGATGTTAATTATACAGTATGTTCTGAAAAAGTGAAAAGAGAACCCTGGGATTGAACACAGTACCCTTCTATTCAGAGACACACGTTCTTACCACTAAACCACCGAGGCTCTAAATTTCGCAGTAAATTTGTTATTTTCAGAGATTTCGGAAATTTTGACAGTGAAGAGTTTTATGTATATTTGCGCAGCTTGCCTTGGAATCCTATTTTGTACACTTCGGATTTGGACCGTAAAGCTTTTGTTTTCCGACTGCATTTTCTATGTCTTTGACTACCCAAGAGAATCGTTAGAGTCACTAAGCCACAATGCCCATGGCTGACAGATATCATTAAAACTTTAATGAAAGATAGGGATGAGACTTTATTCAAATTTAAGGGATATAGGGATATCAACAATTGGAATAGATATAAAGACCTTCAAATTTTTACACTGAAGGCAAGAGAAGTGATGTTTCTTGGAGTTTTCTTTTCGATGTCGTGATTCAGAACATTTTTGGAGAACACGAAAGCGATGAGGGGCAGATACCCCCACATTTGTCAAATCGTAACAACGTGAATGATTACTTCTGTTCTAATTATCAGATGAGTTCCAACTGCAATACTATGATTCAGTTTTATGATACTCTTAAACCCATGAGTGCGAACTGTTTCTGTTTTAAGCGGTTAGCCTGGAGGAACTGCATGATGTTTTGTTTTCCATGTCTAATGCTGGTTGTGGCATTGACGAAATTTCTATTGACATGCTTCGCTTGTGTAGCCTATTCATAGACAAATATATAACACACGAAATAAATTGTTGTCTTGAAAGTGACTTATTTCCATCCGTCTGGAAAACAGCTCTTAGAAGGCCTTCACCAAATATTTTGTCACCTACACTTTTTTCCGATCTGAGACCTATTAGTCTTCTACCTGCTTTATCGAAGTTTGTAGATAATTATGTTTGGCCAGATGCTCAAATACATCGAGGGACAATCAAACATCTTATTGGATTATCATGCGGGCTTTCGAAAGAGGTATAGTACTGCTTGTATTTTGGCAGATGTACTTGATGACGTGGTGAGACACATTGATAACAAGAAAATGGTGGCCCTAATTTTCTTGGATTACTCTAAGGCCTTTGACACTATCAATCAACCAGAAAACGAATGACAAAAAGAGGTGTTATAAAAGCAGTAGGCTATGGAGTCTAACAATAGACTTCTACTTTTAACATAATTTTCCGTAATTATTCACGATAAAAAAATAGGAACTTTGAGCATGCAAATGAATCGACCCATTATTACAAATGATATTTTACATTACAACATTATCCTAAAAAACTGTTATAATTTAATTAAATAGGTAAACCTAGTAAATAACTAAATTTACTAACAGAACTCAATAAAAAGCAGATTAATAATTTACGAAGACGCCTTTGAAAATTGTTTGATTTTTAAACTTAAGTCAACCGAAAAACAACACAAGGTTGCTATGGATATAACACTATCGTGACAATTAAGAATACTGTCATTCTTAATGATCTGCACAATTTGAGGTGTATTTAACACGTTGCTTAAAATTTTGTACTAAATAGTTTGTTTCCTGTTCATTTTAAATATTATTCAACAATATGTTCATGAAGAATATTTTGACATGTTGAAATGTTATATTCGTTCTAACCGAAATACTGAGGCAGCTGCAAATTCATATTAAAACAACTACCCAGAAAGACGATAACCAAACACCAAAACATTTCGCAGGATAGTGACCAATCTATTGAACGACGGTAGCTTCCACGCAAAGAAACTACCAATGCCTAGAAATGAAGCAAGAAATAATGCCATCTTACAGGTTTCAAACGAAAACCCTCTGCAATATGTTCGGTTTTATGGTGAACAAATTGACATTCCAAAAAGTACGGTAAACCGTGTATTAAAACAAAGTCATTACCATCCATACAAACCTACAATTGTACAAGGCTTAAATGCTGACGATTACCCTAAGCGACTTCAATTCTGCAGATGGTATCAAGCACAATGTCATCAAGATGAAAATTTTCATTTGAAAATAATATGGACTGATGAATCCAGATTTACAAACTGTGGTGTGTATAATCGCTATAATAGGCATTATTGGGCAAATGAAAATCCCCATCTAAAGGAAGAAAGACGATTGCAAGACAGATTTGGTATTAATGTTTGGTGCGGTTTATTACGTAAAAAACTGTTATTTTTATTTGTAGATTAGTGAGTTAATTTTAAAACATTTCAGGTAACTTTATTGTTGGTCCGTTCTTTTTTGAAAATAATTTAACTGGGGAACCGTATCTTAATTTATTGACAAATGATATCTTACCAACAATTAGAAGAGTTCATGATAATTTAGATGAGATTTGGTACCAAGACGGTTGTCCAGCTCACAAAGAATTTTTGTACCAAAATTTTAATATTCGTGTCATTTGTAACAATGGGCCGGTTCATTGGTGTGCTCAAAGTCGTGATATAACACCCATGGATTTTTATTTTTGGGTTACTCTGAAGAATTATGTGTATAAATTCGATCCACCACAAAATATCAATTAATTACGAAACAGAATCACGGAAGCTATAAATCATATTAACCGAAACACCCTCACCAGAGTTTGCAGGCATGTTTCAAAAAGGTGTATAAAGTGCATTGAACAAAACGGTGGCCATATTTAACAATTTTCTATTTAGTGTTTAGAGTTCCGTTTCTAATTGTGTTGTTTTGTGGAGTTTAAGTTTCTATTTGTTATTGCTGGGTTTCGTTATTAAACTGTTTCACATAACACTACCTAGCATTATTACCTAATTAAGTATTGTAAATTAAATCACAATATTTTTTTATCGTGAATCATTACGGAAAATTATGTTAAAAGTAGAAGTCTATTGTTAGACTCCATCGCCTACTGCTTTTTGAACACTTTTTTGGTCATTTGTTTACTGGTATTGGATTTCATAGCCTACTATCCTCAAAACGGTTTTTCTCAAAATTGTCAGTGCAATTACAAGATTTCTCAAGCATGTTGTACATCATTGGAAATCTCTTTTCATAGGCTATCACGTGAGAAAAAAATCCAATATGGCTGCTATAATAAAAACAAAGGTTGATACATGTAGCTCAAAAACAAATGACAGTCCAAAGTTGAGAATAGCATAAACAGATTGCTCTGTAAAAAGTGTCCTGATAATGTGCAAGTCTTTGACATGTCAGATCAACGCCTACTTAGATATCGAAGAAAAAAGAAATCGACAAATTTTGTTTTTTTCAAAATAACTCGAAAACGAAAAGAGCAGGGCAAAATACAAGTCATATTTGGAACGAGCATGAAATTCTAAAAATCATTGCTAATTTAACCGTCTCCCTATATCTAATAATAACAGAGATAGCAAAAGATTCCCATCCAGTTTGAGACACACTGTATGCTCTAAGCCTAGATATTATGAGTTTTCAACATCGGCCATAAGTTTGATAAGTTGATTGGTAAAGAGTTATTGTGGACAATGTTATGTCATCGCCCCGGATGTGCCTTTAGGTATACATCAAGGATCAATACTCAGTCCTCTTTTATTTATTATGTATACCTCTGACCTCTTACGTGCTATTTAGCACTGCACTGTTCGATGTTATGCTGATGACACACAACTATATTTAAACTTCAAGTCCTATGAATACCACATTGTTTAATATCTTATAAACGCAGATCTCAAGCAAATATGTGTGCTTTCATCCCAGCACAATCTTAAATTAAATGCTAGTAAGTCGTTGGTGATTTACTTTCGTGGATCTTCTGTTGGCAGCCGTAATTGTGACCTTAGATGACCTGAAGCTGCCTGTTGTTGAACCCTAAAGAGCCTGGGCGTGCATATAGACTCCAAATTAAAATTTAAGGGTTGCCTGAACTCTGTTTTAAAATGGTCATATCTTTCTTTGAAGGCAGTGTACTCTGGTCGCCATTTATTGAGCTACCAGTTGAAGATTATTTTGACGGGTCTTTGGTGTTGTCGCATTTCAATTACTGAAAATTTGTGTATGCCAGTTTTTTTAGTCGTAGGAATCAGTACACTGTGCAAAAGGGCAGAATTATTGCTGTAGATTCGTTTTCAACTTGCGTAAGTATAATCACATAACGTCAAAGATAAAGCAGTTGAGACGGCTCACGATGATCGATCGTAGACAGTTGTTTTGTTGTTTTCACCCAGAATATCATAGTTAGTTTCACTCCAACTTTCCTTTAGAATAAATTAGTAAGAAGGGATTCGCAGCACATTGCTAATATAATACATTCGGACACATTAGAGATTCCCAGGCACTCATCATCTTTGTTTAAGAGATGTGTCACTTATAGCGCTGTAAAATTGTACAATCCGCTTGCAATTCGGATGGGAGCTTTGAATTTTAGGAAGTTTAAATATAACTATAAAGCCTATTTGTTGGCGCATTCTAGCACCTAATTGACTCCTGGTTGGTTGACTGGTTGTATTCTTTGTTTTGTGTCTCTGTTGGTTGTTTGGCTGCTTGTTGGCTGTGCTCGTTTTGTGCATCTGTAGTCTGGTTAGTTGAGTGCTAATACTTTTTTTGTAGTGCCTTTGCAATGCCTTTTGAATTTGTACAACTTTCTGTCGGCAGCAAGGTTGAGTGTAAGAGTAGAGTTATTATATTGTATAATTTAGAATTAGATTTAAGGTGGCATTTGATCACTGGCTACTTTTTAGTAAAAACAGCAAAAACAAAATTTTGAAAAAGTTCGAGACGCAGCAAGTGCGTTATGGTTGTGAATTTTTATTAAATGTTTTAAATTTGAATAACTCAACTTTCTATAAACTTATAAAATTGAATTTTGAATGTAGTAAGACCTTTCCCAAGGAAACATATTTGCCAGATTTCATTAAAATAACTTTATAATTTTCGGAGGAAAAAAATTGTTTAAAAAAAAAATCAAAATTTGAATAACTCAATTTTCTATAAACTTAGAAAGTTCAATTATGGTACGTAGTAAGGCCTTACCCAAGAAAGCATATTCACAAAATTGCATTAAAATAGCTTTGTAATTTTTGAAGGAAATTTTTTTTAAAATTTTTCGGGAAAACCTAGTTCAATTTTTTTGGATAACGAACTCGTCCAAGCCATTAATAAAAGAAAGGCACTTGCCGAGTTTCATTGAAATCGGTTAATTATTTGAGTGAGTTATTGGTTGGATACTTATATATATATATATATATATATATATATATATATATATATATATATATATATATATATATATATATATATATATATATATATATATATACATCGAAAAAGTCTAGGGATATTTTTAAATAATACAAAAAAGCAAACAAATTGATTTTGGAATCGGTCAAATTGCACTCACGGTGTATGCATTTAATCAATCACTCAATATAAAACCATCTGTTGTTAAAAAAAATTAAAATGATATCAAAATTGATAAACCCGATATATTATAAAAGTATAATTTTCATATGTACCGGTGAATTTAGGTTCGAATTCAGTTATTCTTCAGTGGTTGTTTAGTGGCTGCATTGAAAATATTGTGTTTTACCACGGAACGGCGACATTTGGCTTTAGACGAGCGGCAGTGCTTCTTCAAGCGGCCATGCGGCAGAATGAAGTAGCTGAGCGGATGGGTGTTTTCCAAAGTGTGACAAGTCGTTTATGGAGGTGCTTTAGGGAAACTGGCAGTCTGGCCCAGCAACATCCAGGACGAGGACCATCTACGATGGCAGGTCAGGATAAATTTTTACGTTTAACTGCCAGAAGGCAACCTACAATTGCGGCACCTGAATTGATTACGACTATGCAAAGGGCGAATAATGTAACTATTAGCCGAGATACTGTAAGAAATCATCTTCACCTCTCTAGCACACGTCCACTCAGGTGTCCACCTATTTCCAGGGGCAATGGCGCTGCAAGATTGGACTGGTGTCAAAATTATCTGAACTGGTCTGCAGATAACTGGGCTACAGTTTTATTCACAGACAAATCTAGGTTTGTTTCCATCCGGATTCTCGTCGAATAAGGGTGTGGAAATGCGGAAGGCCTAAAACATATTTAGAAAGTGTACCCATACAGAGGTGGTGCAATAATGGCATGGGGCGGAATAATTATTGGTGGTAGAACCGAACTCGTTTTTCCAAATCGCTTCTTAGCACCTCAGCTCTATCTGGATACCATTCTTCAACCCATCGTGCGTCCATTTGCAGGCGCTGTTGGTCAAAACTTCCACCTAATGCATGATAATGCCCGTCCACATACCGCGTGCATCATAACCAACTGGCTGGATAACGCGGCAATTGAAGTTTTACCATGGCCAGCATAATTCCCGGACCTGAATCCGATAGAACATGTCTAGGATATGCTTCAACGAAGAATTACTCCATATATGGGCAAAATCCACAATGCGTTTACATTCGAGGAGCTTCAGACAGCAGAGTGGGCACGTTTACTACAAGGAGACCTTGACAATCTCATTTTGTCTGTGAGCAATAGACGTAGAGCTGTAATTACTTAACGTGGAGGTCATACTTTGTATTAAACTTTTTTCTCACATGCTCAAAAGTTTTTGAAAAATTCTTAAAATTTGTCTTTCAATATATATATATATATATATATATATATATATATATATATATATATATATATATATTTAAATAATCTTCTAGGTTTCTTGAATAAAACATTTCATTTTATGTAATATTAAACACTTACTTATACCATACATTTTTTGTTTTCTTCTTAAATTATATCAAGAAAACAATACGTGCATTTTTAAAAATATCCCTAGACTTTTCCGATGTATATATATATATATATATATATATATATATATATATATATATATATATATATATATATATATATATATATATATATATATATAAACATATGAAACGGACCCCGGATATGGGTTCTAGGGGTCTTAGTTCGCGCTCATTTGAAAATTTTTTTGCGAAGTCTCACCATCGATACCTCTCTGTTAGTGATTTTTTTTAAATAAAAAATCACCAAAAACACTATTCTGAGAAAAAATAAAACAAAATGTTTATGTAAGTTTTTGAAAAAAACATTTTAAGGCGAATAACTTAGTATCCGTAGTAATGAGTACAATCTCCTGCATGGTATCGAATTCGATTGAAACGCAGAATTTAAATATCTAATACTGTATAAACGTTCCGCCAGGGAAAAAATAAAACTTTGATCTATCACTATTTTACGAGAAGTGCTGTATAACTTGCCACAAATTTGAGAACGTGTTCCTACTCGTCCAGTACAATGGAGCTTTAAATAAATTTGGGTATCTTCACAAACAAAGCAAATGCCCTACTAAATTTGTTTTCAAGTGTTTTAAAACAAAGTTTCCAAACATATTTGAATATCCGTTGTTTACTGTAAAATGTTTAAACAACATATAACAAAAGATTTGTACCAATTGAAAATTTATTTAGACCAAATATTTTACCCTAATAAGCAATATTATATTTATCGTTATCAGACAGGTAATTGCTGTTCCCTCTGATGAGTATCTATAGAATTAAATTGTTCGTAAAATTGTCAAACGAACTCAAAAAGCCTGTTCTTAGCTTTGAGGTTTTGAAACGATGTGTAATTTTAGCAAAGAGCAAGTGGCTTCTAACTCTAATGTAAAGTGAACTAAATAAATATGACGGTGTTTCAATAACGATGCCATTTGGTCTCAAGAGACCGATCCATCGCTGGCTCAGCCACTAGGGACCAGAAACCCGAATCAATTACTCCACCAAGTAATTAGAATATGCACTTTACATTACGATCTATACTTTCTAGTCGACCACAGCTGTGCGACACGGCGACAACATCGTTACCATTATATTTCTGCTATTTGATATTAGATAATATCGATTAAATATTAAACATCTAACATTCATTTTGGTTTCCAGAACTAATAATTATATTATCTGCCAGTCAGTCTTAATTTTGTTATAATTCTGCGGGTTTTAATTTGACGACATATTGATAAGTTTAAACTGATTCCTTTCAAGCATAAATTACAAAATGTGTAATACTTATTTAAAAATGTCGCCACTACACCTACGCCCAATTATAGAATTTATAATTCTAATTTTAGCTAAGTGAAGTTTTGAACATGTGACGAGCACTGATAAGTTCACTTTGGAGAGGCCTTTTTACCATAGTACGTTTTTAAGACCTGACTATAGTTCCGTTTATAATCAGAGGGATTAATCTATCGTTCGGTTTTAAAAATGTGTTCTGGTGAATTGTGTTCTCCAGGTGTAATTTTGGCCTTAGACTTTAATAAAACGTTTTTGTGTTCGTTTTAGTTTTTACATTTTTTTAAAAATTAATCTTTGCGTTTTTGTGAATCTCTCTTTGAGTTTATTCCTGTAGGGAAGCGTATATTAAATAAATAATAAATAATAAATATTAAACAAAAATATGGCTTAACATGAAGTTGGGGGTATACCTTAAAGTGCTTTTAACAATGTCAGTGACAAGAATAAAACGAAAGTAATTGCTTTAATAATGTAATTCTATTGTTTTTATGAAAAATTTCTGGACGCAGCACGTACGTTATGGTAGCGAAATTTCATTAAGTACTACAAATTTTCATAGGTCCGATATGGCTGGCTAACAAACTCATTCAAGCTATTAATAAAAAAATATATTCTTGCCGAGTTTCTTCCAAATCGGTATATAAATATATATTTACATACATACACACACACACACACACACACACACACACATATATATATATATATATATATATATATATATATATATATATATATATATATATATATATATATATATATATATATATATATATATATATATATATACAGGGTCGCTGATAAGTCTGGAAACGGTCGATTATCCGGGAAAATATACAAGGTGTCGAAAAAAGTTTTATACAAAAGTTTTTGGGTTCTTCAATGTCTACTAGGCGGTGATAATTTCATTTATACAGGGTTGGTCATACAGGCGTGGCACACCAATATTATTTTTTTTTAATGAAACACCCTATATATTATTCGATATTTCAATCCTTCTATTAATTTTGAGCAACATTTATCAGAAGCATGATGTACATAAACTCAATCGTTTCCGGGTAAAAAAATAAATAAAAATAAACGCTATTGTTTTTAAAATCTATTGGATGAAGAACAAAAATAAATGAAAAGTAGAATATCTCTTGAAAACAATCTGTGAGTGTGAAAAGAACCGGTTGCGATGTTTTTAACATTGTTTGGAATCCTATTTTATAAGATGTTCAAAGTGTTCTCCATTGACCTCCTGACAATAATGAATTCGCTTAACAAAACATTGCACTGCATTTACAAGAGCGTTTTGAGGAATGTTATTAGTTTCATGCACAATCCTTGCTTGCAACTCTTCAATATTCTGCGGTCTATTTTGGTAAATTAAATTTTTTACATGACCCCACAAAAAAAAGTCAAGCGGCGTCATGTCGGGAGACCTAGCTGGCCATTCAATAGTTCCCCTGCGCCCTATCCATCTGCCAGGAAAGGTTTGATTCAGATATTCCCGTACCTCAATTCCAAAATGAGGGGGTGCCCCATCCTGCTGAAACCATATTTCTTCCGCTGGTAGATTTGGGTCGTTATTGTTCGGAAATAATCGACTTACGTCTGGAACAATTGATTCTTGCAAAAGTGTCAAATATCGAGCAGAGTTCAAATTACCGTGTATAAAATAAGGTCCTATGATATGTCCACCAATAATAGCACACCAAACATTTACTTTTTGCGGTCTTTGGGTGTGAATTTGTTCCATCCAATGTGGGTTTTCGTCTGACCAGTACCTACAGTTATGTCGGTTGACTTGTCCATTCAAACAAAATGTAGATTCGTCGGAAAACAAAATGTGGTTGGCAAAGTTAAAATTTTGGCGTAACTTCTCCATAATAAGTTCACAGAACTCGATTCTGCGATCAAAATCGTCTTCACTCAGTTCTTGCAATAAATGAATTTTATATGGACGGAACTTTTCCCGCTTCGTAATCTTTTGAATTGAATATCGACTCATATTGTGATTTAAAGCCAATTGCTGTGCCGAAGTTTTCGGATTTTCCACCACATGCAATTTTACATTCAAAGAATTTTCTTCATTTGCAACGGTTACTGGCCTTCCAGTTCTAGGTTTATCCTTGATACCGCCAGTTTCGTGAAAACGATGCAAAGTTTTCGAAACTGTGGATTTGGAGATCGATTCCCGCTCAGGATGCAACTCATTGAACATAATCACCACTTGAGCAAAACTTCGTGTTCTATCACCGTACCCTATCATCATTAAAATTTCGATACGTTCGGTTTCACTTAAACTTGCCATTTTGCACAAAAACTGTTGACACTAAATTACTAATGTTTCAAAACTGTTCACTGAATGAATGTTTGACATTCGTTGTCCTGGAAACATTTTAAAACAAAAGAATAATACTGCGTTTCTTATGGGCATCTTATCTTATCTTGGGATTCCAAACAATGTTAAAAACATCGCAACCGGTTCTTTTCACACTCACAGATTGTTTTCAAGAGATATTCTACTTTTCATTTATCTTTGTTCTTCATCCAATAGATTTTAAAAACAGTAGCGTTTATTTTTATTTATTTTTTTACCCGGAAACGATTGAGTTTATGTACATCATGCTTCTGATAAATGTTGCTCAAAATTAAGAGAAGGATTGAAATATCGAATAATATATAGGGTGTTCCATTAAAAAAAAATTAATATTGGTGTGCCACGCCTGTATGACCAACCCTGTATAAATAAAATTATCACCGCCTAGTAGACATTGAAGAACCCAAAAACTTTTGTATAAAACTTTTTTCGACACCTTGTATATTTTCCCGGATAATCGACCGTTTCCAGACTTATCAGCGACCCTGTATATATATATATATATATATATATATATATATATATATATATATATATATATATATATATACATATATATATATATATATATATATATATATATATATATATATATATATATAAACATGCTATTATGAATGTTGTAGAAATTACACTATTGAATTACCAAGATTTTGCACGAAAATGAGTTTAAAAGCAGCGTCCTGTAAATTTAAAGCTCACCTCAATTCAATCCAAAAAAAAAATTGAAATTACGGACCCTTTAATAGGCCCGAGGTCAGAAAGACCAAGGATTAGTTATGCCTAAATTGCAAGAGTTGTCCATGAAAATCAAGAACCATATACACTACGTGAAAATATATCTATATCAACTGCAATTACTGTTTCAATTAAATGATGCAAATTTAACCAGCAGGTAACATTTATATTAGCCAATAATGGCTCATATGAAAATTGAACCCGAATAATTATACTGTTTTTTATGGACAGATGGTGCACATTTATCTCTAAACAGTAGGGTCAGTACTGGACACTGTAGAATCTGGTCAACAGAAAAACTATACAAAATCATTCAAGAAGGTCTTTGTTATTTTAGTAATTCGTAAGGTTTTACAGCAGGTTTTTATGGTCCATATATCTAAGAGGAAATACAAAATGTATTTGTTTATATTGAACGATTCTTGCAAATATTAAGGAATTATGTAATTTCACATTTAAGAAATAAGCACCAAGGAATGAAAAATATGGTTTTCATGAAGGAATACCTTTCCACATCCGCAGGCTAGTAAATGAGTTGCCAGCTGATTTATTTAAGATTGCGTTTTAATCAGACATTTTTTAAATTAATTGCACATTGCTACCAATCTCACCTGATCTCAATCCAACAAATGCAATTTGGCCAAAAATGGTTTAAAAGGTAAATCTTACACCAATATAATTAGTTAGTTTGGTTAATACTGAACATCTAGGGTGAGCATTTTTGGGCATAGCAATCATATTATTAAAGCGCTTAGATTTTTTCGTTAGTGATATTTGTGTGATATTGGTAAAGATAAGGAGAGTTTTGATAATTTTATACGGTTTTTGCAGATTTTCGAAATCATCTTTTATAAATGAACGCCTGTGTCGAGTAGTTTATAGTTTACTGTTTTAATACTTAGCAGTCTTGATGGTTCAGTTGTAAGGACATGTGCCTCTGAACCCAAAGTTCCTGGGTTCGATCCAAGCAGAAGTGTCAAATGATTTTTCAGTATATACTGTAAATTAACATCAATAGAGGTTGTGGCATTGTGTTTGAGCAAGTTTAGAGTCAGCACGTGCTTCGAATGAGACGTAAAGTCGTCGTCCCCTTGTATCATGCGATGTTGGGCACGTTAAATATTCCTACCCCCCTCACAGAAAGGAAGGGGTTCAGAAAAATTTCCAGAATAGTGAGGTGAAACTGCTTGCTGATGTTGGTGATTGGCCATAATCGCGGAAATAGGCTGACGTTAAAACAATATATATATATATATATATATATATATATATATATATATATATATATATATATATATATATATATATATATATATATATATATATGTATGTATGTATATATATATATATATATATATATATATATATATATATATATATATATATATATATATATATATATATATATATATATACATATATTTACGTAAGCAGACACCTGCTGCAAACGTATTTAAGTTCTTATGCGATTGCGCTTATGTGTTTATAAAAGCGAATTTTTCTCTAAAACTTAACTTCTTTATCACTTATTATGTTTATAAGAACTGTAGATTTTGATCACCCCCATAAAATCTCAACTATAACTCAGTCAATTTGTTGGCTATGCCATATTCTCCCATTTTTAATGATTGCAGGGCGTACAGTTATAATTTTGTTGCTTTCTTTTTGGAAACCTTTGAATCGATCTGTAGCAACTGTGACTTAGCTGAGTTGTTTATTATGACATATGCTACCGATTTGTAGTACTATATACATTTTTTGGTACAGTATACTCTCCATTATCCGGGCTAATGGGGGGGGGGGGTGTTATCGGCAACACGGATAATTAAAAAACACGAATAATACAAACATAATATCCTTTATATATATATATATATATATATATATATATATATATATATATATATATATATATATATATATATAAACGCACCAAAATAATAGAGGTTCGGTGAAGAACATACAGTATATCAATTGTGTAGTTGCGTTTGAAGAAGGTCCTCCTTTGAAAAAGTCTGTGATGTTAGTCTGATTTTCATATTCACTCATTCTTTATCTAATACAACTTCTAATTTTGCGCACTGACACAACATCAGAATAATCAAATCCCATTTGAGTCATACTATTGATAAAACTCTCTCTCTCTCTCAGGACTACAACTAAATTCATCTGTTGTATTTACCGGTCACCTTCTGACAACAACTTTGTCCAGCTCTTTGACTACCTTTGTGAAAAAACCGACCATCTGATTTCTGAATATCTTTCCTCCGAGGTCACTATTCTTGGTGACTTCAATGTCCATAATAAGGAATGGCTAGGATCTTCAACAACCGATCCACAAGGAAGAGCAGCGGAGGCCTTTGCAGTCAGCAATTATTTAGCCAATATGGTTCAGCAACCTACTTACTTTCCTCGTATCCCAACACACAGCTCAAATCCCTTGGATCTCCTTCTTACTACAAATCCTGACCGCCCAGACCACGGCATGGTCAATGCTTGCTGCGCAATGCAACCCTAGGTCACACAGTCATCACACCCACGTATCGTTTGGCACTAAAACTTCGCGAACTGGGACGAAATGCGAAATTATGTTTCCTCATTTCCATGGGCGTCTGTCTGCTTCTCTCATCCTGACCCCTCTGATATCTCACAAAACGTCACCGAAATTATCCAGGCTGGCATGTAATTATTTATTCCACTTACACAGAAAACCTCTGCAGCCACTCAAAAACCCTGGTGACAAGGCCAGACTTGAAAAGATCAAAGCTCACAAAAAGCTTCTACAGAATCCCAGTCAAGAAAACCGTCAAGCATTTAACGACGCAAGAAACCGCTATGTCCGCATTCTTTCTGAGGCAAAAAACTCGTTTAATAACCACATCAAAAACAAAGTCCTCTTAAGCTCCAGCGGCAGCAAACCCTTCTGGACTCTTGCTAAATATATTGGGAATAATTTCTGCAAGAGCACGTTCCCACCTCTTGTCTTAGGGGATGAAATTGTTTCTACCGCCTTGGGCAAGGCTGACCTTTTTGCCTCGTTGTTCGCCGGAAATTCTACTCTCAACCCACCTCCAAATGTTCAACCACCAACAGTCCCCAATGTCGCGCATAAAATGACGAATATCGTTTTCAAAACTAAAAAGGTACGAAAGATGCTCTCTTCTCTTAATACCAAGAAAGCCTCTGGCCTTGACGAGATCCCAGCAATTGTTCTCAAAAAATGCGCACCAGAACTTGCTCCTGTCCTGACCTGTCTGTTTCAGACATCTTACAATAGAGGCATATTTTCTAGTAACTGAAAAACTGCTCGAGCACAACCCGTCCCCAAGAAAGGATCCAAAGCCTTCCTAGCAACTACAAGGCCTATTTCTCTCCTTTCAGTCGTCTCTAAAGTGATTGAAAAGTATATAAACACCGAATTTCTTGAAAAACACAGTCTGATCCACGACAGGCAGTATGGATTCCGACAGCACAGATCAACTGCCGACCTCCTTTCTTGGAACAAGTCTATGTTACTACACGGTGAATCCCAGATTGTCGCTCTAGACATATCCAAAACATTCGACCAGGTCTGGCACGCAGCGCTGCTTAATAAACTACCGGCCTATGGCCTACCACCAAAAGTCTGTACGTGGACAGCAAATTTCCTCTCCAACCGAAGCATTTCTGTTGTCCTGGATGGCCATTCTTCTAAATTGTATCCAATTAATGCAGAATTTCCTCAAGGTTCAGCTTTAGCCCCTACTTTGTTTCTTCTCCACATCAATGACCTCCTCTCTAGCACATCCAACCCAGTTTACAGTTACGCGGACGACAGCACCATTCACTCAAATATACAATATTCTAAGCCTGTCTCTTTAGCCCAATTAGATGAGGATCTCAGACTCATGGAGGGTTCTATCTCCGTGGATCCCAAAAAAATATTAGACCGGGGAAGTAGAAATCTTGTACAATTCAACCCCACTAAATCACAGTCTTGCTTTCTTTCTCATAAGAGATACACCAGCCCTAGACCCATCACAATAGACAACCAAGTTATTCAAAGTAATGAGTCCTTTTCACTTGTTGGCATTTCTGTGGATCGAATTATCAATTGGCACCAACATGTCACATCAATCGCAGAAGCGGCTGTTAAGAAATTAGGTTTCCTCTTCTGGGCTCGCAAATACTTTTCACCATCTAATCTTTATACCTTATATACTTCACAAATAAGACCAAACCTCAAATACTGCTCTCACATCTGGGGTGCTGCTACTGTTTCTATACTCGCTATCCTGGACTCCATTCAGAAGAGAGCTATACGTCTCATCAGTGACCCTACCCTCACCCAAAGGCTGCCATCCCTTGCCCACCGACGTGCCGTTTGTGACCACTCTCTCTCTTTTATAGATATCTACACGGGCACTGCTCAGAGGAGCTTTCTTCGATAGTTCCTCCACCAGCTGCCCCTAACAGATCTACAAGGGGAACAGAGCGAATGCACCCTTTTACTGTCCAGGTTACCAGACATGGAACATCTTATTATGCCCCCTCTTTTGTCCCGAGGACTTCCAAGTTGTGGAATTCCTTGCCGGCACATGTTTTCCTTCTCCCCAAACCTCCAAACGTTTAAGTCCAGAGTTGCCCTTTCCTCCTTGTCGACACCCACGGTACGATAGTATTTAGGCTGTAAGCCCTCGTGGTGTGTTGTTTAAATAAATAAATAAATAAATAAATATATATATATATATATATATATATATATATATATATATATATATATATATATATATATATATATATATTCTTTACTTGGCACTTTGAATTTAATAGAAAATAGACCGTCAACAGAATAACTCGCTTTGCGATCGGAAATCAACTGACGAATTTATTCTCGAAGTAATTTTGGTACCCTTCATAAATTGAAAATAAAGTGCATACAGGATGTTAAACAGCTGTGTCTTTCTCAAGAAACTTTTATATTGTTCCTTTGTACCGTGTAGACCATGCCTCCTATGCAATCTTGAATAATATTAAGAGTAAAAAGTCTGGGCGCAGCAAGTGCGTTGTGGTAGTGAATTTTTATAGAAATGATTTCGCACCAAATATTTTTGTAACTTATTTTCTTGTAACATAGAAATCTAAATGTTGGTATCTTATTTACTTTTTATATTGTAAACCTACCTACCAAATTTGGTTACCAAAGCTTATTTATTTTTTGAGATAAAAATTTTTTTCGAAAGGAAATTTGAAATTTACTCGGAAAACCTGGTCCGATTTTGCTGGCTAATGAACTTTTCTAAGCCACTTGCAAAATGAAGGTATATGTCAAATTTGATCAAAATCGCCCCATTATTTTTTAAGTTATCGGTGATACACACACACACACACACACACACACACACACACGCGCACGCGCGCACGCACGCACGCATATATATATATATATATATATATATATATATATATATATATATATATATATATATATATATATATATATATATATATATATATATATATATATATATATATATATATATATATATATAAAAATTGAAACTGAGCCCGGGGGTTCTAGGGCTCCTAGTTCGCGCTCATTTGCAAGAAATTTTCCAAAATTCAAGAGTCGGGATCTCCTCATTAGTGAATTTTTTCTACGAAAATTCACTAAAAGATAGGGGCAATTAAATTTATGACCGAAACATAAACATCCCCCGATTTGGATATTTCTCAGAGTTTGTATTGAAGTAGCACGTTCGAAGATAATTGGGAATTCATCACAACAAAATAAGCAATCGGTGACAATTTATTTTGCATATACACTACAGGTTCTAAATAATTCTACAGTTTTATTTTCCTTGTGATTTTTACAACGTAGTACTTATAATAGGCAGACCCGTATTTAGATGGTCGTTGGTTTTAATTACGGTATAATAAATATATTATGTTTGTGCGAGAAGAAACGAAAAAAAAACATTATATTCCTGATTTGAAATTTTCATTCATTTCTCAGCAAGGACAATTCATCAAACCGGATAATCCGCACACGGATAATCGAGAGTATATTGTACTTTGTCCTCATAAAAATCACAGTTTTATACGTACAGTTATAATTTTGTTGCGATGTCTCTGGAGTACTTAGTAGAGAGTTCTGGCACATGTAGCTGAGTCAACTGGTTAACTAGGACATGTTCTACCATCTTTATGTGCTAGAATTCATACATGTCAAAAAATATCTATATCAAAAATTTTGTGTGAAAATGTAATTTTTAAAAAGATTTGGTTGTTCCTAAATAATAATTATTGTATACCTGAGTGCATATAAATAGCCATAGCTGCAGTTGAATCAGTGGTAGACTTTTAGAAGTGAAGAAGAAGTGCGATTTTAAGCAATTTAGAAAGTAACAGAACCAAACAATATTTGAAAATTGGAGGTCTCAATTAAGGATGTTTATTAAATTATGTCGATACCACCACAAGTACTTATTGTTAGACATGATGTATAATTCAAATTAACAATAAATGCATATAAAACAATAATGAGTGTAATAGAGGTACTTATGAATTTACGAAATAATTCCCTGTTTTTGAGCATAGTTATCTGTCTGGAGCAGTATCGGCTCGTGCCTTAATGCATTGGGGGTGCGCAAGAAAAAAAATATGAAGTGCTTGCCCTTTTTTGCCCGAAAATGTGTTATAAAAAAACCTACTTGCTAAACTTAATAATTATTTACTACTTACCAAGTTTTCCTCTAGTTAGTTATAGGTTATGGTAGTTAAAAAGTCATTTCCTTTGATAATTACACAAATCACAATTCTGTCAACACTCAGCATTCACTTTAGTTTTTAAGTTATAACATAACAGACATATACTTATTCCTTAAACGAAAAATCCATACGTCTATTTTTGATATCCACAAACTGTTCTAAAACTCTTTTATCAAAGTTCGGTATTTCAAATACAAAGTCCCTGTTTATTGCCAACATTGCTAGCACATTAAGTCGATCATTCGACATGCTATGCACGAGGATCTAATCTATCGTAGTTATATTCCTTCTACTAACACTATATTTTACACTATATTTAATTATCGTTGTTTCAATTGCGTAATATTTTGCTGTATACAAATCAATAATAACATTGCTTTAACAAAGATAATACGGTCCTGGCGATAAAATTAGCGATTACGCCTGTGATTCGAGAACAGTATAACTGTATGCCAAGTCCCACCCTGGTCCGTTAAGCTGGAGTGATGTGGGCAAGGTCAAATATTCTATTCTCACAACATCATAGGGCCTCGCTACAAGATTCAGTGCTGGGTCTTATTATGCTGTGCTGCAAGTGTGGAATTTTAAATCGCACAACGGGATTGCTTTTTCGGTCGTTTTTGACTAAGATAGTCGATCATTTCCCATTCAAGTTTCACACTTAGTTAGAGCGCCGAAGAATACACACCGACGCAGGACCAGTGTATATGTATGTATATAACGTCGGCAACCATTAACATACCACACTTCTGATTTTGTATTAATGGCTGCCGACTCTGCGATCCTCGATATACTAATTTTGTTTGTATTTGTGGAATGCAGCGGGTAAAAAAATAAAAATTTATTAAAATATAGCATAGCAAAAATATTATTGCGCGCGCACGAGCGCACTTATTGAGGAGCCGCCCCCGGTCTGGAGGCTTTAGAATAGAACTTTCGTACATTTAACTTAGTCAAGTTGTTAATTATGACATCCTCGACAATTATATAGTATTTGATGCATTTGTTCGTTAGTTAGAATTCTTAGCTTAACGAGGTAAAGAAATAATTCAATGCTATCTTTCAGGAGGCGTTACCGTAGATCTCTGGCACGTGTAAATGTGTCAACGTGTTGGCTATGTCATATTCTACCATCTTATGGCATTAGATTCATTTTTCCGGGCCTTATGACTTTACACACAAAAAATGCCTAGTTTCTGAAGGTATAGTTGTAATTTTGTTGCTATCTCTCTGGACGCTTTAGCATCTCTGGCAACTGTAACTCAGTAAAATTATTACCTATAACATTTTCTGATAACTTTAAGCATTAGATGTATTTGTCCGGTACTTATGGTTTTATGAAAAAAATCCCAATTTATAGACGCCCTGTGGTAATTTTTTTGCTACGTCTTTGGGTGCATTATCATGAGTCGCTGGCAAATGTGTCTATGTCAGGTTGTTGACTATGACACATTTTACCATATTAGAGTATTAATTTTGTAATCCTTCTAGAGACTTTAATATGGATCTCTGGCAGTTGTAACTAGTTGATTATGGTATAGCCTACCAACTTCTCGTATTAGATGTGTTTGTCTCGTATTTATGATCTCACAAAAAAATCCCAGTTTTTTGGCGTACAGTTATAATTACGTTACCAGTTCTCTGGATGCCTTACCATTGATCCCTGGCAAATGTAACTGTGATATTTACTAAAATATATTCTACTAACTTAAATATTAGATGCATTTGTCCAAGACTTATAGGCACATAAAAAGTTCCAGTTTCAAGAAGTGCAGTTGTTATTCTGTTGCTATTTCTTTGGATGCATTAACATGAGTCTCTGGCAAATGTATCTACGTCAAGTTGTCAACTATGAGATGTTTTACCATATTACAGTATTAGATGCATTTATCCAGTACTTATACCCTGACAAAAAATTGCCAGCTTCTGGACAACTGTAATTTTGTGACTAACCTCTGAAGACCTTAGCATGTACTCTGGCATCTGTAACTGAGACAAGTTGTTGATTATGACGTTCTAAGAGATTCTAGTATTAAATGAGTTTGTGTGGTACTTACGTGCTTACAAAACGTTTTAGCTCCTGGACATATTGTACTAATTTTGTGCTATCTTTCGTGAGGTCCTATCACGAATCTTCGCTTTACTTATGTCAAGATGTTGATGATAAACGATTTTAATATTTATTAGTATAGGGTGTAAGTATTTGTCCGCTACTTATTCCTTATCTTTGCGTATAGACATTATATTATTACTTTTTTAAGAACTGTACAAAGGCTCGCTGGTACTTTTTATTTGATCAGGTATTAGATAGTGAGCATTTCTGTGATGTTACCAAGAACATTCATCCGGAAAAATTGCATGTCGATATTCCTTAAGAATCTCTTGACCTATAAACTTCTCAAGCTCTTCCACGGCTAGTCCTATGGAAGTTTTGAGCCCTACATCATCTCTCTTATCACTTCTTATCAAATTACAAGTTTTTGTTGTTTGGTTAAAGATTAATATTCGTATGAAATTATGATTTATTAAGATTTGAGTTACTGGACAATAAAATTGGAGCAGTAAGGGATGTTTAAAAATTGCCTTCAGCTATATGCTGGATATTTAGCCTAATGCTTGCAAAAGTGGTTTTAAAGAACAGTGTGCTCTGTATTAAATTCCACATCAATTATATTGAGAAATAAGTTAGTACGTATCACTATTTATATTTTTGTGAGAAAAGAAGCCTCATCTATTGGGTAAGCTTCTATTAATTAATTGTTAAATTTTCTCCACATTCATTCTGTCTGATAATAATTCAAACAAGTAGTACCTGCTGAGAGAGATATTTGTTCATTGTAGGGTTTCTTGTCTTGGTCTGAAATCTTCTGGAGTTTTCTGCTTGTTGTGTGTAATCGTCCAAAGCTGTACCTGTCAAGTTCTTTTAACTGATTTGCAGAGCTAGCCGTAACTGTGTCCATACTACCATATTTGCGGCTGCAGACCAGGACCACGTCAGATAAGTTCACGAAGTGGTTCCTTTTATTATTCTATTCGGTATATCCATAACTACAATCATAACACAGTATTCAATAGTAACTTTTATTTATAGAAAAATCTGATAATTAATGCACACATATAAACAGTTTTAGTTATACTTATCAAGCATATAGATGTTGCAATATATTTAACATACATCCTTACCTTTGTAAACCCTGGCAGTCGACTGTGAAAGGGGATCTAGTGGCATCTTTGTTAGAGTATATGTATAGTTGTTGAGTACATATCTAACACTAAGTTAACCTTTTTTTATCATCATTAAGTATTAGCTTAAAACATCAGAAGTTATAGTTGTAACCATATCACTTTAACTGTTTGGAAAGGTTGTGATTACAGATATTAAATTTCACGAACTGTTTCTGTCTGTGTCTTGATTTAACTAGAAGTTAATTAATTAAAGTAGGTTGTGGAAATCAGGTATAACGTTTTTAACTACAAAGCAGTTGGCTTTGAATAACATCTGTTGCTAGACGTTGACAAATGAGAGTGACACCTTTGCCAACTGTTTGCATTAAAAATTACCGAGTCCTCCGAGTAACGTGTAACTGAACTCCATTCTATCTTTCCTCCTCTTCCCTGTAGCTTGTTGAATTTCCCCTTCCTTCTCATTCTGTCCTTCTCTTAAATTGTGACGGGCCAGAAGCCGGGCAAACCCTTTTGTTAATATTATTAAGAAAAACCCGTCACACATTCATTTAAACAATTTTCAAATAATGGCATACAAGAAATCCCATGTGTATTCGGATAGTGTTTTGTACAATTTGCTTCCGGAAAGTAGAAAATCTACTGGAAAAATAAACAGTTTTAAAGCCGGTTTAAAAAATATTTTAAGTGAGCGATCGATGAATTGTTTCGTACTCTGTGAGGCAAATTATTTGATTGGATTTTTTAAATGTTTATGTTCTTGATTGTTTTGTTATTTGATAGTGTACATGTATATATATATATATATATATATATATATATATATATATATATATATATATATATATATATATATGTTGCAATGTACATACGTGTATGCAGAGGTTTGTAGCTCACTGTTGTAAGCGTTGTGTTTTTTACATTGTGCACTTTTATCTTTTGGTTTCTTTGTAAATAAACAGCAAAACAAAATTGTTTTTATCTATTTATATCTATTGTAATGAGCTTATCCATGTATTATGGCAAGAAAGCTAAAATAAATTATCTAATCTTATCTTATACAGGTGTTTCAAAAAACATGTACCATCGGTCGTGGTTAGATTCCTCGCGTAAAAATAAGACTTTTTTGATATCAACATAGGTCCGATGTTGCTTGATTTTATAGCTACAGGGTATTAAATATGTTTTCTTTTTTTTTGGTTTATACAAAATTTCTCCTAATATATCCCATAATATATTATTCGATGGTCGGATGCAGAATTTGATTCTGCATCGATTCGCTATAACTTTCCCTATAACTATTTCCAACGGTTATCTTGACAGCCTCGGTGGTTCGGTGGAAAGGACGTCTACCTCTGAACCAAGGGTTACCGCATTCGATTCACAGGGTTCCTTTCACTTTTTCAGTATATACTGTACAATTAACATCAACCGAGCTTGTGGCATTATATTTAAGATAGTTGAATGCCTGCACGTTTCGCCCATCAGAGAGGGCGTAAAGCCAATCCACCAATCCTCGAACATCAAGGTCAACTGCTTGTTTACAGCTGTCGTGGAGTGTGCTGGAGCACCATCCAGCTGATACCAACTGTTTGCTCTGTCACGTGAAGGTAGAGCCTTTAGGAAACCGATAACAAACCCTCTGAGTATATCCAGATTATCTGGCCACATTCATGCTTTAATTAAAGTGACTTTCTGCCGTTTCAGTCATGTTCATTTTGTTTCGACAAGCAAACGATGTTTCGGTTTCTGCCAAAAATATAAAATATGGATTAACGAGATAACCGTTGGTAATAGGTATAGTTAAAGTTATACCGATTCGATACAAAATCAAATTCTGCATCCGACCATGAAATAATATACAGGATGTCATATTGGAAAGAACGATTTTTTTTAAATCACATTAAAAGAGAAAATATCCAAGATAATCGTTGGTAATAGGTATAGGGAAAGTTATAGCCAATCGATGCAGAACCAAATTCTGAATCTGACCATCTAATAATATATAGGGTGTCATATTTGAAAGAACGAACTTTGGAAATTATGTAACTCAAATTTTGGACACCTGTATGCGATAAATGAATTGTCAATATGGAGAAAGTATAATTATTGTGCTTCCATCTACCCAATCAGCGCTTACCACCAGTCGAAAATGGGTAAAAGGCGCAGTGTTGAAAATTAGGCTACATCTTTCAAAATTTTCAAAATAATGAAGATGACAGTTTAAAATAGGTTAAGAGAAACTTGATGAAACTCATCATTAAATTTCCTCAGAAATCCAAAAATGAAATAATATACCGGGTGTTCTATTTAAAATAAGAAACTTAATGGCGACTTCCGTGTAACCGAAAGTGGTATGACCTTGAAAATATTTTAAAATGAAAGAGAATTGTGAATACCCTTGAATCGAAAAAAGTCAGAATTCTAACTTTTTTCTAACCACGAAAACTTGTAACGAACGACTACCGTGAGAAACCCTGTGTGTGTGTGTATCACACTGATCACTCAAAAAATAATAGGCCGATCTTGATGAAATTTGCAGGTACCTGTCTTTTGTAAGTGGCTTGGATAAGTTCGTTAGCCAGAAAAATCGGAGCAGGT